>ONZH01001668.1:0-192749 GCA_900303285.1 Rhinella marina
TAGTAGGAAAAAATGCTGGGGTATTGGGGAGAGTGTGTGAGGTAAATTTGGAGACTATGCGTCATACTTCTCTCCAAAAGCTGGCTAGCACAGGACAACCCCAGAATACATGTAAGATTGTACCTCTTCCCTCACCGCATCTCCAACACGTGGGTGAAACTGTAGGGAAGATAGAGTGTAGTCTCGAGGGAACCATATACCAGCGGGAAAGGATCTTAAAACCCATTTCTTGCATGTTGCTAGCAATAGAGGTTTTGTGTGTTAGTGTGAATAAACGCTCCTTCTGTTCTGTAGAGAAGGTAATTTCCAGATCCCTTTCCCAATTGAGTATGTATATGGGTGAAGGATGGTCAGAAGGCGTAATGAGTGTATTGTAAAGCCTGGACAGGGTATGTCTGACTATTCCTCTAGCATCACACAGCTGTTCGAAGTCAGTTTTCCCCCCGTGAGTATTCTTTCGCTGGAAGCAAAGTCATCAAGAAGTGCTGAAGTTGTTGTGCCTGCCATAGTGATAGGCTGACAGGCTTAGTCACCTCTCGGAGGGTTTGTGTTGTGGGCCATGAATCTGAGTCCACAAAGTGATGAGCTCTAAATTTATTCTCTTGTATCCATCTTTTAAATGGGCCCTGCTCCATTCCCGGTGGAAATCTTGGATTGCCCAAAATTGGGTACATGGGTGAGGGAGAGGGGGATATGTCTTTAAGTTCCATTATTTTCTCAATGACCTGTAGTGTTGGGCCTATAGTGGGATGAGTACGTGCTGCTAAGGGTGTCTGGGACCCCAGCCAAGGTGTTGCCTGTAAAGGGGTTGTGAGGAAAGTTTGTTCCAAGCTCACCCATTGCTTGCTTGTTTGGTGGCGACACCAGTCAACTATTCTTAGTAGGTGAGAAGCCCTATGATAAGATATAAAGTCCGGCAGACCAAGTCCCCCTCTGAGTTTGGGCCTAAATAGCAGTGACCTTGCGATGCGTGGTGTCTTCCCTGCCCATATGAAACGTGTCAAAATGTGAAGTAAAGTATGGAAGAACAGTCGCGGGATGTGAATCAGCATTGTTTGCAGAAAATACAAGATTCTGGGAAGAATGTTCATTTTGAAAATTGCCACCCTTCCGAACCATGTAAATAGACCTTTATTCCATCGCTCTAGATCCAATCTGATGGATCTGAGCAGTGGGGGGTAGTTTGCTGCGTATAGACTTGCAATTGTCGGCGTTAGATAGATTCCGAGATATTTAAGAGAGTGCTTTGCCCATTTAAACGGAAAGTTATTGGCCAAATCGGAGGCTAGTTCTGATGGCAATGTGACATTCAAAGCTTCTGACTTTTGAAAGTTTATTTTGAAGTTAGACAGATTGGAGTAAGTTTTGAGTTCCTTCATGAGGTTCGGCAATGCTATGCGCGGGTTAGTTAGGAAGAATAAGCGATCATCCGCGTAAGCTGCTACTTTATGAGTAGCGCCTTGTACTTGTACCCCCGATATGTCAGGATTGGCTCTAATATGTCCCAATAATGGCTCTAGACTGAGAATGAACAGCAGAGGCGAGAGGGGGCACCCCTGCCGTGTCCCATTGTTAATGGACAGGGAGGTCGAAAACTGTCAATTCACTTTGATTGAGGCCGAGGGGTTGGAGTAGAGGTTGCATATTCGCGCTAACATTGCTGCCCCTAACCCAATGTGACCTAGAGTTTCGAACATGTAAGTCCAATACACTCTATCGAATGCTTTGTTTGCATCAGTTGAGAGGAGAAACATTGGTAGTTTTGTTGTTATTGCCCGGTACATTAAATTAATTGTCCTAGTGGTATTATCTCGTGCTTCCCGAAGTGGCATGAAGCCTGTCTGATCTAGATGTATCAAGGATGTCAAATGTGGGAGAAGGCGAGTGGCCAGGATCTTTGAGAAAAGTTTGAGGTCCACGTTGATAAGAGAAATGGGCCTATAGCTTTGACACTGAGAGTGATCTTTCCCCTCCTTGGGAATTACTGTAATATGTGCCCGGAGTGTGTCTGTTGGTACTGTTCGCATTGAGTCCAGGGATTTATATGCAGACAGAAACTGCGGTGATAGGATGTCTAGAAATGTTTTGTAGTAATTTAGCGATAGGCCTTCCGGTCCTGGTGCTTTGCCTGTGTGCGATTCTTTGATGGCTAAGGCCAGTTCAGTGTGTGAAAGCAGTGCCTCTAGAGCTTCCGTCGCAGCTGCTGTCAGGCGCTCCAAACCCGAGGAGGCCAGATATTGCCTGATGCGTTGGACATGGTCCACCAAGTTCTGGTTTTGTGGCGCCTGAAGATTATAAAGTGATTGATAATATTTCCGGAAGTTTTCTGCAATGTGACTCGCTAAAGATATTCGCCCCCCTGTAGCATTCGTTAAGAAGGGAACGTAAGAGTTACCCCTAGTCTGTCGTAGCGCCCTCGCTAATGTTCTACTTGGCTTATTGCCAAATTCGTAATAGTGTCTGCGGCATTTGGCTAGAGTGGCTTTAGCTCTGGCTAAACATAAGGTCTTAACCTGTTCACGCAATTGGATTAGTTCTGCACCCATTTGCTTGTCTAGCGTTCTTTTGTGGCTCTGTTCTAGGTTATATATTTTCTTCAGTAGCCCCACTAATTTCAACGAGCGCTCTTTCTTCAGCTGGGATCCTAGCTTAATAAAAGTCCCTCTAATGTAGCATTTGTGCGCCTCCCATATCATGAGAGGGTCACTATCAGGAGTTGTATTCAAAGAAAAGTACTCTTTCAATTCCCTCCTGACCTCCGAGGTAACTTGGGTGTCTTGTAGCATGGATTCGTTCAACCTCCAGTGCCAAGCTCTCGCTTGATGTGACGGGAAGTGGAGGGTCACTGATATTAAGGCATGGTCGGAGAACGTGATTGAATGGATCCCCGCCCCGGTGACCTGTTCCAGCCTAGTGTGATGCAAGAAGAAATAGTCTATTCTCGAGTAGGAGTTGTGCGGATTGGAGTAGAAGGTATAGTCTCGGTCCCTTGGATGTATTATCCGCCAAACATCTACCAGCCGGTGTGAGTGTAACGTGTCGTGTATTTTAGATTGTGAGGAGCGTGATAGGTAAGAGTGTCCCTTAGATGAATCAAGAACTGGATCTAGTGTGAGGTTGAGATCTCCCCCTAGTACTAGCATTCCCTCTACAAATTCATCAAGGCGCTCCAGAGTTTTAGCAATGAACTCTGATTGCCCCGTGTTTGGAGAGTAGATGGACGCCAGGGTTGTCACTGTGCCAGCCAGCTTACCTTTCACGAAGAGGTATCTACCTGCGTCGTCGATTAAAGTGTCTGTCAGCTCCCAAGATACAGAGTTGGATACCAGAATGGAGACCCCCTTCGTCTTAGAGTCAGCTGACGTGCTGTGGTACGTATGTGGAAATCTGGCATTGGCGAGCGACTGAACACTATCTGAGCGAAAGTGAGTCTCCTGTATGAATGCAACCCGGGCCCTCTTCTTCCAGAGCAGCCTGAGAAGGGAGGACCTTTTTTCCGCAACATTCAGTCCCTGTGCGTTTAGAGAAACAATTAGTACATCTGACATTTTGAGAAAGGAGGGGGGGGGGGGGGAGGGAAGGGTTAGACGAGGTAGAAGGCTGCTGGTGCCAAGGATAAATCCTGCGGTAGTACAGTGGATGAGACAGTACAGGTCTCTTCCAGAAATATAAGAACTAACAAGGTGAGTTAAACTCTCAAAACTGTGTCTTCTTAATTATGCCTTTACTGATAGAAGAAACAAGTAAGGCCTCTTTCACACTATCGTTAGTACGGATCCGGCGGGTGAAGGGACCCGCCGGATCCGTACTGAGTAATACAACCTTGTGGATTCGTAATTCCGGATCCGGTTGTATTAGCTTTTAAACGGATCCGGAATAACCTCTATTGAAAGTCAATGGAGGCCGGATCCGTTTACAAGTGTGTCCACACCAAACGGATCCGTCCCCATTGACTTGCATTGGGGGTCATTCCGGATCCGTTTAGGTGCGGATGCCTGGACCGGAGAGCAAACCGCAGCATGTTGCGGTTTGCTCTCCGGTCTGAAGACTGAACGGAATGCTTTCAGGAGCATTCCGTTGTCTTCAGTTCAGTTTTGTCCCCATTGGCAATGAATGGGGACAAAACTGAAGCGTTTTATTCCGGTATTGAGCCCCTATGACGGAGCTCAATACCGGAATATATAAACGCTAGTGTGAAACTAGCCTAAGACACAGTGCCTTAACGGTATAGTAAACTAACTTATGTTTCTAGGAGCTATCACAGATCCAGACATGCGATAAAGTTGGTCACTTGTAGGGGGAACCTGTTACCCTGATTTCCTAGGTCAAGAGAGAAATATAGCACATAGCTCAACGGAAGCAATAAAACATTGGTTCTTGCTGGTTAACTAGAGGTCGTTCCTATTCGCTACTCTTGCTAATCTCAGCACATTCTCATGTAGGACTAAAACTCCCGCCCCCCCTAAATGACAATAAGCCATAGGCACCAAACAGCAGTTCTTGGAAACTTGACGTCTCCGATTATTCAACGGACACGCTCTCTAGGGTTTTAGAACATTGGCCTTTGTGGTCTGGCCACAGGCCGTTCTGACGATCTGGAAGGGAGTGCTGGTGTGTTGGTTGGCCGCTCCTGCCATTCTGGACATGTAGGGCTTGTCTTTCCATAGGGGTATCATTTGAAGCCTGAGGATGCAACAGTGGTGGTAGGGTCCAATCTGGAACCGCAACTGGTTCAATATTGAGAAACTCAAAGGCACCGGGAAGGTCACTCTTGGAATGTACTGCCATGGTGTGTCCGTTTGGTTTACGTAGAATGATATGGAAAGGGTGACCCCATCTATACGATTCTCTCGCCTCCCTTGTTGCTTCCAGAAGGGGCCTGACCAATCTTCGCATTGTTAAGGTCAGGCGGGAGACATCCGGGAGTATGGTTATTGGTGTGCCTTCAAAATATATTTCCCTCTTTTCCCAAGCTTCTCTGAGAATGTCCTCTTTTATTTCTGTATTATTTTTTACTTTTCATTCTGTAGAAATGTACTCTGCAGATCACATCACGTGGTCTATCTGTCTGACGGTTTCTCTGACCTGCCAGCCTGTGCACTCTGTCCAGCTCGATTGCCGCACCTCTCAGTCGGTCTAGTATCTTATTGAAAATGGACTCCACCGTTTCATATAAGCGGTCATTTGTGACTGATTCTGGAAGGTTCCGGATCTTCAGATTGTTTCGCCTCCCTCTGTTTTCAACGTCATCCAGATGGAGCGAGAAGTCCCGCATTTGAGTAGTATGTGAGTCCATAACAGCAGTCATAGATGACATTGTAGAGCCGGTCGTGGAGAGCTTCTGCTCCAAGGTGTTAACCCTTTCTGTCAGGGAGCGTACTGAGGATTGTACAGACTGCAAGGCCTGTGCCTGCTTGGTTTCTATGCGAGCTATCTGTACTTCCAGCTCAGATCTGGTGGGAAGAGCCCTGACCATCTCCCACAATTCTGCCAAGGTACGGTCCAGTGTGCCTGGGGGTGGAGAATTCCTGGCTGAGGCTTCTGGAGGTGAGGGATATGTTGAAAAAATGGCTGGTATTCCTTGACTAGGTGTCTGCTGGTCTAGGAGCTCAGGTGTGGGCGCAGGATCATACTGCAATGGCGCTTCCCATGTCGTCTCCTTCCCTTGCTGCCCCCCCTGCTGACTTATGGCCTCTCCCACTCCTGACCTGTATTCTGCTGCAGGCTTTGATGGTGTGCCTGCAATGTTCCCTGCTCCTTCCTCCTCTGTGATGCTGGAGACCAGGGGTTGTGAAGCTGCTCTATCCTCTGCCTGCTGTCTGATATCTGAGCGTGCAGGTGCTGGAATGAAGGGAGCCGCCGCTGAACGGAGCGGGGTGGAGGGCGCCGCCATGATGGAGGCCTCTGACCTCGTCGGAGTTGGAGCGCTGGAACGGAGGTACCGGCTTATGGAGTTTTCCCGAGGGGCAGCTGACTTGCTCCTGGACCTCCTCCCCTTTGACATGTCCACTTTTGCTGCGCTGCTGTGTCTGCTTCCCCCTATTCGGCTGTCGCTGGATCCGGAGCTCTCAGTTCACGCTTCTTGATGCCGCCATGTCGAAGCCACGCCCTATATATATATATATATATATATATATATATATATATATATATATATAGCTTGAGAAAGGCTCATGGTTTAGAGCCGAAACGTCGCATGGCCCACTTGGGTGAATAAAAGAGCTTTATTTTATTTGTTTTGTGGTGAGTGCTGCCTTTTTTCCATATATATACTTGATCCTAATCAGATCATAGGCTTTGCACCCCGGATTTATCTTTTTCAGTGCTGCCGGTTTTTTCTTGTTCTATATATATATATATATATATATATATATATATATATATTATATAGCACTTTACAAAGAGTGATAAATAACATAGCAACAAACAAGTCAACAAATAAAACAAGAGGAGTGAGGGCCCTGCTCGCAAGAGCTTACAATCTATGAGGAGATAGGAGTGAGACAAAAGGGAACAAGTGCTTGATTTGTACAAAGGTCCAGCCATTGTGACAGAATAGGGTAGTAGATATAAGGCTGCATGAGCCAGTCACTCAATGATATCTGTAGTGCTTCTGAACGCATGGGGTGTGGATATTTGGAGTTGGATCAGGTTCAGAAAAACAATGCTGAAGGGTGATTTGGGGGTAGAGGTGGGGGGGGGAAATGTGTTTTTAGGGAGCGCCTAAAACTGTAGATGTTATGAATTAACCTACTTGGGGTAGGGCATTCCAGAGAACTGGTGCAGCTCAGGAGAAGTCTTGGAGACAGGAGTGAGGGGTTCAGATTATGGTGGATGTCAGTGGCTGGCAGAACAGAGAGCAAGGATAGGATGATAAACAGGGGGGGGGGGGGGGGGGGGGGGGGGAATCAGCACTGTAGAGAGCTTTGTGAGCAGAGAATGAGCAGTTTAAATAGAATCCTGTATGGTATGGTTAACCAGTGTGCAATGACTGACACAGGCCAGAGGCATCGGAGTATGATGTCAAGGTGCCAAACCCTCTACTGGGAAGAAATTACTAAGAAAAGTCTTGCTAGTCAGAGATCAACTCTACCATGGGCAGTAAAATTCAAATATCTGGACTTTATTTGGACTAGCCAAAAAGGATTGCAGATTTTGGTTAATGTACCCTGAGAAACAATACTGGAGAAAATGGAAAATCATGTCTTTGGAATGCTTGTCTCGTGGGTTGTCCATTTAAGCAACATAATTTTGCATCTGAGGTTTTTCCTTAAACTTTTTTTTCTCATTTTCTCTTCAACTGGCATAGATAGGATGCGTTCAGAATTGTATATTTTATTATATATTAACTGTTTGCATAAAAAGTCAAATGTACCATGCATCTGATATTTATCGAAGGGTCATCCGCAAATATTTTTTTTCTGCTAATATTTTCTTTTCGCACAGACACTAAACCTAATATTAGGCTACTTCCACACTAGTGTTAGTACGGATCCGGCGGGTCAATTCACCCGCCGGATCCGTACTGAGTAATACAACCTTGTGGATCCGTAATTCCGGATCCGGTTGTATTAGCGTTTAAACGGATCCGGAATAACCTCTATTGAAAGTCAATGGAGGAGGGATCCGTTTACAAGTGTGTCCACACCAAACGGATCCGTCCCCATTGACTTGCATTGGGGGTCATTCCGGATCCGTTTAGGTGCGGATAACTAGTACGGAGAGCAAACCGCAACATGTTGCGGTTTGTTCTCCGGTCTGGAGACTGAACGGAATGCTTTCAGGAGCATTCCGTTGTCCTCAGTTCAGTTTTGTCCCAATTGACAATGAATGGGGACAAAACGGAAGCGTTTTATTCCGGTATTGAGCCCCTATGACGGAGCTCAATACCGGAATTCCATAACGCTAATGTGAAAGTAGCCTTAGGCGCCACTTCTTGGTCTGTACAGATGGCCTTACTGCAGTTATCTGATTATCTGTCATTCTAATCCTGCCTTTGATGATATCATCTCTGTGTATAGATAAGACAGGATCCACCATTCACAATAGGTAATTGTCAAAGCTTATCTATTCTTCCCTTGTACAATGACCTCTCAGGTCACAGAGCCACCCTAGAAAACTCTCCCATAGAAGTCATATCTCATAAAATGTGATAAAAAAGACAAACATACTCCAAAATGGTATCAATAAAAACTATAGACCATCCTGCAAAAAATGAGCCACCACTCAGCTCAGTAGATATAACTATAAAAAAAAAAAAAAAGTTAAGGGGGTCAGAATATGGTGACGTAAAAAAACAAAACAAACATTTTATTCAAAGTTTTAATTTATTTTTTTCAGCACTTAAACATATAAAACCTATACATATGTGGTATCATTGTAATTGTACTGACCCAGAGAATTAAGTGCACAGGTCAGTTTTGCTGCATAGGGAACGCCACAGCATGGGGAGTAGCGATCATTATGCTAAGGCTTCACTCACACGCCCGTATGTGTTTTGCATTCCGTTAAAAAAAAAAAAAAAAAAAGTATGACGTTCCGTATGGCATCCGTGTTTCGTTTTTTTTTGCGGATCCATTGTAACAATAGAATAGAACATGTAGAATAGATCCATTGTAACAATAGAATAGAACATGTAGAATAGATCCATTGTAACAATAGAATAGAACATGTTCTATCTTTTTTGCGGAACAGAAATACGGACATACGGAAACGTAATGCACACGGAGTACCTTCTGTTTTTTTTTTGCGGACCCATTGAAATGAATGGTTCCGGATATGGTGCGCAAAAAAAAAAAAAACGAACGGACACGGAAACAAAATACGGTCGTGTGAATGAAGCCTAACGCTGGTCTCCATGCTGTCTAGTGGTTTGACAGCGGCAGATCGTAATTAGACACCACAATCTGAAAATGATGATTTTTAAGCATGCTTTTAAAAAAAAAAAAAAAAAAAAAAAAAAAAAAAAAGGGTCACAGGTGCCTGATGAACCAGCGTTTGCTTGTTCATCAGGCAACCGCCGGCAGTATTACACTGCAAGATGATCGCTAACAGGTGTCATTACAGCCACTTTTTGGGCTATACAGATCACTTTACTGCAGTTATACATTATTCTAAACCTGCCTTTAATGGTGATGTAACGATAAGGAAATATCACCTCTGTGTATAGATAAGACTGAATCCACCATTTACAACAGGTGATTTTCAGAGCTTTATCTATTTTTCCTTGTACAATGACCTCAGCACAGGTCACACAGCATTCCTAGAAAACTCTCCCATAGAAGTCAGTGAGATCCCTCCTGACCATTGTGTCTATGGCCATGTGGCTGGTGTAAAGCAATTTTATTTAATGCTGTGTAAATGCCGTTAAGAACTCCTAATCAGGTTCAGGAAATAGAATTAAAAAATCTGTAATCAGAAAATAAAAAGATTATAAAAAGGATGTGTGTTACTATCGGGTTTAAACTGGCAGAAAAAAAAGTTTGATGACACATTTTCTTTAAAGCTCAAGAACTCTCTTCATGGAGAGGGTGCCATACATACCCAGGGACCCCTATTCACTGGCTGGGGAAGGATTTGGAAGTGTGCGCACTGGCCCTTTAAGAGACTAGAGGCGAACATGTGTGTGCGATAAGGGGACAGAGGCTGGGGTACTAGGCAGAAGTATTTGGGCAGCAGCATGGTGAATAGCACAGCGTCCATGCCCACAGTCGAGAGCAGGGCAGTGACAGCCATTGCCAACTATTGGTGTTCAAAAGGGTTTACTTCACAGATGTTACTTGCCCTGTAGTCAGATGTGTTGTGAGGATCAGCCCCGCTGCATTTATCATCTTCTATGCCAGTTTTCTGGCATTCACCTCTTAGGCCTCTTTCACACTAGCGTTAGCACGGATCCAGCACCTAAAGGGTGCCAACGGATCCGTGCTAACGCTGATACATGTGTGGAGCCGGAGCAGGGCTCCAGCCCCACACATGTTAACATGGAACAAGACATAGACATACACACATACATACATACATACATACATACACACACACACACATACTCACATACTCCAGGGACGCCGGCAGAACGTCTTCACGCGCCTCCTGCGCGCAGTGATGACGATTCCCCACAGCACCCCCTGTGCTGGGCACAGTGGGGAAACGTCATAGCTGCACACAGGAGGCGCGTGAAGACATGCTGCCGGCGTCCCTGGAGTATGTATGTGTGTATGTCTGTCTGTATGTATCTATGTATGTAGCCGGATCCGGAATGACCCCCCATTGCAAATCAATGGAGGCATGCTGCGGTTTGTTCTCCGGTCTGAAGACGGAATGGAATGCTTTCAGGAGCATTCCGTTGTCTTCAGTTCAGTTTTGTCCCCATTGACAATGAATGGGGACAAAACTGAAGCGTTTTTTTCCGGTATTGAGCCCCTATGACGGAACTCAATACCGGAATTTAAAACGCTAGTGTGAAAGTAGCCTTAGTAAATTAGGTGCATCCTCTGGCAGCACAGCAGATATCAAGCCTGGTTTACCACTTGCTGGTCTTGATAAATCTCCCCCCATAACTAGATGCAACTAATGTGTCAGCACCAAGGAGAATACTTTGTCTCAAGGGTTACATTATTATGATATTTAACTGGCGTCTGAAGATGTCAATAAGGACATGTCTAGTAAGGACACTGTAATAGTGGGCAGTTTATTTTCTGCCATTATATTATACAGTGCCTGTCAGAGGCATGACGAGTAACCATGGGCAAAATTTGTGATGACCACCCGCAGCACTAAGTTCAGGACATGAAAAGCTGGTGGTTACTGTGGTCTTCCTTGTAATGCACAGTACAGGGATAATGCACAAAAGAAACATACAGCACAGTTATAAAGTGCACAGTGATGTCATAGCGTAGGGTTAATGCACACAGATGTCGGACTGTAGGAATAACCCACATTATTATATCATAGCACAGGCATAATGTCACACAATTAATACACCATCTACACATTTACATCTCAGCATAGAAAAAAAACACAATGATCTCACATTTAGGCCCCATTCACACGTCCATATTTGTGCACATCCTGGAAAACTGTCATTTTTTTGCGGATCCGTTGTTCCGCAAAAAACTCAGTTTTTCCAGGACATCCGTTCCGTTTTTTCCGTAAAAAACGGAAAGGATGTATCCATATGTCATCCGTTTTTTGCGGATCCGCGAATAACGGAAGGATGAATAACATCTGTACCTTTTCTTTTTTTCTCCCCTCCTGGAACGGAATCCGCAAATACGGATGACATGCGGATGCCTTTCCGCATGTCTTCCGCATTTGTTGCGGATCCATAGACTTTCATTGTGCTACGGACCGCAATTCGGGAGAAAAGTAGAACAGGAGGATTTCTTTATGGGGACAGTCGGAATGGACACACGGATGCGGACACCACACGGTGTACTGTCCGCATTTTTTCGGGACCCATTGAAATGAATGGATTCGCATCCTATCCGCATAATTGTCCGCAATTGCGGAAACGGATGCGGAAAGGATGCGGACACATTATACGGACGTGTGAATGAGGCCTTGGGCATTATAATGCCATAGGGTTAATGCAATCATTTTGGATACAAAATGTATCCAATCAACATTTTTTGCGGCTCTGATGTGGACCCATTAATAGGAAACATACAGTAGCAGGTTTAGCTGGAGTATCCCTGACACATTACCTTTTGACTTTAACCCCTTAATGACCAGCCCTGTTTTCATTTTTGCCTCTTGCATTAAAGCAGCCGTAACCTTTTACATTTTTTATTTCACTCATGCGGCTGTCTGAAGCCTCGTTTTACACGGGAGAAATGTTATTATTATTGGCAATATTCAGAGATACTTATAACTTACATAATTTATTTTTGCTACGGAATTATAAAAAAAGGGATTTTGGTTTTTTTTTTATATCATTCACATTTTACACAAAAAATCTTTATGATTTAATTCTTCAGGTTATTACAGTCATTTGACAGTATATAATGACAATACTTTGGGGGGTGAAGGATGATTTTTTTTACATTTTCTATTACATTATTTATAACATTTTTAATCTGGTTATAGTACTACTTCACTTTTATAATATATTAACATACTCTGGTATGCTAATTGATTACACTCTGTGTCAGTGTGACACAGACTGCTGGTAGGCCAGGTTTGCAGTGCAGACAGCCCTGGGGTCCTTCATAGGTCCATCCTATGATTATGCACCACTCTCCCAGCTACAATCAGGTTACTGGGAAAGACAGTGACCCGGTTGTAGGGTTGAGTCCCCTTTGATCGTGCTACAGTATGGAGGATGATCAAAGGGTTAACAGCCGGGGTCGGGGCTTCGCCCGCCTGTTAAGCAGGAGCCAGCGCTTAGAAGACAGACTGTTAGTAACAGATAGTTTTTAGCGCTGGAGTGCTGCAGCAGCCATCTAATCTCCCTTATATACCGCAATGCCAAAAGATGTTGCTGCAGACCTGGGACCTGCACTGCCCACAGTCAGCGGGAGGGCATTAAAAGGGTTTCCTGGGATTTTACTACTGATGACCTTTCCTCAGGATAGGCCATCAGTATAAGATTGGTTAGGGTCCGACACCCAGCATCAGTCGCGTGAGAAGACACCTGTGAGCATCGCAGCCTTCTCCTTGCTTACCAAGCATAGCGGTGTACATTGTATAGTGCCTGTGCCAGACCCCCACCAATCAGATACTGATGACCTATCCTGAGGATAGGTCATTGGTATCAAAATCCCGTAAAACCCCTTTGCAGGGTTAACATCTATAAATTATATATATATATATATATATATATATATATACACACACATACACTAGCCCAATGTGACATTTACAATATAGACTGTGGGATATAAATGTTATGCAAGTACATGATAGAACATCTTTTCCTTATGTCATTAAAGGGGTTGTGCCACTTCAGCAAATGGCATTTATCATGTAGAGAAAGTTAATACAAGGCACTTAGTAATGTATTGTGATTGTCCATATTGCCTCCTTTGCTGGCTGGATTAATTTTTCTGTGGCATTACACACTGCTCATTTCCATGGTTATGATTACCCTGCAATCTATCAGCGGTGGCTGTGCTTGCACAGTATAGGAAAAAGTGTTAGACTACACACATTCCCCCTGTCCCAGCCACCAGAGAGGCCGGCACCTTTTCTTAAAATGTGCAAGCACGGCCACCGCTGATGGATTGCAGGGTGGTCGTAATCATGGCAATGAGCAGTGTATAATGTGAAGGAAAAATTAATCCAGCCAGCAAAGGAGGCAATATCGACGATCCCAATACATTAGTAAGTGGCTTATATTAACTTTCTTTACATTATAAATGCCCTTTGCTAAAGTGAGACAACCCCTTTAATTAAATTTATCTATGAGCCACATAAAACAAGAAAAAAAAAAAACATTATGAATACTAATCAGTTGAAGCTGATGTAACAAGAAAGGAAAGCAAATCATCATAAAAACAATGCAACTAATTTGTATTTAGTTTCTTAGGCCCCTTTCACACGAGCGGGAGACTCGGACGTCTCCCGCATCGTGTGCAGTGTACTGACCTCCTGGCACTGAACGGGGGTTACATACCATTATACTGATTTATGATGCTATGTAACCCTTACAGTTCTTGAATGTGTTGGATAATGCCGACAGTGTTATCCAACACATTCCAGAACTGTAAGGGTTACATAGCATCATAAATCAGTATAATGCTATGTAACTCCTGGTCAGTGCCGGGAGGTCAGCACACGGCACACGATGCTGGAGACGTCCGAGTCTCCCGCTCGCGTGAAAGGGGCCTTAGGGAACTATTTTCTTACCTTTGAGAAATAGCTTGCGGATTTTGGAGGATGCTGAAATTCTGCCATCTTTGTGTGACTGTTTCTAATGCTGGATCTTTAGTCTCCTGAACTCAGAAAAAAATCAGATATTAACAAGTGTTGTGGATAGGAGCTTAGCGTTCATCGACCTTGATCATAGGACAAAGTTTACAGGGATTCTACATGTAATATTTAACTTTAATAACATATTCTCTGATAAACATTGTAACAATCTGACTAGAGACTAAGGGGCCGTTCAGACGACTGTGGTATTGCGGATGCCAACTGGTATGTGTGTCGCAATTTGCGGAACACGCGGCCGGGCATCCCGTTCTATCTAAATGCCTATTCTTGTCCGCTACTGCGGTAGATTTGCTGCAGAAATGTATTTGCTTGTTCCATACATCTAAAGGGGTTTGTAAAATTCTATGCACATGCTGCAGACATAATCTATACAGATATAGGGAACAGATGTTCAGTTGCAGGAATTTTAGCAAATCTTCCATGTATGAACAGACCCTTAAAGTGACAGACTCCACATGTGTTTGAGGATTAACAGAAGTTAGAGATTTTAGAAACTGGTATTAATGCCTGAGACTATGCAAGGCGAGTACAGTAGAATAGAGACAAATAGGAACTGACTATGATAAATCACAATTAAGCACTCAGTTCAGGTCAGGGGAAATGTGGTCGGTCCACAAGCTGCGTTTCCCAGGCCGAGCACGGTCATGTCAATCACACTGTACTCTCTTATTACCTCCCCATAAGCCATCTCCGATCCTGCAAAGTCTACTTTTTTTTACCCTTCTCTTGTCTGGTCCTCACACAATTGGCTTCAAGATTTTTCCCGTTCATCCCCCCACAATCTACACTCTCCTTACTCCAACATCCAAACTTACATCTTCAGGAAAGCCTAAGGCCACCTGCACACATCGCGGAATACGAGCGATTTAAAAAAAACAAAAAACTGCAGCATATTACAGTACAAATAGCATGTCAATTATGTTTGCAGTTTTAGCTGAGGATTTCGCCCCTTTCAACAGAAGGGCGAGTGCGGCAAAACCATATCAAATCCTCATCAAAAAACGCAATTAGGCACCTTATATATGTTCACCTGCCTAAAACCTTTGATAACCTACTGTCCCCTTCTCCCTTTCCTTGTAAATAGGGTCCATTCTCTTTATACCAGTATGTCACACAGCTGCTTTTTGTATTATATTATATGTTTAATATCCTGGAATTAAATTTGCGTTAAAATAAATCATAATGTATTCTCTAAAACACTGCACAAACAAAGGAGATGGCTGCAGGCAGCATAGCTGACACCGTCATGTCAGCCGTTTGGCTTTACAGCATAGCATTTCTTATGTGAAATATGCAATTCTATACCCAATCCTTAGGATAAGAATGGTTTAAAGAGGCTATGGTGATTTAGTGTATCTGAGTTCACACTTTAGTTATTTCCATCAGTTAGGGTCCATTCACACGATCGTATCCATTTATGTGGACCGCAAAACACAGATACCAGACACGTGCGTTCTGCATTTTGCGGATTGGAATGTCCTTCCCTATGATAGAAATGCCTATTCTTGTCCGCAAAAATGGTACAAAAATACAACATGGTCTATCTTTTTTGTCCACATCTTTTGCAGCCCCGTTGAAATGAATGGGTCCGCATTTGATCCGCAAAACTGCAGAACTGATGCGGACAAAAAAATACAGTGGTGTGAATAGGTCCTTATTGTGAGCCAAAACCAGTAGTGAAGCCTACTCAGAGATGAAGTGTAATGGAAAGATCTGCACCTGTTCTGTGTTGGTCAAATAACTCACAATAACTGATGGAAATAACTGACCAAATAAAGCGTGAACTCAGCCTTAAATGGTCATTACATTACATTACATAAAAACAATCCAAATCTAATGTGTGCCTTTAATTATAAACTATGATTATGGACATATATAATACGTGATGAAGGTTACCAAACAATCAACCTAGATCCTTGATTTCTAAGCTATCTAATGGTAAGTGCAGCTCTTGCAGTGGCATAGAGCGAGAAAGAGTTCAGATCTTGTGACCTTAGCTCTAAAAGAATCCCAGCCTGACTGAATAAACAATTCAGCTTTTCACAAGGATCACAGAGAAACTCCTTTCACACTGCAGTGTGGCGCTCAGCGGAAAACTAGCAAATCCTTCTACTGATCCACATTTTCCAGCAGAATTATGTAGTTTGCAGTAATGATTCTTACCTTTCAATGGCTTTGCTGTGAGAGCAGCATAAGCCTAGTGATCTCTTTCCGGACTGTGCGCCCTGTAGTTGTGCCTAATGGAGATGAGAGGGGAGGGACTGCTTGCAATGTTTAAGGAGGCAGTGCTACATTTAGTTAAAGGGGAAGTGTATGAATTGAAATGTTATCTGAAATACAAAGGCAGGGACAACAATATATAATAAACTACTACGTAATAGAGAAAGAGGGAGGAAATGTATTGAGATATGTTACATTTAAAATAAATTACATTAAAATACATATATAATTTTATGATAACTGTATAAAACAAACAGAACAATAGCACTAATTAATAGTCTGACAAAAAGGAAAAAAGCATGGATCGCACATCCACATGCTATACATTGATCTAATGCATCTCAGCTTAATTTTTAAACAGTCCTTTGTATACTCTTTGATCAAAATGCATAAGCCTACTCATGACACCAAGGGTCCCTAATCTAAAATGGCGCAGCACCACAGCACCAACAGGCAACGCACCCTAGCAGCCCAACAACACCCCTTTTCTCAGGCTAGGCCTCCCGGGGCTACAACAACCCACAGGCACTGTGCCACAGCAACTGCACCATGTTGAACTGCCCTATGTGAACAGATCTTAAAAACTCAGAATGATTTTGCAGTATAAATAACACAATAACTTTACTTTTTGGGTCAGTATGATTACAATGATACCAAATATACAAGTATATATACATATATTTTTACTACAGCACCAAGAACAAACGGGTCAGACCGCACCACAGATTAATATCACAATCTTTATTATTATCCAAACTATAAGATGGGGTTGGCGCCATCGCATCAGGGAGCTCAGATGGGTAATTGATTTATGTGTATTATTGTTTTTGCTGCACTTGCACTTTACTAGTATTGGATATATTATTGTCACACTCGTCGAACCCTGCTGTGCTTCCTCATGTGATGTCGCCTTCTGCCCTGCACTTGTTTTTTCTTTTTCTTTTCTTTTATATATTTTGTATATATGTCTTATAGTTTGGATAATAATAAAGATAAATAATATGTGGTGCGGTCTGACCCGTTTGTTCTTGGTGCTGTATTGATTAATTGTGGGTCATAGGCATTATAATCAATTGCTATACATGGGACAGATGAGTTGTGTCCCTGTTGCAAGGCTATTGTGGTGTGATATATTTTTACTAGTTTTACTACTTAAAAAAAAAAACAAAACAAGCCTGTCCATAGAGCTCTTTCTTATTTCCTGCGATGTTATGTCCATCGGTGTGTCAAAGGATCAAAAGGGGAAATTTTTGATCAAAATGAATAAGCCTACCTAAGTCTCTGTAATCAGCTGGGTGGGAACTTGTTGCAACTTGTTCCGCAAAAGACAAGCCCCCATACATGAATGGAAAATTAAAAAAAGTAATGACCCCAGAAAGGCAGGGAGCAAAAACGAAATAAAAAAAGAAAAGAAAAAAACACTCCAGGGCTGAAAGGGTTAAAGAGAGATTTCGGTTCAAGACTGAAAATGCAGGACCTAAGGCATGCATTATGATGTTCTAAAAAGCAGGATTGATTATAACACAACATTTAACACTCTTTTAACCCCTTAAAGACCAGGCCTATTTCCATTTTGGATTTTTCCTCCCCATGTTCCAATAGCCATAACTATTTCCATTTTTTATTTTTCCTTTCACATAGATATATGAAGGCTTATTTTTTAATGCCACTGTTAAATTTACCATGTGTTGTATTAGAAAATGGGGAAAAAAATTCTTTGTGTAGCAAAAAACAAAAACAAAAAACAATTCTGCTAAGGTTTTTTTGGGTTTTGACATTGCGTTTACAATGTGCTAAAAATGACCTGATGTCCTTATTATGTGACTCAATATGAATGCGGCAATACCAAACTTGAATAGTTTTTTTTTTACTACTTTAAAAAAAATAAAAATCTTTGGAAACCATGCTTTGACAACCATAACTTTTTTATATTTCGGTCTACAGAGCTGTATAAGGGCTTGTTTTTTGTGTAACAAACTGTAGTTTTTATTGGTACCATGTTTGTAGTATGTAAGACTTTTTGATCACTGTTATTCAATTTTTTGAGGGGGCAAAATGAAAAAAAAAAGGCATATCGTGCGTTTTTCATTTTTTTTCCGTTACAGCGCGCAGGAATTTTTTTAATATTTTAATAATCAGACATTTTCAGACGGGGTGATACCCAATATGTTTATTATTTATTGTTTATATATTTTTATATGTAAAATTGGGAAAGGGGGGAAGATTTAAACTTTAAATATATTGGTGTGTTTTTTTTTTTGTTTTTTTTTTTACATTTTTTGGAAAACTTTTTGCACTTTTTTTCAACTATTAGCCCCCTTTGCCTTTTGATCCCCTCTCCTATTCACCCTAAGGGCCCTTTCACACGATCGTATGCCCTCCGAGACATACAGTCCGTTAGTGGGCCATATGTCCTGGAGCGGCATCGATCGTGTGCACGGGAGCGCACGGCATCATAGATTACAATGATGCTGTGCATGTCGGGCCGCCCGCGGGACTATTGTCCCGCACTCATATCATTTTCATTGTAATCAATGATGCTGTGCGCTCCCATGCGCACAATCGATGCCGCTCCGGGCCATATGGCCCACTCATGGACCGTATGTCTCGGAGGGCATACGGTCATGTGAAAGGGCCCTAATAGAGCTATATTAGGGTGAATAGGGTTTTTAAAGTCTCCTTTCTGAGCTGTGCCTCGTGCATAGTTCAATATGGAGAAAGCCATGGCAGGCCTGGATCGCTTATGCAGTCTCCTGGTTGCTATGGCAACCAGGCGGAGCCCCGCAATTTCACTGCTGGGGCTCGGATCGGAAGGAAGAGGGAGCCACATCCCTCTGCCTTCACTCACAGGTGCTGTGGTCAGCGTTGATAGTGGCACCTGAGGGGTTAAATGACAGGGACTTCCTGTCAGTGCGGGTGGGTGCCGGCTATATGATACAGCCAGCACCTGCCACTTATGGAGCAGGCCCGCTCCATACATGTGCAGATGCATAACGCCGTATATATATATTATTATATAAGGGGTTAAAAAGAAAAGAAACAGTGGTTGAAACAGGAATACAAATTTTCTTTTGCAAAAGCAATTGGTATCCGACTTGTACTACCTGAAATGCCAGTTTCACACAAGCGTAATATGGGTGCATTTCTGCAACTGCAAGTCCCAGTCCAACTATGGGTGTGATCACTCAAATGGTAAAATCACACAAGAGTACTACAGTATTAGGCCTCATGCACACGAACGTGTGCCGGCCGTGCCCGTGCTGCGGGCCGCAAACTGCGGTCCGCAATGCACGGGTACTGACCGTGAGGCCACTGCATGCGGATCGTGGACCCATTCACTTGAATGGGGTCTGTGATCCGCATCCGAGGGTCCGCACCGCAAAAAAGTAGTGCTTGCACTACTTTTTTGCGGTGCGGAGGCACGGCCAGAAACACCACGGAAGCACACTGTAGTGCTTCTGTGGTGTTCCGATCCGTGCCTCCGCTCCGCATCTCCCGGATCACGGACCCATTGAAGTAAATGGGTCCGTGATGCGGGCTGCACACGGCCGGTGCCCGTTTATTGCGGACCCGCTGTATGCGGCCCGCAGCACGGGCACGGCCGGCACACGTTCGTGTGCATGAGCCCTTATACCCATGGATTTGATCCAAGCAGCTGGTATGATTTCCCAGATGCATGCAAAAGACCTACAGTGTTTTTTCAGGTGCCCAGGCTCTCAATATGGGTGCCTTCACATGCTGCAGATTTTGTGGCAGAAAATTCTGCGACTGAGAATCAGTTCCATTCATTTGAATGGTGCAGCAAGCGCATGGATTTCTGCAAACTCCATTAAGGTGAATGGAACTGATTTTCAGTCGCAGAATTTTCTGCCACAAAATCTGATGCATGTAAAGGCACCCTAAAACAGGCAGAAAAATGTGCTGTTATTATGGTTGTGTGAAATTAGCATAAGGCTACATTCACATAAATGGGAAAAGTGGCCATGTGATGATGGATACTGAAGAGGGAAATATATTAAATATTCCGTAGATTCAATTCCCTAACATTGTTTATCAACTGTTCATGCCAAATATTAATAATCAATAACAGGTACAAAGGACCTTTTATCGTCATCACGCACAGAGTGCAGGTCCTTTCCTCATGCATTCGGTAAGGAGAGCATGTACCCATGCGTTCAATTAGATGAGGTGTTTTTTTTGTTTTTGTTTTTTTGACAAAAGCAGAATGGGGGCATTAATAATACTGAGGGCCACAATTATACTGGGAGAACTTTTGGAGATATTATGTATACAGAGGGAACTTCAGGGGTGGGGATGTTTTTTTTTTTTAAAAAAAAGGTCAATTGAAAATGGATGTGAAAAGGCCAGATGGTAAGAAAATGTATGGAAAAATTGGTTATAAATGGCCATGAAAGACAGACTTTGGGGGATATCTGTCAATGTGTATATGCCACAATAGTGGCTGTAACATAATGTGAATTCAAGAGATTTGAGAAGGAAGAAACTTATGAAGACATGTTTAAATATACAAAAACTCAAACAAATCACATACTGAATAATAAAAAGTAAATACATCACTAGTAGGCATGAGCGAAACACCTCTTTTGCACCAGTGATGCAGAAATACAATACTTAATTCGGCTGCTATTTCTGCTGGAGACCTATAGCAATTTTTGGGGTGCAATACACCTTCTTTGTATCCGTGACACTGAAATAGAATAGTTAATCTGTCAGTTTAATTCTGTGGGTGACATAAACCCTTTTTTGGGGTGCAAAACACCTCATTTGCACCAGTCACACTGAAATAGAATAGTAAATCTGGCTGTCCACCCGGTCCCCTGCTGAAAGCGCAGAGTTGGCACCTGTGGCCTATGGGCATCTCTCTTCCACCTCAACCACTTGAACATCAGCCAAGCATTCTGAGCACCAAGTCACGCAGCAGTAGTAGCAGACTCTGCTGGCAGGGGTTCCGTGGTCCATACACATAGCCTTGCCCCAGAAGTCGAATAGATTGAGTACACTGATGCCCAACCACTAATGTTTGAGGATGAGGACATGGGAGGACCACCGCAGCACATCTCTGATGATGATGACGAAACACAGGTATCAACTGCTACAGCTTTCTGCACTGTGCAGGGGCAGGGGTGAGGAGTGGGTGGAAGATGATGTGGAGGATGATGAGGTCCTAGACCCTGCATGTAGGTCATTCGAGTGACGTGTGCAGTTTGGAGGAAGAGGTGGTGGTCATGCAGTGCAGGAAGCAGGGTGCAAAATCACAGTGGCAAGCCCCCAGCCAGCACGCCTGCTACTGCGCACTGCGCTGAGGGACTGGGCACACTAAAGCCAGCTCAAATGAGTTCCCTGGCGTGGCACTTCTCCAGACAATGTGTTGATGACACTGTACAGTTAGAGCCTGAAGCGAGGCATAAATGTTCTAAACCTGAGCATCACCTGAATGACCAGGCATCTAACTGCAAAGCACCAGCTGCAGCGGAGTAGACACCTGAAGAACCATGAAAGATCTGAGGCTATTCCTGCTCTCTCCTCTGCTGCGGTCTTGGCCTCGTCCTACCCCTCTGGAGGTCTAGGGCCACCTAGCTCCCTGCAAATACAAGATGTGACAGCACCACCACCAGCAGTGTCACTGAGCATCTCCACACTGTCCCATGGAAGCCTTCAGCTGTCCATCCCCCAAACACTGGAGAGAAAGAGGAAGTACCCCCGTACCCACCCGCGAGTCTTGGCCTTGAATGCCAGCATTTTAAAAATCCTGGTCTTTGAAATGCTGCCATTTGCGTCTGGTGGAGACAGACAGTTTTGAAAAATGAATGATGGTGGCTGTCCCACAGTACTTGGTTCCCAGCCACCATTGCTTTTCCAGGCAGACCATCCCTGCCCTGCACAAACAAGTGGTGGAGAAAATCAGGTGTGGCAAGGTCCACATAACCACCCATACATGGACCATTAAGCACGGGCAGGGACGTTACACCTCCCTAACTGCTCATTGGGTAAATATAGTGGCGGCTGGGCTGGAGCTGTGTACAGGCATTGAAGAACAGACTGATGAATGGTTGATGCCGCTGAGCCTCAAGCCCAGCCTGGTGGTGTGCGATAACGGGTGAAATCTCACAGCAGATCTGGGCTGGGCTGGTTTGACACACATCCCTTGCCTGACGCATGTGTTAAATTTGGTGGTGCAGAAGTTCCTGAAAAATTACCCAGATATGTCAGAGCTGCTGCAGAAAGTGCGGCCATCTGTGTTCGCTTTCAGCGTTCTCATCCTGCTGCTTGCCTGTCTGCGCTGAAGCGTAACTTCTGTTTTCCCACTCACTGCCTCATATGTGATGTACCCACAAGGTGGAATTCCACATTGCACACGCTAGAGAGACTCTGCAAGCATCAGCAGGCGATAGTGGAGTTTCAGCTGCAGCATGTACGGGTGAGACGCTCTGCAGAACAGCACCACTTCACCACCAAGTGGGCATCCATGTAGGTTGTGTATGCCATGTTGCGTTGTTTTGAGTACTCCACCAACATAGCCAGCGCTGATGACGCCATCATCAGCTTTACTATCCCACTTCTATGCCTCCTTGAAAAAACACTTCAAGCGATGATGGATGAGGTGGTGGCACAGGAGGAACAGGGATCATTCACATGGTTATCAGGCCAGTTGTCCACAGGTGGTACGGAGGGTGGGTTACTGCACCAGCTAGGTACACAACTGTCCAGCCAGGGAACAGTTTTGGAGGATGATGAAGAAGAGGAACCATGTTCACAGCAGGGTGGCACCGAAATCAGCTCACAGGTATCACCAGAGTGTGGCTAGGAGGGATACAGAGGACACAGACAATACACCTGCCAACGAGGACAGCTTATCATTGCCTCTGGGCAGTCTGGCACACATGAGCAAGCACATGGTGCAGTGCCTGTGTGAAAACCGGCGAGTTGCCCTGATTGTTGCCAGTGCTGATTACTGGGTAGCCACCCTGCTAGATCCCCATTACAAGAACAACGAGTCGTCCTTACTTTTGGAGCGTGATCGGAAGATGTGTGAATACAAGAGAACGCTGGTAGACGCACTGCTGATGACGTTCCCACCTGACAGCGAGGGCTCAGTGGAAGCACAAGACAGAGGAGGAAGTCGCCAGTGCAGCTGGGGCACTGGCACCACATCAGAAAAGGGGGGGTTAGCATGGCAAAAATGTGGAAACACAGTGTTGGCTACCTCCTCCACCTACACATCCACCTGTTTTTCAACCTACTACTCCACTTGGACTTCTGCCTTCAGGTTCAAGATTCTTTTTTTTCTATTCTATGTTATTTTAAGTCATTTCCCTATCCACATTTGATTGCAGGGCAATTGTCCTGCTCTTATCCCCATTTTTCAGCCCTTTAGCGATTACTACAACTATTTTACAGCACCAAAATTCAGGTCCCCATTGACTTCTATGGGGTTTGGGGTCAAGTTTGGGTACCCGAAACAAAGTTCAGCCAAACCCGTCTAACTGGAACATCCACAGGTTTGCTCATTCCTAATCACTAGCCTAAATATGCAATATGGGTGAGACCCCTGCATAACGGAGACCGGACAGATCCGTTATGCTGGCCATAGACTTCTATTATGACGGAATGCATAAAGGCATTCTGTCATGGAATTGCGTTATGATCAGTGGTAACAGAATCCATAACGCAATTCAGCATATACCCAAACCTGAACGTAATGACTTGAAGTTTGCTCATCCCTATTCACTTCTGATCTTGTTGGATAACAAAGTCTGTGGTGCAAAGTCAATTGTCCATTTATTGATGTTCTGTGCACCTCCATGGCCCTTTTTTGTGTTGTTACAAAGTTCAGTCTATTACCCCTCCTAAAGGCCCTTTTAGACGGGCCGATGTGTCTCCCTGCCCGAGCGCCGATCAGCGATATCGGCGCTCATGCAGGGAGCCTTTACACGGCCCGATGAATCGAGCGCCGGGCCGCACGAGTAATCGCTGTATCACTCGTGCGGCTGGGAAGCTCCATACTGTCAGGCGCACATCGCCTGTTTACACAGGGTGATGTTCGCCCGACAGACTGGATCTTTTGTACAAAGCAAAAGATCCAATCAGCCGACGAACGAGCGTTTTGCTCGTTCCTTGGCTGATTAGGGCCACTTTTACACGGGCCGATTATCGGCACTAGCGTTCCTAGGAACGCTTTTTCGGCCGATAATCGGCCCGTGTAAAAGGACCTTTATCTTCTCTGTGTTGATGTGAAAGGGTTTTGGAGGTGTAATGACAGTGCACGTCTAAGAGCCTCTTATCAGTGGGTGTTAGACAGTCCATTACCTTGTCTGTGGGACAAATCTTCAACAAAATTTCCAAAACCAATTCAATTATAAAGTGATTTTGAAGGGCTTATCTAATGGAAACCACCCATGAATTAACCCATTTTAGGAACTACATCCCTCAAATTATTCAAAACTGATGTTACCAACTTTGTTAACCCTTTAGGTGTTCCACAAAAATTAAAAGAAATGGAGGTGAAATTTCAAATTTCATTTTTTTTCCAGATTTTTCAAGCTGAACAATTTATTCTTGCAACACAACAAGGGTTAACAGCAAAATAAACCTCAATATACATTACTCTGATTCTGCAGTTTACAGAAATACCCCATATGTGGTAGTAAACTGCTTTCGGGGCACATGGCAGTGGTCAGACTTAAAGGAGCGCCATATGTTTTTTTTGGAGAAAGATTTTGCTAGAATGGTTTTTGGATTTGAATAGACTTTCTTTCAACAAAATGTTGTATTAGCCCCACATTTTTCATTTTCACAAGGGGTAACAGGAGAAAAAGCACCCCATAATTTGTTACCCATTTTGTCAGGAATACGGCAACACCCCATATGTGGTGGTAAACTACTGTAGGGGACATGGCAGGACTCGGAAGGACACCGAAGGAGAGCCATTTAGCATTTGCAAAGCTAGTTTTGATAGATTGGGTTACAGGCGCCATTAGTTTATTTTTTTGAGCGATTGTCTTATGTGGGGGGATTTAATTTTTGTGGAATGAGGTGACTTTTGATCGGTACTATTTTGGGGTACATATGACTTTTTGATCACTCAATATTACACATTTGTAAGGCGAAGTGATAAAAAATGACTGTTCTGGCAGTTTTTATTCATTTATTTTTACAGCATTCACCTTACAGGGTGTATCATGTGATATTTTTATAGAGCAGGTTGTTACGGATGTGGCGATACCTACGGTAAAAGCATTTTTGACAAGACAAATATCCTTTCTTTGTGTTGCCATTTTCTGAGACCCATTTTTAAAAATTTTTTGAGCGATTGTCTTATGTAGGGTCTCATTTTTTTGCGGGATGAGATGGCAGTTTGATTGGTACCATTTTGGAGTACATATGACTTTATGATCCCTTGGTATTACACTTTTTGTGAGGCTAGGTGACTAGAGTTTTTATTTTTTGACAGCATTCACCTGGGGGAGGGCATATTATGTTAAACTTTTATAGAGCAGGTTGTGGACGTGGCGATACCGAATTATTTTTGTTAAGTTTTACATGGTAAAAGCATTTTTGAAAAGAAAAAAAAAATCTTTTTTGTGTTGCCATTTTCTGACAGCAATATTTTTTTTTTGAGTGATTGTTTTAGGTAGGGTCTCATTTTTTGCAGGATGAGATGACCGTTTGATTGTTACCATTTTGGGAGATACATGACTTTTTGATCACTTGGTATTACACTTTTTGTGAGGCAAAGTGACCAAAAAAATAGCTGTTTTGGCACTTTTTTTTTTTTTTTACAGTGTTCACCTGATGGGGTGGATCATGTGATATTTTTATAGATCCAGTCGATACAGATGCGGCAATAGCTAATACTGCTTTTTTTTCTATTTTGTAATTGTATATATTGTATATATATTTTATATATTGTAATGCATTGTCTGTAAGATTATTACACAGTGTAATACACATACAGCCTGCTTGCCTGTGAGACCCAGAGGGCTGGGTCTCACAGGCTTCCATGGAAGGCAGCCTCAATGCCCATGAAAGGCTTCCCAGCCATTGGGTCCCTGTCACTGCAGCTCCCTCCCTCCACACACCCCGTACATGCTGTGGTCAGCGCTGACTGCAGCATAGCAAGGGTTAATGCGATGGCATCTGTGTTTTCACTGATGCCGGCGTATGCAGCAGGGGTCCGGCTATCAGTGAATTCCGGACCCCTGCTATTGATCGGGTAGGCGCAGCTCCTGCACCCGCCCGATCAGTGCCTTGTAGATAATAAAAGATGACACAATTAAAATCAGATTTATTTGTGAACCTAAGATAACCAATGTAGTTTTGTGTATTCTGCACTTAACCCTTAGAGGACCTTGTGATTTTCCATTTTTGTTTTTTCACTCCTCACCTTCCCATAGTCCTATTTAATTTTTCTGTTCACATAGCCTTATGAGAGCTTATTTTTTGGGGAATTTGAACTTTTATATTTTTGTTGAAAAACTTTTAACTTTTTTTTTTGTCACCCTGGGTGACTACAACTTGCAATCATTAGATTGCCCCTTGTGTTCGATGCCTATATAGTCATCATTGAACACTTAATTTTCAATATAACAATAGTGCTGCCACCTAGTATTGGTATATTCATCTAATATGCTCCGAAGCCTTCTTAAGGCTTCGGCTATTAGTGCAGTTTAACAGGTTCCCCAATCTCAGCCGGGGAAATCTGAAGGAAGCCATAAGGCTGATCGCATACATGTGCCCTGGGTGTCTGCTGTTTAAAGACATGACTTCTGCTGTACATGTACGGTGGAGATCCTGAAAGGGTTAATACCCTTTCGCATTTTGCAAAAGTACCTAGCTTTCTTTGATGTTGTAATGAATAGACTTTTTTCCATGAAGGAACACAGGACTTCTCATCTTTCATGGGGGTGTCTTGTAACTAGGGGATGGACACAAGGGATGTCTTTGTGTCTGTGACGTCCACCCTGTCCTTCTCTTTCCCTCTAGGTCATCCAAGTCCACCCCTTCCAGTCGGATGGTGCGATCCTCTAGTCAGTCTACTCTCAACTTTTCATGAGGACAGATCTCTGGTGTTGTATGCCACATGGTCTTATTCAATTGGTGGTGCAAATATATAATTGTCTCTTTAAGGCTGGGATCCCACATTACAATTAGCTGCTTGGGAAAAAAGAAAGAAAAATTATTAAATAGTCTTCACTTTTCTGTATCTTGCAAAAGGTTATTGCATGACTTACTAAACACATTCTAATCTTTGTCTTACTCCTCTGTCTGATACTTCATAACCCCCCCCCCACCCCTCCAATCCAAACCAGTCGCTTTTAGATCTTTCTTAGAAAAGCAATCAGAATTGTACAGAATCCAAAATTCCTCATCTAAGGAATGTATATGACTTAGCAAACTATATGTCTCTTAGAAAGTCTTCTCTGTTAAGGCTGGGGGATGGGATCAGCCCACACGTATCCGTCAGCCCCCCTTTGCTAACTTTTATCTTTCAAGAATTCTATCCAACTTTCCTGAAACACATACTTTAGCAAAAAAGGAGAAAAACAGAGCTATACAGATTAGAAGGGGGATGGGACCATAACATACCACTATCTGTGTGAGTCTTTATCCCTTAACAGCCTAGACACACCAACCCTTGTTTAAAGGTAGGGCATTCTTCACAGACACATTTATTCTATAAACCTTATTCAACTTTATACATTTACCAGACAATACTTAATCTTTCTGATCAACAAATCTTCTCACAGACTAGAAACCAGAAATATTTCAACAAAGATATTTTCCATCATCAGTGCTAGCCATGAATCTATTAGCACACATTAGGTACAATGCTTATTCATCACAAACAATCTCTAATGCTATACTATACAAACACACAGCATTAGGGCTTAAACAAAGACTTAAACAGTTAATTTCTGAACTTTAAACAGAAGTGGTGTTCAGATCATTGTAGACACTTGGGCACTCTCTCTGGTGCCATAAATTAACATCTTGACACTGCTCTGTTTTCCAACTCTTCAGAAACCACCCTCAACATCACAGGAGCTCTGATGTCCACAATCTGCAAGCTTACTTTACAGTCTTACAGATTTTCATTTGAATCTGCTCAGTTCTACAACTTGCAAAAGAAAGGAAGAAAAGAAAGAGCCTGGATTTCTTACCAAGCAGCGCCTAGAAGCGATCCACACTAATTTTATATCGCTATCAAATTACCGAGATCTGCAAACAAGGCAGGAACGGAGGATCGCGGCAGCAGCCTGGACCACTATTGGCATACTGGTTAGCCATAAATAAACCAGCGAGGTGACTACAAGTAGTTATGACTCATCACAACTACATCTGGTAAGCACAATTGTGTTATTGAAACCAGACTAATACCCGCAGATACCGCACATGTGGCGCTCCCTCTCTACTTCTTCTATTTTACTTGCAAAAGAAAGTTGCTACATTCTACCTAGCCTACTACAGCCCCACTCATAGCTTGTAGCAGATTTGAATAACAAGTGCAACACTAATAAACCGACAGCAGATTATCAATTCCCGTGAATGCCCGGGTTCCCATTCAGGGTGGCAGGTCTAAAGTACCCTCTCTCCATGTAACACCATATCAATGATAAGCATATACATTTGCTCAAATACCACCTTTTTGACACCAAGTGTAATGTAATATGAATTCAAAAGATTTGAGAATGAATAAGCTTATGCAGGTTAAGTGAATAAATATATCTACTAATTGATTAAACATACAATCACTCAAACAAATCACATACAGAATAATAAAAAGTAAATAAACATTACCAGCCTAAACATGCAACAATCAATATAGGGTGATGCTATAACATATGGCTGTCTACCACATTAGAACACATGACCAACCGCAGGGCATACAAGAGATAGGGCAAATCAATACTTACATCCTACCTAGGATGAAGTCCAAGCTGGAGACTCCTGAATGAATGTGCGTTACAGATTTTAAACTTTTAGACCCTCTTCCAGTGTGCAGCATGCATGTCTCTGAGATCACTCAGGAATGTGATCTTAGCACACATAGCCTTACAATACCTTGGCGTACAAAAATAGCAAATTATGGAGCAAATCATATGTGCCCCAGAATTTGCGAATTTTTAGGTTGTCAGCACTTTTCCAAAGTGCAGAAAAAAGGGGCAGGCAGGGTTTCAAACTGCCCGTCAGATGTTGTAACTTTGCCAAATAGTTGTGGAAGTTATAGCTGAAGTCTACGCCAACCTCTATAACTCTTAATAAATTAGGCGCCTATTTTGGTAGTCCATGCAACTAAATGCAATGAACTGCCTTTTCTTGTGGAAAAATAATAGATTACTAGAACTATGCAAAATTGTTTCAGCATAACTGTAAAAAAAATAAAAATAAATGGGGTCATAGGCATTCATGGCCTAAGGTGAATGACCTACAGGTATGTCACTTTTTCCAAGTCTTCTTGGATACCCAATTTACAGCTTCCTGGAGGCCAGTCCATGGGTGCCTGGGTTCAGTATAACCAATTGTCCAGCTTTATCAATTTCCTATGAATAAAATATCCTATGTCTTTCAAATCCTTCTGTGCCCCAATACAACTGCTTTTAACTGTCTACAAGGTTCGGGTGTGGGGAAAGCAGATTACATCTACTGATACGTTTTTCAGGTACAGTCACATGGTCAGGTTTCCCGATACAGCTCCACAGTTCAGTCTCCTCCCAAACGAAAGGTCACTTCTTCTCTATTCAGGCTGCATTTTTAAAGAACATTATAAATTACCCAATCATGAATAAGTCTAACCATCTCTTTGTCAGACACATATTCAGAGATGAAGGAACTGATGGTGCAGAATATTGATCAGAAAGATAAATTCCTCTGGATTTTGCAACATTGGCTACTATTCAAGGATCTCTTGGGCATTCTCTTGGCTTGGCACTCACTAGCAATCTGATCACCTCAGCAATTTTAGGTCTTCCCTTAGTCATAAACTACTGAACCGCCTCTGCGTTTTTTTCTTTCCTCCCTGTTTTGCAAACCCAAGTCTCCTTTTTATAATAATGGTGTATGTACCATGTATAGTCCAAAACCTCTTGTACTACTCCATTGCCTTTGAGATATCATTTTTAGTACTGATTTTTGGGGATGTCAATAAAAGTAACTGAGCCAAAAGAAACATGTTAAAGTGATAAAGTGATAAAGTGGCAATAGATATTTTATTAGTTTAATAAAAATTATGAAAATTATGTTCTGAAAATTATATATACTAGAAACTACAGATTATTGCATAAATCACAACTTTGCTTTCTTCTGGAAGAAACTAATAATTGCATTCATGCACTCCTCTGATACCCAGCGTTCCTTGAGTCGCTCACACTCTTGAACATTAACGGCATGTAGCTTTTCCTTTTCAGTATTCCGAATCAGCTGCTTGGAGAAAGCCAAGGACTAGAGGAAAATGTCAGACACCACAGCACATTAGGATAAGCAAATATATAGTAATTCATTAAAGCACGTAAAGATAACAGTATAGTCATTACCTATTGAGAGTGGTTAAAAGATGTCTCACCAGTGCTAGTAAAGGTGCAGAATGATTATAAACTACAAACCTCTAGTGAGATCATCAAGTACCTGCCACACATCCCTCATCTAATGTATATTTTCATAACCCTACAACACAGTTAATGTAATCCTGTGATATTAAATAAAGAATAAGGTGAATACTTTTTTTCCTCCAGTGATGTTTCTGCTATCATTATGTCACAGGATTAATGATGAACAAGGATAATGGGAAAAAAATAAATTCTATTTTAGTGTTATACTATATAACTACTACTACAAAAAAAAGGTATCACTGCTTGAGAAAAGTCCCAGTAAGAGGACTGAAATGTCGCGGTTTTTTGGTGATTAAAGAACACATCATTTGAAATTACTTCTTGGGAGTGCCGTGGAATTATTTGTTTTCTATTTTTTTGTTTTTTGTGGATCAAATCCCTCAGCCGCTGGCACACCATCTTAACATTTGTATGCGGTGCTGCTCACACCTTCTGAACTCTACTACAAAAAAAGCTACAAAAGGGGTTTTCTGAGACTTAGATATTGATAACCTATTACTGGTGGGTGTCTGAAACCACCATAATCAAGTGTTTTGGGCAGCCACTGACATTGGAAACTATACAGTGTACGGTGGGCTCCATCCACTGTGCAGTTTCGGGCAACAGCATAGTGCATAGATGGAGCCTCCTGCTTCCAGCTCCATCCTGTTAAAGAAATTTAGTTAGTTGGTGAACACAATTGTGCTAGGGTTGTATATTTCATTATTAGGTGGTCTCCATCTCCTTATAGACATATCTCTTATATCTTATAATCTCTAAGCTCCATTAGATGTCACATATGCTTAAAAATAAAAATGACTCATAATCACTTGATATGTCTGTAGGAAAACAGGAACTTAGCAGAAGTTAATATATGCATATGGAATTTCCCAAATAGATGAAGTAATGTGTATCCCATTGGCTGCCATTATCATTCTTCTGATTTGTTGTTCAATGTAAACTTGCATGATTGTGATTGGATATATTAAAATTGATGACAAAGGGGGGTGTGATTACACCATCATGTATTTCTAATAAAATTAGCTCCCTGGGTGTAACCAGGAGAAATCTGCATGATCAGCAATGAGACTGGATGTGCATTTCTTGTGCTGTGGCCGCACCCTCTTATCATGAAGGGGGAAATTTAACATAATTTGAACACCACAGACAACTGAGTATTAAGTCTAATTTGGGACTTATCCTAAATTACATTAACATTGTTGTGCCGAAAACCGAGAAAAATCCATCAGATATCCAAGGGGACAATCGTGGAAGAGCTTTGGTCATTATGGCAACTGGGAACTGCACCTTCAAATACACAGGTAAGATATTTTTCTTACTTTGTGCCTTCCTACTTTTCATGACCACTGTTCGAGTATTGTCCTTTTCGGAATCTTTGGGATTTTAAAAGAACACCTCCTTGTCTGTGGTATAGAGTGAATGGCGTGCCTGAAACCTAGGTGTATGAGAGTGACGGAGATTGCCTGTGTTTTATAATATGCCATGATAGAAATTAAGGAACTGGGAAAAAAGAGGAAGTTAGAAAATCAAGAAAGAGATTTCAATGCTTGCATTCATTTAGGGATCCTGTAGGCCAACCTGTATCTTTGCTTTGTGCATCGTGTGAGCAGGTTGGTGCCCAGTTGGTTACGTCGTGCGTGGTTTAAGCAACTGGGGGTACGCGAGTCATTGGATTCACGTGTGAGTCATTGGATTCACGTGTAGTGTAGTGGGACAACACAAAAGGTGTGTGTGTGTCCGATTGGAGAAGGGACGGATCCACTCTTCTCCAATGGGGATCAGGCAGTCAAAGGCTCTGAAAGAGGGGCGCCCCTCAAGGAGGGAGGTGACTGCATGGATATCATAGAGAGGTAGAAGAGGAGGAGGGGCAGTGAGAGATATAAGCAGAATATTCAAAAGAGCAGGCATGTCAAGAGATGAGAAATCTGGAAAGCTAGATGGTTGAAATCTGGAAAGTTCCACAGTGAGAGAAGCAGTGGTTCAAAGGTGGCATAAAGAGAATGATGGAGAAAGAATTGGGAAGGGAACACATATATGTATGTATATATGTTTTTACTTTTAAAAAGCAAAGGAAAGAGTTAAACATGAGTGGAGTGGTAAAAAGAGGAAGTACTGGCTGCTGCTTTGAAAGGGACTTAAACGGCATTTTCTTTGTCTTCCGTCTCTTGTGGGGTCCCCGATAGTCATAAATGTATCATTTCTGTAGAAGAGGAGGATGAACCGCGAAGAATCAGATTCTTATCAAAATCTGATTATTTGATAACATAGAATTGCAGTAGTTCCCATTTCAGATATTGTTTTGGCAGATGTGATAGTATTTGAAAGAAGATGTGTCAATATATACTGCTGCCATTAGTGATTAGGAAAAAACCCTATCTTTAAAGGGAAAAAAAAAAGTGTTTATTAAGTTTTATTAAGTTTAAGTTTCAAAACTTTTGGTTTGCTTGAGTATGCTTGGCTTCTTTCCCAGACTTTGCGGTTCGTGAAAAAGAGGAAGTATGGATAATGTCTGTTTCTTTTGAAAGTAGATTTGCTATAAGAATTTGGAATTTAAAGTTAAGGTATTGATAATAATATCCAGGAAAGGAAAAAATTAGAATTGAGTCAAAAGAAAATCCACGTGGTAAAAGATGAGCTCATTCTTACATTTGATATTATGTGCACATTATTTTTCATTTTGTTTGTTTGCAAACTAAAGATTTTGTGAGTTTTATTTTGCAGCCCGAATTAATGAACGTCAAGGAAGCCTGTTGTTTTTCCCAAATGTTTAATTTGGTGGGGATTGTACCTAATCTGTTTTTTAGGAGTGAAGAAAAAGACCAAGAAATCCTAATATATTCAGCAGATCTGCATAAAATATCATTTTCATTGATTCTGTGCTGAAAACTTTTCATGGAGTCTTGCATATATTTTTTTGCGTTTTTATTGGAGCTCCAATGCATACTGTATTTGTTTGTGTGTGAAGTGTGTGATGGGCCCGTGTCTGTCTTTGTTTGTAATCATTAAATGTTTCATGTTACACATCTAGCTAGAAATGATCAAAAAAGGAGAAGTTACATTTTGCCAAACGACAAAGGGTGTGGTGACAGTGACATAGAATTATATTATACAGAGACAGCCTCTTGTGTTCCTCCCTAAACACGTATAGTGTGATATGTCACTAGAGTTAGAGAAAGAGAAAAAAAAATGAAATTGGTTCATTTAATTTTAACAAGTCGCATAAGCATGCAAGTGGGAAAAATTAAGACAATAAGATTGGTTTGTTTTAAAAACGTTATTAATATGTGGTATTCAGACAAGTGTGTTTATAAGAGGTCTGCAAACAAGATCATCAAATAAGTATAATAATATGTGGTAAAATCAAATGAAATGTCTGAAGTAACTGTGTCACCAAGTATTTCATCTGTCAATGAAAACTAGATGATAGATAAGGTTTTCCGATCGGTTTTTATTTTCTGATTATTTTGTTTTATTTTCTGAACATGATGGGAGCATTTGATTTGTTTGGAAAAAAAAAAAGTAACAGCATTTGAAAAGTATTAAGATAATTGTTTTATAACAGTCATGTGGGCCATGAACACGGAGTTCTGGAGGAGATAAAACACTTTGAGCATCTTGAGTCTACAGAAGAATTTCTGCATTTTGATAGGAGGTTGAGTTACCAGACTACATAAAGGTTTAGAGGTCATATAAACTACGGAGCAAGTACATTCAGATCTGATTTGTTTATGATGACTTTGTCAAATATTGAGTTTTCTCTCATAGATAGTATAGATGGATCACACAGAAGACAGGATATGCTGTCAGTGCCTAAACTGATGTTGTCACCTAAATACCACTCCCTTCTGTAATGTGAGTACGGGAGGTAGAGCTGAAGGCGCTCACTGAGGCTGGTAAGATGGTTGTGGTCAGATAACTAATATTCATATAGATTTCATATGTGCCTTTGGTATCTTCCATGATTATGGTCTGATCTGGGGGAGCAGAGGTTTTGTTGGATCCATGGGAAACCCATGAAGAGTGCTGAGTGTGAGAGAGTTGTTTTATGCCCTGATGCTGTCCAGAAGAAGAAAAAAAGAAAAAAGACAACAAGTTGGGAGATTAAACTGCTATAACTGCAGACCTCCAACCAATACCTGAAGCCAACCTAAGGTTTACGTGACTCGGCCAACCCAGGCCCAGAAGACCTCTAAAGTAAGAGCAAGGAGTGATAACAAGCTCTGGAGGGTAGGTAAAATGGTGCCTTCTCAAGTGCACTCTGCCCGTTGATGATGAATTCAGCACATGGGTTGATGTATGTGTCAGGAGGAGATATGGTGGGAATTCCAGGGGTCCAGCAGCGCTGCCACCAGGTTTGTCCAAGGTTACATGTGGGCCTATAATAATGTTGGAAGGACTTTGAGAGTTCCAGAAAGGCATATACCTAGGCCATCTTGCCTATTTCAGAGATTGCAGATGGACTAAATAACTTTTTCTCCACTGTATTCACTGAAGAAAATAAAATGTCAGATGAAATGCAGAGTATAAAAGTAAATTCCCCTTTAAAAGTGTCCTCTCTGACCCAGGAAGAGGTGCAGCAACGTCTTAAAAATATTAAAATAGACAAATCACCAGGACCGGATGGCATACACCCCCGTATCCTAAGAGAATTAAGTAATGTAATCGACAGACCCTTATTTCTGATATTTAAGGACTCTATACTGACAGGGAGTGTTCCACAGGATTGGCGCATAGCAAATGTGGTGCCAATATTCAAAAAGGGTCCAAAAACAGAGCCTGGAAACTATAGGCCGGTAAGTTTAACTTCTGTTGTGGGTAAACTGTTTGAAGGTTTTCTGAGAGATGCTATCTTGGAGTACCTCAATGAAAATAAGCAAATAACTCCATATCAGCATGGCTTCATGAGGGATCGGTCATGTCAAACCAATTTAATCAGTTTCTATGAGGAGGTAAGTTCTAGACTTGACCGCGGCGACTCAATGGATGTCGTATATTTGGACTTCTCCAAAGTGTTTGACACGGTACCACATAAAAGGTTAGTATACAAAATGAGAATGCTTGGCCTGGGAGAAAATGTCTGTATGTGGGTAAGTAACTGGCTTAGTGATAGAAAACAGAGGGTGGTTATTAACGGTACATACTCAGATTGGGTCACTGTCACTAGTGGGGTACCACAGGGGTCTGTATTGGGTCCTATTCTCTTCAATATATTTATTAATGATCTTGTAGAAAGCTTGCACAGTAAAATATCAATTTTTGCAGATGACACTAAACTGTGTAAAGTAATTAACACAGAGGAGGACAGTGCACTGCTACAGCAGGATCTGGATAGACTGGAGGCTTGGGCAGAAAAGTGGCAGATGAGGTTTAACACTGACAAATGTAAAGTTATGCATATGGGAAGGAATAATGCAAGTCACCAGTACATACTAAATGGTAAAGCATTGGGTAACTCTGACATGGAAAAGGACCTAGGAATTTTAGTGAACAGCAAACTAAGCTGCAGGAACCAGTGTCAGACAGCTGCTGCCAAGGCCAATAAGATAATGGGTTGCATCAAAAGAGGCATAGATGCCCGTGATGAGAACATAGTCCTGCCACTTTACAAATCACTAGTCAGACCACATATGGAGTACTGTGTACAGTTCTGGGCTCCTGTGAACAAGGCAGACATAGCAGAGCTGGAGAGGGTTCAGAGGAGGGCAACTAAAGTAATAACTGGAATGGGTGGACTACAGTACCCAGAAAGATTATCAAAATTAGGGTTATTCACTTTAGAAAAAAGACGACTGAGGGGAGATCTAATAACTATGTATAAATATATAAGAGGTCAGTACAGAGATCTCTCCCATCATCTATTTATCCCGAGGACTGTGACGAGGGGACATCCTCTGCGTCTGGAGGAAAGAAGGTTTGTACATAAACATAGAAGAGGATTCTTTACGGTAAGAGCAGTGAGACTATGGAACTCTCTGCCTGAGGAGGTGGTGATGGTAAGTTCACTAAGAGAGTTCAAGAAGGGCCTGGATGTATTTCTGGAGGGTAATAATATTACAGGTTATAGTTACTAGAGATGGGTCGTTGATCCAGGGAGTTATTCTGATTGCCTGACTGGAGTCGGGAAGGAATTTTTCCCCCTAAAGTGAGGAAAATTGGCTTCTACCTCACAGGGGTTTTTTTTGCCTTCCCCTGGATCAACTTGTAGGAAAACAGGCTGAACTGGATGGACAGATGTCTTTTTTTCGGCCTTACAAACTATGTTACTATGACTGCATTAAGTTTCCAAAGGTGGGGCAGCATGAATATGTCCTTGTCTATGTTGATCTATTTTTCAGGAAACACCTGGTCTGTAGTAAAAGCAAGAGTAAAAGAAGATACTGGCTAAGGTAGTAAGTAGAGAAATACTGGATGTAGAACAACTTTTGACACTTTTTGTCTTTCCTAAAGTGGTAGGAGCCCTTACAGGTCAGCTCTGACTGTTGAACATAAACATGTGTGTAATTCCTTTTTAGATCTGGACTCAAAGACTAGTACCTAGTTCATATAAAGGAAAAGTTTGGATCCCAGATTTGATGGTCCCTACTGAGTGCTGTGTTCACCATTCCAACATTGGTGAAGCCAAACATATTTACATTGATAATATACTTAATGCTTATGAAGTTTGCCAAATAATGAGAGATTATAGAATTAGCAAATAATCCACACAGTGAGAGGAAAGGTGGTGTGGACTCACTTGGGGATTGTTTAATCAGGATTGGATTATTGAGTAAAGTCTGAGTATTACATCTTTGCCCCATTATGCTCATTATGTTCTAATTTGTGTCCTAACTTCACTAACAAAGGTTTAAGCAAAAAAAAAACTGGCTGGTCTATAACATACTGAAAGAATAGCAACCCACTTGGCAAGTATCGAGCAATCGAAAAATGATGATGGTATGTGGTATGTGAAACGGATGCATATAGATGGCTGCCACCTCACCTCTCAGTGGTCTGTGCCTTAGCTAACCATCCCTTAGTTTGAAGAAAAAAGAAAAGAGGTCCTTTACAGGTTCCATTACAACGTGTACCGGAGCAAATTTTATTGAAAAAGAGAAAAAGATCATATTATGCACATGCCATGATAAGGATGGTGTGGTTTGGGTGGCTGCTAAAGTGGAGTATACTAAGAGGTTAAGGGAGATTTATAAAGCCACTAATTCTAAGAAAGAACTGTCCATTGATTAGACTGATTTGCTGTGTTGACTGAACCCAATTAACTGATTTAGTTAAGTAAAATGATAGGTTGATGGTTGATGCTCTCTTTGTAAAATGATACAAAATTTGTTGTTTCTGATTAAATTGGCAGTAAGGTCAGAAAGAAGATATTATCATCATCACCTGACTGTAATAATAACCTGTATACTGAATGTGAATCATGGAGAATCTACAAAAGAGGAATATACATATATACATCAATCCAGCCTGCGAATTCTAAACCTGACGATTAAGATGAGAACTGAGACATCCTAGACATGACAACTTTGAACTCTAATGATTATTGGACATTTTGCCTCGCTTCTGATTGTGCCCCTGTGTTGTGCAGGGAATAACTTGGAATAACTTAAAGAAAAATGCAGGGAAAAAATGCTGAGTGTCCAGTGGAGTCTACCATAGATGATGAATGGCTTATCAGCCCTGATCTGGGGAATCCAGTCAGAATGTAGTCATTGGGGGAATCCTCTGGATACTAAAGCAGACTGTGTACAAGAGGAGGAAGACACTTATTTACTTGTGTCTCCTTCTCCATCCCATCAGAGAATGAACAGATATAGGATCTGCATTGATGATATAGGGTCTGTCCTGATCGATACACCTCAGATTAATGGATGGCCCATAGGCCCTGGTTTGAACTGAATATAGTCAATTGGGAAACTCTCTTTGGACTATTAGCAAATTGTATTCAAGAGGAGGAAACTGTTAAAGAAATTTAGTTAGTTGGTGAACACAATTGTGCTAGGGTTGTATATTTCATTATTAGGTGGTCTCCATCTCCTTGTAGACATATCTCTTATATCTTATAATCTCTAAGCTCCATTAGAGGTCATGTATGCTTAAAAATAAAAATGACTCATAATCACTTGATATGTCTGTAGGAAAACAGGAACTTAGCAGAAGTTAATATATGCATATGGAATTTCCCAAATAGATGAAGTAATGTGTATCCCATTGGCTGCCATTATCATTCTTCTGATTTGTTGTTCAATGTAAACTTGTATGATTGTGATTGGACATATTAAAATTGATGACAAAGGGGGGTGTGATTACACCATCATGTATTTCTAATAAAATTAGCTCCCTGGGTGTAACCAGGAGAGATCTGCATGATCAGCAATGAGACTGGACGTGCATTTCTTGTGCTGTGGCCGCACCCTCTTATCATGAAGGGGGAAATTTAACATAATTTGAACACCACAGACAACTGAGTATTAAGTCTAATTTGGGACTTATCCTAAATTACATTAACAATCCACTGTACAGTTTCAGCTGATCTGGACCCAGACATACCTAAAACTGATTACTTATTCTGAGGATAAGTCCTCAATATCTACTAAGTCTCAGAAAACCCCTTTGCATGATCATCTGCATACATTTCTACTATGCACATTTGTTGTTCTGCATCGTATACTAATGTTGTAACTGAACTTTTTGGGATAAAACAGAGTTTCACACAATCATCCAGGTTGAATGCAGTATACAGTAAAAACCAAGAGACAGCATAAAGATAAAAGTAACGTGTGTGACCATTATGTATCTCTTGATGTCAGTTAGTGAGCTCTTACTTACATTTTTGGGTAATTCACCATAAGCCTTTAGTCTCTCCCAAACCTCCTTCTGGAAAGTACTATCGGGAAAAACTTCAGTAACCAGTCCAAGCTTGCAAGCATCATGTGCTGTCAGCAACTTGTTAAAAAGAAGTACTTCTACAGCCTGTTACAAACACATTGAGCGCTTATGTTAAAAAATAGGCGGTAAGACAGCACTGTGAATTGAAAATACATTGTCCCATCTTCAATCAAGGTTGACTCTTGACCTGGCTTGAGAATGACTTGTGGAGTTAAAGCACTGCTATTATGTACTATGGGGTGAGTAAAGACTCGTGGCATCTTCAATTCCAACTCCATCTCCTGAAGTGTCGCTTCCTCTACTCTGTACTCTTGAAGAGGTATTCCCGTGGTGTGAAGTTATCCCCTATCAGGGGATAACTATTATATCTGTGGGAGTTCTGGAGATAGCCCGGTACAGCAATTGGCTCCCACAAAATTGAATGGAATAGTTGCACGCACGTCCAAACGTCCACTTGGGGTGAGGGTGGGGTGGCTCCACGGTCCCAAGTTCCCATGATCAGTGGGGGTCCCAGCGGTAGGACACCCGCTGAACTAATAGCTATCCCCTACCCTGTGGATCAGGGATAACTTCACATAGCCCGAATACCCCTTTAATGTTACAAATAGGATATTTGCCTATTTCAGCGGCACACCCGTAACACTGCAAAATGCAAAAGAAGGTAAAGCATTGTGGCTCGTTTAAAATGCTTTAACGCTTATCATCATGGACAAGAACGTGTTGATGAACCTTTAACCCTTTCACTATCAATTTTCATGCACCAACAAAGCCTTAAAGGGGTTCTCCAAATTAAATTTATTGATGACCTATCCTCAGGATAGGTCATCAATATCAGATACACTTGTATAGAAGCGAGCCTTCCAATTGAAATAAATGGGGCAGTGAGGTGTAATTACACCTACTCACCACTACCCCTGTTACAGCCAGCATGTAAACAGTGAAGAGGAGGTAGCGCTGGTACGGCGCGCGCCTTCTCTTCAAACAGCTGATTGGCGGGGGTGCTGGCTGTCGGACCGCCGCTGATCTGATATTGATGACCTATCCTGAGGATAGGTCATCAATAAATTTAACTTGGAGAACCCCTTTAATTATAAAATCTAAAAATCATGTTAGATCCCTATTCCATATATATTCCCCATGGCTGCATGCACATAACTTTACACAACTACCAGAACTGAACAGACCAAAAATCTCCATCCTCCCAAGGGCAGTAAAAATCTTGGTCTCAGAGTCTACAAATGTCCCGATAAGGTGGGGGAGTGATAAACTGCTCCTCTTTTCTCTACTACTAGTAGAAAACAGACGCTCCTTCAAATGTGCTAACTACATATATAGTTCCTGACTGGTAAAGGGGCTGATAGAAAGAAAAGTTCCTGTATCTCTCTGGAGGTTGTACAGGGGGAAAAATGTCGGTAACAGGCCGTGATCTTTCTTCCTGATGTCACTATAGGCCCCCACCTTTCTCTTACACACGAAACCAAGAAATAAAAGTTTTCCTACTACCCCTAAATATTGGGGTAGATAGAGATAGAGACTGAAAGCTAAAATTCTAGGCTTTAATATTATTCTAAGTTCAAGGCCTAACATTCCAGATGTGTGCACATGTTTATATTTAGAACATAAGACATACACCTCTGACAATGAAAGGGTTAAAAAGGAGTAAGTTTAAGATTAGTGTTCAGATTTAAAGGGAGTCTTTCACCTGTTTTTCACCTATATAACTAACAGCAGTGCCCCACAGAAGATTGCAGACACATCCCAGATATACTTGTGTGCACTGTGTGTCCAGGAAAAGCACTTTTAGGCCCCATTCACACGTCCGTATAATGTGTCCGCATCCTTTCCGCATCCGTTTCGGACAATTATGCGGATAGGATGCGGATCCATTCATTTCAATGGGTCCCGAAAAAATGCGGACAGTACACCGTGTGGTGTCCGCATCCGTGTGTCCGTTCCGACTCTCCGCATAAAGAAATCCTCCTGTCCTACTTTTCTCCCGAATTGCGGTCCGTAGCACAATGAAAGTTTATGGATCCGCAAAAAATGTGGAAGACATGCGGAAAGGCATCCGCATGTCATCCGTATTTGCGGATTCCGTTCCAGGAGGGGTGAAAAAAAAAAAGATGTTATTCATCCTTCCATTTTTTGCGGATCCGCAAAAAACGGATGACATATGGATACATCCTTTCCGTTTTTTACGAAAAAACGGAACGGATGTCCTGGAAAAACTGAGTTTTTTGCGGAACAACGGATCCGCAAAAAACTGGCCATTTTCCAGGATGTGCAAAAATACGGACGTGTGAGTGGGGCCTTATTCTGCTGGAAAACAGCTCCCAAGTGCCCAGCTGAAAGTGAAACTAAAAACAGCTCTCTCTCCCGACTCGATTTCTAACAGCTATATCTTAATGCTGTGGTTTTGGTATCATTTGAAAGCTTGGAATGCCAGCTTTCAAAGAAGGTCAGAACCATTTTTCCATCTGCTACCAATCCCAAGATATGAGCAGCTAAAACAACCCTCCCCTGTTCAGTCTGGTTTGCTTTAGGCACTTGCAGCAGCAGAGCTTGGCACTTGGGAGCTGTTTTCCTGCAGAATAAAAGTGCTTTTCCTGGACATGTAATACAGACACAAAGTGCACACAGGTATTTCTGTGATGTGTCTGCAATCTTCTGTGGGGCAGTGCTCTTAGTTATATTGGAAAAAAAAGGTGAAAGACTCCCTTTAAGATCCTTTTAAACGTGAAGAAAAAAATGGCTATTAGTCGATCTCACTGAATCTACGATTTATATTTATTATATTTTCACCCATAATTCACGGATACTTCTGGATCTTGCCTAGATCTGAGGCTTTTCGCAGTAGGTAAATGGTTAAAATATGGTGTAAGTTTAACTGTCTCCACAGTCCTAACCTAGCGCCTGTTCCTTCAGTACATGCTTTGAAGTTGGCTAGAATGAAAAAACATGCTGGAATATATCTAATTAATAAAAAGAACAGCCTCTAATTGATGCATAATCTTTACATTGCTTTTGCCCACTGGGGAACTTTTAATTTGAGGCAAACACAGGATTATGTTCAGTAGAATCCTGCCTTTTATAGTAATCTCCAGCTTGGCAACAGTGATCAATCATTTAATATTTGAGAATATTTTGAAAAGAAGATAAACCGATTATGACCAAGATCATGTTGCCAACACCTTCCAATATCATTGCAATATTCATATTTACTGAAACTCCACCCGACAACCCCAAGGGATATTTACTATAGTCTATGCACAAACACTACCAAATTATAGCCTTCTTTGTGCTGACAAGCTTGGATGGCACAGTTACTTATGTTATTATCAACACCGACACTTACCTTGCTAAGGCCCATAATACGTGGGAATGTATATGAGGAACAACCCTCAGGGCTTTGTCCTAGTCGGCTGAATGGAGTATGAAAAGTAGCCTGCCAAATAAGACAAATATTTGATTAATATGTTTAACTCTTTCATGATCGGGCGATTTTCCATTTTTTCTCCCAGCCCTCCCAAAGCCCTAACTTTTTTATTTTTCCGTTCATATAGCTGTGTGATGGCTTGTTTTTTGTGGTACAAGATGGCCTTTATAATGGTACTATTTACAGCTGCATACAATGTAGTGGGAAGCGGGAAAAAAATTATAAATGGGGTGAAATGGTAAAAAACACAATTCCACAACAGTTTTTTGGGTTGTTTTCACAGCATTCCCTATACCATAAAAATGACCAGTTACTTTCATTCTCCAGGTCAGCACAAATCCGGCAATATCACATTATTGCGTTTTTATACTGAAAAAAAAAATTAAAAACCTTGGAAAAAAATATTTTTTTCTTTTAGTCTCCCTATTCTGACCCCTATAAATTTTCCGTATTTATGTGTGCGGAGCTATGTGGAGACTCATTTTTTACTGGGCAATCTGTACTTTTCAGTGATATCATTTTGGGGTGTGTACAACTGATCACTTTTTATTAGATATTTTTCTGGGAGAAGCAACCAAAAAACAACCAATCGGCCATTTTTTTCATTTTGGGGAAAGGGGGGATGATTTGAATTTGTATATATTTTTTAATTTTTTAGAAACTTTTGTTTTTACATTTTTTTTATATAGTTCCCATAGGGAAGTATAACAAGCAATCATTGGATTAGCATTAGCATTGAAGTCTATGAGGATTTTACTGCATTTCTATGGAGTCCTGCCATAGGTGAAGACATGTCAAATTGCACAAATGATTTAAAATATATTACAGGTAGTCTACATCTCAATAACAATACAATAAGATGCCTTGAAATAAGTTAACTCCTTCAGGTCCCTGCAATTTTCCATTTTCATTTTTCACTCTCTGCCTTCCCGGACCCATTACTTTTTTATTTTTCCATTCACATACTGTACTTTTTAACAGCACCATCTATTTACGGCATTCCCTATGGAGTAAAAGTGGCCTTTACATCGTTACATCATTCACCGTATAAATATTTTTATATGTTAAAAGTACAAGCATTTTCGGACACAGCGATGCCCATAATGTTTAATTTTTTTTATTATTTTAGGGAAAGGAGATTTAAACTTTTGTAATTTTTCAAAATATTTTTTAAAAACTTTATAGTTATCTTAGGTGACTTTAACATGCAATTATTAGATTGCAACTTGTAGTCTGTAATGAATATCTATTACAAAATACTGAATTTAGTTTATTCTAATGCAGTGCTACAGCCTACAGGTCTGCATTGGAATATACTAGTTAGGGCCCTTGCACATGACCATATGTCCCGCGGGCAGCCTGACGTGCATGGCATCATTGTAATCTATGATGCTGTGCGCACAATCAATGCCGCTCTGGGACATATGGCCCGCTGGGTATGGAAGCCTTATACAGGCTTATGCCTATTACTATAAGGGCTGCCTTCCCCGATCTCAGCCAGGGGAAAATGGCCCAGTCCAGGGAAATGCGCGGCTTCAGGTTTTATCAATCCCAGATGCTGCTGTCACATTTGACCATGGCATCTGATGGGTCATATGCCCATGATCGCCATTACAGCCCTGGGCCTCTGATGTGCAAAACAAAGCAGGCACAATCTTTAAAGATCAGACTTCCGCTGTACATGTAAGCCGGAGGTCTGGAAAGGGTTAAAACTATGTGTCCCTGTAAGTCTACTATGTCCTGTGTATAGTGGTGTTTGAAAGTTTGTGAACCCTTCAGAATTTCTATATTTCTGCATAAATTGAACTTAATACATCATATTTCTACACAAGTCCTAAATATAGATAAAGACAACCAGATCAAACAAATGAGTTAAAAATATAAAATGTGGTCATTCAGTTATCTAAGAAAATCATGCAATATCAGATTTCTGTCTGGCAAAAGTGTGTGAACATTTGCTTTCCGTGTCTTGTGTGACTCCCTTGTGCCGCTATAACTGCAATTAAACATTTCCGGTAATTATTGATTAGTCCTGCACATCGGCTTGGTGAAATTTTAGCCCATTCCTCCATACAAAATAGGTTCAACTCTGTTACAGTATGTTGGTGGGTCTTCAATGAATTTCTCAGATTGTTTCACAACTAGTCTACTGGATTAAGATCAGAACTTTGACTTGGCCAGTCTGAAACTTTAATTTTTATTCTTCTTTAAGCATTTTTGGTAGATCAACTTGTGTAATTAGGGTTGTTGACTTGCAGCACAATCCATGTTTTCTTAAAGGGATTCTGTCAGCAGCATTTCACCTATTGAGTTATTTATACCATCGGATTCGGCCAGTTATCAGCAGTTCTAAATTGTAATTGTTATAGGTCACAGAGGCAGTTTTTGTGTTAAAAAACCGATTTTTAGTAGCTGTCACTCACTGTTAATAAGGAGCCCAAGGGGAGTTGCCAACCGTTGCAGGAGCCCGGGCTCGGCGATTCCTTGGAGCCCAGGCACGCCCACCTACTTAATATTCACTTCACTGACTCGCTCAGTGAAGCTTCGGCGCGGACGAAATCCCGCGCATGCGCAGTACATCAAGAGGCCTGCGCCCGTGCAGTCTGCGGGCACTGGCCTCTCCTGATGTACTGCGCATGCGCGGGATTTCGTCTGCGCCGAAGCCCCTTGGGCTCCTTATTAACAGTGAGTGACAGCTACTAAAAATCGTTTTTTTAAACACAAAAACTGCCTCTGTGACCTATAACAATTACAATTTAGAACTGCTTATAACTGGCCGAATCCGATGGTATAAATAACTCAATAAGTGAAATGCTGCTGACAGAATCCCTTTAAGATTGAGCTCATGGACAGATGCCCTGAAATTTTCCTTTAGCTGTGATAATTCAGAATTCATTGTTCCATCAATGATGGCAAGCTGTCCTAGCCCAGATGCAGCAAAACAGACCCATTTTTATTTAGTAAAACTACCAAATTTACCAAAATTTGGAAAAATTCTCAATTTTCAAAATTTCAATTTCTCTGCTTTTAAAACAGATAGTGATACCTCCTAAAATAGTTATTACTTTACACTTCTCATATGTCCACTTCATGTTTGGATCATTTTGTAAATGATATTTTCTTTTTTAGGGATGTTACAATGCTTAGAAGCAAATCTTAACATTTTTAAGAAAATTTTCAAAACCCAATTTTTAAGGACTAGTTCAGGTCTGAAGTTACTTTGTGGGGCTTATATAATAGAAGTCACCCATAAATGGCATTTTAGAAACTACACCACTCAAGGTATTCAAAACTGATTTTACAAACTTTGTTAACCCTTTAGGTGTTCCACAAGAAATAATGGAAAATGTAGATGAAATTTAAGAATTTCACTTTTTTGGCAGATTTTCTATTTTAACCCCTTCCTGACCAGCGCCGTACATGTACGGCGCTGCGGGACGTGAGTTGCCGCCCAGCGCCGTACATGTACGGTGCGCTGATCGGGCGGGTGCAAGAGCTGCACCCGCCCGATCAGCGGCGGGGGTCCGGCTGTGCCCAGGTGCCGGACCCCTGGGGAATGCGCCAGCATCTGTGAAAACATCGATGCCGGCGCATTAACCCTTCATGTGCCGCAGTCATCGCTGACCGCAGCACATGAGGTGTGCCGCATGTCCAGAATGGCGAGCCCCTGGATCGCACAGGAAGCAGGCTGTAAGTGTATTACTGTGAGTAATACACTTACAGCCAATGCATTACAATACAACAGTATTGTAATGCATTGTGCAGGGGATCAGACCCCCAAAAGTAAAAAAAAAGTGAAAAAAAAGGTGAAAAAAGTTAAAAAATAAAGTTAAAAAAATAATAATAAAAGTTTCAAGTAAAAAAAAAGAAAAACGCCATTTTCCCCCCAATAAAGTAAAAAAAATTGTTAAAAAAAGAAAAAAGAAAAAGTAGGCATATTAGGTATCGCCGAGTCCGTATCGACCGGCTCTATAAAAATATCACATGATCCATCCCGCCAGGTGAACGCAGTAAAAAATAAAAAATAAAAACAGTGCCAAAACAGCCATTTTTGGTCACCTTCCCCCACAAAAAGTGTAATACTACGCGATCAAAAAGGCGTATTTACCCCAAAATGGTACAAATAAAATCGTCATCTCGTCCCGCAAAAAATGATAACCTACCTAAGACAATCGCCCAAAAAATAACAAAAATATGGCTCTTAGAAAATGGCAACACAAAAAAAAGATTTTATTCTGTTCAAAAATAAATATAGTGTGTAAAACTTTCCAAAAATAAAAATGTTAGACATATTGGGTATCGCCGCGTCCGTAACAACCTGCTCTATAAAAATATTACATGACATGGCCCCCCAGGCGAATGCTGTAAAAAAATTGTTAAAAAAAACTATGACAAAATAGCCATTTTTTTCCCTTCCCTCACAAAAAGTGTAATAGCAGGCGATCAAAAAGGCGTATTTAACCCAAAATGGTACTAATCAAACCGTCATCTTGTGCTGCAAAAATGATACCCTAACTGAGACAATCGCCCGAAAAATAAAAAAAATATGGCTCTCTGAAAATGGCAACACAAAATAAAGATTTTATTCTGTTCAAAAATAAATCTAATGTGTAAAACTTCCAAAAATAAAAGAGTTAGATATTTGGTATCGCCACGTCCGTAACAACCTGCTCTATAAAAATATTACATGAGATGCCCCCCAGGTGAATGCTGCAAAAAAAAAAAAAAAAACTACGCCAAAACAACCATTTTTTTCCCTCTTGCCTCACAAAAAGTGTAATAGCAGGTGATCAAAAAGGCGTATTTAACCCAAAATGGTACCAATCAAACCGTCATCTTGTCCCGCAGAAATGTAGACCCTACCCGAGACAATTGCCCAAAAGAAAAAAAAATATGGCTTTTAGAAAATAGCAACACAAAAAAAAAGATTTTATTCTGTTCAAAAATACATCTAATGTGTAAAACTTTCCAAAAATAAAAATTTTGACATATTGGGTATCGTCGCGTCCGTAAAAACCTGCTCTATAAAAATATTACATGAGATGGCCCCCCAGGTGAATGCTGTAAAATTTTTTTTTTTAAAAAACTATGCCATAACAGCCATTTTTTTTTCACCTTGCCTCACAAAAAGTGTAATAGCAGGCGATCAAAAAGTCTTATGTACCCCAAAATGGTACTAATGAAAACGTCACCTCGTCCCGCAAAAAATGAGCCCCCACATAAGACAATACCTCAAAAAAATAAAAAATCAATGGCTCCCGCAAACCAATCCATCAAAATCTGTGCTGCAAAATCTATATGGCGCTCCTTCTGTTCTGAGTCCTGCCATGTGCCCCCACAGCAGTTTACTACCACATATGGAGTGTTACCGTATTCAGGAGAAAATGGGGAACAAATTATTGGGTGCTTTTCTCCTGTTAACCCTTGTGAAAATGAAAAATTTGGGGCTAAAGCAACATTTTATTGGAAGAAATGAAACTTTTCATTTTCACAGCCAAGTGTTTCCAAATTCCATAAATGCTTAGGGGGTCAAAGTGGCCAGTACCCCCCTTAATATATTCTTTGAAGGGTGTAGTTTCCAAAATGGGGTCACATTTTGAGGGTTTCCACTGTAGGGGTCCGTCAGGGTCTCTCAATTACAAAATGGTGCCTAAAAACCATTCTAGCAAAATCTGCCTCCAAAATCCGTATGGCGCTCCTTTCCTTCTGACCACTGCCACAAACCCATAGAGACGTTTACCACCACATATGGGGTATTTCTGTAAACTGCAGAATCAGAGTAATGTATATTTAGGTTTAGTTTGCTGTTAACCCTTGCTGTTTTGCAAGAAAAAAATTATTAACATGAATAATCTACCAAAAAAGTGAAATTTTGAAATTTCACCTCCATTTTCCATTAATTCTTGTGGAACACCTCAAGGGTTAACAAAGTTTGTAACAGCAGTTTTTTTTTATAATTTGAGGGGTATAGTTTCTAATATGGGGTCATTTATGGGTGGTTTCCATTACATAAGCCCCTCAAAATCACTTTATATCTGAATTGGTGCTTAAAAAAATGGTTTTTCAAAATTTTGTTGAAAATTTGAAAAATGGCTTCTAAATTTCTAAGCCTTCTAACGTCCCAAAAAAGTAAAATTACATTTATAAAATGATGCCAACATAAAGAAGACATATGGGGAATGTAAAATAATAACTATTTTTTGAGGTATTACTATATATTTTGAAAGTAGAGAAATTGAAATTTGGAAATTTTTCCAAATTTTTGGTAAATTTGGTATTTTTTTTATAAATAAAAATGAAATATTTTGCCACAAATTTACTACTGTCGTGAAGCACAATATGTGACGAGAAAACAATCTCAGAATGGCTTGGATAAGTAAAAGCGTTCCAAAGTTATTACCACATAAAGTGACACGTCAGATTTGCAAAAAATGGCCTGGGCAGAAAGGTGAAAACAGGCCCAGGGTTGAAGGGGTTAATCATTTTTTTCTGCAAGGGTTAACAGCCAAACACCCCATTAGTGATTGTGAACTGCTGTACGGGTACACAACAGGGCGCAGAAGGAAAGGGCACTGGGATAATTTATTGTTGCCATGTCACATTTGAAGACCTCCTGATGCACCCCTAGAGTAGAAACTCCCAAAAAAGTAACCCCATTTTGGAAACTACGGGATAAGGTGGTGTTTTTGTTGGTACTATTTTAGGGTACATATGATTTTTGGTTGCTCTATATTACACTTTTTGTGAGGTAAGGTGACAAAAATAGCTGTTTTGGCACCGTTTTTATTACGTTTTTTTAGATGTTCATCTGACAGGTTAGATCATGTGCTATTTTTATAGAGAAGGTTGTTACGGACATGACAATACCAAATACGACTACTTTTTTTTGGTTGTTTGTTTCAGTTTTACATAATAAAGCATTTTAGAAAAAATTTTTTTTAGTGTCTCCATATTCTGAAAGCCATAGTTTTTTTAAAAAAAACATTTTTTTGGTATGAGATGACGCTTTAATGGGTACTATTTTGGGGTGCGTATGACATTTTGATCGCTTGGTATTACACTTTTTGTGATGTAAGGTGACAAAAAAATTGCTTTTGTGACACCATTTTTTTTTTACGGTGTTCACCTGAGGGGTTAGGTCATGTGATATTTTAATAGACTTGGTTGTTATGGACACAGCGATACCTAATATGTTTACTTTTTTTTTTACTATTTTCCACTTTTAACACAATAAAAGAATTTTTGGAAAAAAAAAAAAAATCACGTTTCAGTGTCTCCATATTCTGAGAGCCAGTTTTTTTTTTTAATTTTTTGCCTGATTGTTTTATGTAGGGGCTAATTTTTTTGAGGGATGAGGTGATGGTTTGATTGGTACTATTTTGGGGGGCATACGCCTTTTTTTTTGCTTTCGCTTGTTTTTTGTGATGTGTGATGTAAAGTGATAAAAAATGGTTGTTTTAGCAGTTTTTATTTTTTCTACGGTGTTCAGGTGAGGATCATGTCGTGGCAATACACGTGTACCCTCCGCATGCCGCAGTCAGCTTTGACCATGGCATACAAGGGGTTAATAAGCCGATGTTTTCACTGATGCTGGTGTATGCAGCAGGGGCCCAGCTGTCAAGGTGCTGCTGATCAGGCAGGCGTGCTGGTCTTTAAATCACATCCACCTGCGCCGTTCATGTACGGCAGGGGCCCTTAAATTGTTAAAACAAAAAAAAATTCTACTTTGGCCTCATACACAAAACATTTTTCCAATAGCCCTTTGGTTTCTAGAGGTTTTTAGCAAACTGGCAGCATTTTGGAGAGCAATGGCTTTCTCCTTACAACCCTGCCAAAGGTCTTCAGTTGAGGTAACCTTTGTGACCTTGTGAAATATTACACACCTTATTCTTGGTGTGATCTCTATTGGTCAACCTCTCCTGGGGCGGGTAATAATGGTCTTGATTTTTCTCCATTTGTACACAATCTGTCTGACTTTTGATTTGGTGGAGCCCAAACTATTTTGAGATGGTTTTCCAGCCTGATGAGCATCAACAACTCCTGTTCTGAGGTCAGCCTTTGATAGATTCCTGTTCTTTAAATAAAACAAATCACCCACTCACACCTGACTGTCATCCCATTGATTGAAATCTAATCTCACCTTCATATTATCTACTAATGATAAAGGTTCACATACTTTTTCCACTCACAGATTAAGCTAAACTTAATGGTTAAGTAAAGAACGGCAAGAAAAAGATAACTGAATTTTCAATGGATTTCAATGGCTTTTGTCACAAGATAACACTGTGACGTGTTAACAGAGTCAACTTTAGCTTGGCTACATCTGTGTACCTATCATCAGAAACAACCACTTTTAACATTACTCTATTGTGGTATACTGAACACCTTTGTAAATATATTTGATTAAAAATATGGCTTAGATATTTCAGAAACTAACATTTTCTTTCCCTGCGTCTCAGTTCTCTCTGACATTGTGGTAGAGGGGAGAGTGTCTGCCCCTTTAAGAGTAACTGTCCCTTGAACAGTTACTGCCCCTTTAAGAGTGACTGCCCCTTTAAGAGTGACTGCTCCTTTAAGAGTGACTGCTCCTTTAAGAGTGGCTGCTCCTTTAAGAGTGCCTGTCCCTTTAAGAGTGGCTGCCCCTTTAAGAGTGGCTGCCCCTTTAAGAGTGAGTCTGGAAAGCCCCTTTAAGAGTGACTGCCCTTTTAATTTTGACTCTGCGCTCAGCTGAGGGGGCGAAACGGCCATGCTGTCTGTTAACACATGGGGACTTGGCGGCCATTTTGTGACTCTCACAGATGCAAGTCTATTTCAGCATAAATAGACACAGTTTAACAGAATCCAAAATGGCAGATTCTGCCAGTGCGCGTCCCCGAGGCCCGTGATCACGGCTCCTTACAACGGACATGTGAATGCCCCCTTAGCCTCAGGTCTGGGGGAGCTCCCCTCTATATTATCTCTATATATCTCTAAGCCTTCTCCACTGTGTGTATGCTGTGCCATATATGGTGCTGCCTATTTGTATATTCAATGGGTTCGGGCTGTATTAATTGCAGAAATTCGGGAGAAGAATAAGAAAAATCGGATTACAATATATGTGCTTTTATGAGATTAAAAATGACTTGCCAAATCCCCCCCAACCCCTAAGGGTATGTCAACGTGTGACTGAAATGCTGAAGATCTGCAGTTACAGATTTTCCAGTGGCAATTTCACAATGACGTACAAATACCTACAAAGTGGATGAGATTTTAAGAAAAATACATGGATGTACAAATTAAAGTGGTTGTCCCACGAAAAATATTCTACAGTTTTCAAACCAGCACCTGGATCTGAATACTTTTGTAATTGCATGTAATTAAAAATTTAGTATAGTCACTAAGTTATTCAATAAAATGTATCTTTATAGGGCCACTTAATTTCTTATTTCTTTGACCTATTCACTGAGAAGGCCGCACATGCTCAGTTTCAACTTTTAACTGTCTCCTGAGCTGTGATAGGGAGAGCATGGACACACCCCCTGAGCTTCAGCAGAATAGACACTCCCCTTGAGCTGTCAGCTTGATATAAATCTAGCAGAGTAATGTATGAGGAGATCTCTGGATCCATGTGAGGTACAGGGCTGGTTCTAGCTTTGTTAGAAAGGTATTGTCATATATTATATGATGTCTGATTTTCATTTTTTACATTATTCGTGGGATAACCCCTTTAACATGATGATTAAAACCCACACCACAAAATTGCATTCCGTTGCACTCCCTGACCTCCAAGATCAGAGACTCCCTCTAGGTACACAGATCAAACAATCAGATACCAAAAACTAAACGGATGAAAATAAATATTATTATAAAATAAATATCCATAGCAAATGAGATGTGAGAAAGGAATAAAATACCCCAACAAAAATGTAAAAACAAAAAAAACAACGGATTGGGAGAAATCAAAACTGGTGCAAAGGAAAACCACCTTAGCTGCCCACTGCAGCCAATCAGAGACCACCTTTCATTTCTCAGAGCTTCTTTGGAAAATGAAAGGTGGAATCTGATTGGCTGCTATGGGCAACTAAGCCAAATTTTCATTACACCAATTTTGATAAATCTTCACCTATGTGTTTAAATAAGATACCAAGTGAGCCAATAGTATAATACACAAGAGCGAAATATCCAAAAAATAAAAATGTAATGATATCACCAGATGCACCGACAGTCCTTGTGAGTACCAATAGGAACTCCTACATAATGCTGTCTCAAATGGCTTTGGCATTCCTCAAATGGCTTTCTCTTCCACATGCTGCATAAAAAATAAGCAGCATAAATTGACCCGCAATGCAGTCAAATTATGTTGTGGATCTCCACCGTGAGTTTTCACCTTTTGAATTAATTTCCACATTAATATCTGCAGCAGAATTTTCCTGTTGTATTTTCAGTCACTATGCATGTATCCTAAAATATATATTTTAAAAGTAAGTTTTTGATTGCTCCCCCCCATCATAAAACATATGAAACTTACCCTGTCTGTGGCGTAGACAATGTCAAACAATCCTAAAATAGTCACTGAGATACCGACTGCAGGTCCATTTACAACAGCAATGAGAGGCTTAGGAAAATCAATAAATTTGCTGACAAAAGTCCTACAAATGATGAATGGAATAAAATACAACATTTACACATAACACAACAGTTTCTGCACAAAAAAAAACATTTTATATAGTCTGAGCTCTTTGAAGAGGACCTGTCACCTCTCCTTCATGCATTCCCCATGTAATAACAATTCTGGAACATCTATTCTTATGGCTCTATGTTGTGCCATTCCTTTATTATTTCTGCTAGAAGTTATGAATGAATTGCTAGCAGTCATCAGTAAGGGTACTTAGGGGTGTCAACCTATGGGGTGGCGTGTATCTGCACAGTCTGACAATGGCAACACTGACTGGATAGAGTGAGACTGTGCAGGTACACACCCCCAACTTGTTACCACCTCTCTATACCCTTACTGCAGACTGCTAGTAATTCATTCATAACTTCTAGTAGAAATAATAAAGGAATGGCACAACATACAGACATAAGAATAGATGTTCCAGAATTGCTATTACATGGGGAATGTATGAAACTATTAATAGGCATGTCAGTAGAGGTGAAAGGTCCTCTTTAATGAAGTCCACAATTTCTTTATTAGAAGTCTATCATAGTATTGAACTAGAATTTATCCTAAAAAGTACATTCATACCCATCAGTTATCTACTTCTCCTTTCATTCTATCTAGTTCAACAGTCACGTTATAGGGGCTATCTTAACCACTTCCAGACCAGGGAAGGGAAGGCTCCGAAGGGCTCAGAAGGGAAGGAGTAGCATCTGTTTTTTTTAACAGAATTTGCTGACATGGTTTTTAAGAGCCATAAATTAATTTTTTTGTTGACTTGTGAGGGCTTATTTTTTTTGGACTTTATGACCACGTTTTCTCATTTTTTTTGGAAGGTGAGGAAGCAAAAATTGAAATTCTGTCAGTGTTGTTTATTTTTGCAGTTCAGCATGTGGCAAGTATAATATGACTGATTATGATGATACCAAATTTATATATTTTTTCCATGTTTTACCATTTTTGTATAGTAAAATCCCTTTTTATTAAAAATATTATATTTTGTGTCCTCATATACTAACACCCATAACATTTTTATTTTTATGCAAATATAGATGCCTGAGGGGTTGCCTTTTGCTAGACAGACTATACTTTTTATCCAGGGCTGTGGAGTCGGTAAGCCAAAGCCCCGACTCCAACTCCGACTCCTCAATTTCCCCTCAGCCCGACTCCGACTCCTACTCCCTCATACATGGAGCATGTTTAAGTGATAACTTTAAACAAATTTGCATAAAATCAATAGTACAGATAAGTCATGACAAAAACAGTTTGTAATCTATCAGGCTTCTCTGGGTACAGCTCACTAAGGGCCTGATCAGAGGTGTAGCTAGAGGTTCAGCACATGGGGGGGCGAAACATACTTGAGTGGGCCCCCCACTTATTGGCTTCCCAAACGCACGTTTCCAACTTCACAGGCACATACTACTAGTTGTGGTTATAATACTGTATTAGCAAGATGACTATATAAACTGCTAAATCCAGGGGCGTAGCTATAGGGGGTGCAGAGGTAGCAGTCGCTACCGGGCCCAGGAGCCTGAGGGGGCCCAAAGACCCTTGGACCACATAAGAAGACACACAGAGCACTGAGGGAAAGGGGGCCCAAGCTGAACTCTTGCACCAGGGCCCATGAGCCTTTAGCTACGCCCCTGGCTAGATCATCTATGCTGTTAAGTACAGTACAATAGACTTTCTACATACCCTACTCTAAATACTCTACCACATAATGCAGTAAAATATAGGAGTAAAAAACAAGGGGACTCCTATGTTAAAGGAAATCTGTCCCCAGCTTTTACATCACTAAACTAACAGTCCCTTGCCCCCATCAGACCACAGATCGGCTTAATGAGCCCCCATCAGACCTCAGATCGGCTTAATGTGCCCCCATCAGACCTCAGATCAGCGTACTGTGGCCCCCATCAGACCTCAGATCAGCAGAATGTGCCCCCATCAGACCTCAGATCAGCAGAATGTGCGCCCATCAGACCTCAGATTAGTGTATTGTGCCCCCATCAGACCTCAGATCAGCTGAATGTGCCCCCATCAGACCTCAGATCAGCTGAATGTGCCCCCATCAGACCTCAGATCAGCAGAATGTACCCCCATCAGACCTCAGATCAATAGAATGTGCCCCCATCAGACCTCAGATCAGCAGAATGTTCCCCCATCAGACCTCAGATCGGCTTAATGTGCCCCCATCAGACCTCAGATCGGCTTAATGTGCCCCCATCAGACCTCAGATCAGCGTATTGTGCCCCCATCAGACCTCAGATCGGCTTAATGTGCCCCCATCAGACCTCAGATCAGCAGAATGTGCCCCCATCAGACCTCAGATCAGCAGAATGTGCCCCCATCAGACCTCAGATCAGCAGAATGTGCCCCCATCAGACCTCAGATCAGCAGAATGTGCCCCCATCAGACCTCAGATCAGCAGAATGTGCCCCCATCAGACCTCAGATCAGCAGAATGTGCCCCCATCAGACCTCAGATCAGCGTAATGTGCCCCCATCAGACCTCAGATCAGCGTAATGTGCCCCCATCAGACCTCAGATCAGCAGAATGTACCCCCATCAGACCTCAGATCGGCTTAATGTGCCCCCATCAGACTCCATAATGGAAGCGCTCACTTGTATTCGCCTGATTGTACTAACGCCATCCCTGCTGGGCCCCCCAGAAGTATTGGGCCCGGAGCATCGCCTCCCCTGACCCCCCCCCAGTAGCTACGCCTCTGGGCCTGATGTATGAAAACTGTCTAGGTCTAAAACTTTTTTGTTGCCCATAGCAACCAATCAGAGCTCCCCTTTCATTTCTCCAGAGCACTATATGAAATGAAAGGGGAGCTCTGATTGGTTGCTATGGACAACAAAGAAACTTCTACACCTAGACAGTTTTCATACATAAGGCTCTAGGTGTTTTACATCAGCAGATAGAAGCCATGAGAGCAGCTAACCTCTCCACACATGAGCTCAGAGGAAACATAAAGCAGAGAGAACATGCACTGGACATAAAGGGCAGTACACAGTCATCTCAAATAAAAGCCTAAATCCTTAGATCAGGAATAGAACAGACATTTATAGGACATTTCATCATTTCACAAATTCTTATAAAAATATATTCAGCACTGAACTAAATTCATTATATATTTTAGGAGTCGGAGTCGGTCCATTTTATACCGACTCCGACTCCACCAAAATGGTGACCGACTCCGACTCCACGACTCCGACTCCACAGCCCTGTTTTTATCGGTACCATTTTTAGGTACACAAGACTTTTTGATGACTTGAAATTATGTTTTATGGGAAGGAAGGTGAAAAAAACTGTTTTGGTGTAATTTTTTTTTTTTTTTTACAGCGTTCACCTAATGGGGTAGATCATGTGATATTTTGATAGAGCTGGTCATGATGGACATGGCAATATCAAATATGTCTATTTCTTCTTTTTTTTTTTTAAAGTTTTCCACAATAAGACCATTTTTTGAAAAAAAAACAAAAAAAACATGTTTTAGTGTTGCTATTTTCTTACAGCCTAATTTCTATGGCTTAGATTATGGCTTATGGGGTAGATTATGTCATATTTTTATAGAGCCGGTCACTCTTTGGCATCGGTCGTGGAGATACCAAATATGTCCATTTCTTTTATATTTTTAAGAATTTTTAAATTACTTAGTTGGGGAAAATTGTGCATTTTTTTACATGTGAAACTTTTATTTTCTAATTTTTATAAAACACTTTTTTACTTTACACTCTGTGTCCCCCATAAGGTTACAGAAGACCTCTGGGGGACATTTAAAGGGGTTGTCCGAGTTATTTTTTTGTTCTTTATATGTTTCTAACTTGTCAGGTATAACAACTTTCCCATATACTTTGTGTTTCCAAAGCTGCTGGTTTCTCAGAGTTGACTGAGGGTCACATGACCTGTGATGTCACCTTATCTCTCTGCTCTGTGATGTTTCGTTCACAAGCCTCAGAGTTCAGATAAGAGTCTGTACACGAGACGTCACTGGCCACGCCTCCTTTCTTTGCCGGCTGCTATCTGCTCTCCCTGGTTTCCTTCAGATAAAACATTAACCCCTTCAGCCAGAACACACTGAGGGCTCAAGGCTTTAGAACAAACAGTAGCTGCAGCAGTGAGAGGAGACAAATGCTGGGCACAAGAGCTGTAGAGGAATTGTATTGTACAAGAACAGGTAGGGAGAATGTCCTGTGTGTATCAGCATTGTCATTGTACAGCTGGGACTTGTAGTCCTACACATACAACATGCAGCTGAGTATTCCAGCAGGCAGACATGTCACTCAGCACTTGTATTCACTGCCTTTGAAGAGAGGGGGGAGAAGGGGGAGGGGCTGAGATTGTTGTTATTGCATGTAAACAAAGACCAGAAGAGAACCAGGGAAATGAGGAAATATGGATTTTTTTTGCCTAAAACTTGCTTAACTTAGTTATATATTGCTGCCCATCAGATTTACAGTGCTATATATTTTTTTTTCATAACTCGGACAACCCCTTTAACACCCCTTTTTTTTCCTATTGATTTCTCCTGTAACTGAGGCTGACATAGTAGCCCCAGTTACAGGGGGAATACAACCACCAGAGAGGCTGTACAGCATCACTGCAGGGCTGACTGAGGTCTAAGGAAGACCCGGCAGCTCCTGCAGTCTACCGTTCCCGGCGCAGGAAGTGGCATAGCGCTTCCTTAGCTGAATACATAGAGCTCATTATGCGCTGTGTATTCAGCGATCTAGAAGGCAGGGACAGGGAGGAACGGTCCCTGCCTTGTCTATGGGTTGCCCTGCTGTCACTAACAATGGACCCTAAGCTCAGCTTGCAATCTCTGAATGGACTTTCTAAAACGTCCATTCACAGATAAATCCCGAACCCTAGGACATTTACAGTCTATGGGCTGTTTTTGTAATTTTATTAGAGAAAAATTCAAACTTTCATTAGAAAACTGCCAGTAAAATTCCCTTTTGCTAAAACGAATCTGTCTTCAGCATTTTATTAAATCCTGAAAATGGTTAACTGAGATGCCGAGGCAGGATTCACAGCTTGCCACTGCTCTCAGTCCCTGCTTCCCGACTTGTGACTATGATATATTATAGTAAAAAATTCACTATTTTACAAAGTTCTCTGCCTATCTGTCTTGCTGCCAGAGTTGATCGTTGCGTCTTCATTTTCCTCTATCTGCCCAGTGCTTCCCTGCTTATTTAGTGAGCACCCTGGCTTAGAAACTTGTAGTTGCTATCTTTGTCGTCCTGTAGACAATGAAAATGAAATTTCATTTGCAATGCTCAGTTACAGGGTTGCTAAAAGGACACTTTATTGGCAGTTTTCTAATAAAAAAAAGTATACTTTTTCCCTAATAATGTGCATTAGAAAAAATACATAAAATGACAAAGACTGCATTGTGCGGTTGAAACGTTGCTGCTGATGGGTGAATAAAACCACTATCTCACTATTCTGTCTAAGAGGACCTTGGCTTCAGGTACCTTGGGGGATATTGCACCCGTTTAGTAAAGTGCTGCTTCTCTCTTTTTCTTTTTTTAACATGACTGTATCTACATATAAAAACTGAAATGACTGTTACACTAAAACACGGCAAGAGAAATGTTTCTACTCACTGTAAAATTACTGCAGAATCACTCGCCATCTTCTCTTTCCCTTCAGGTGGAATATTCGTAAAATTATTCAAGTCATTACCACTGCAAAAGTAATCGCCATACCCTAAAAAAGAAAATAGAAAGATAAAAAAACAGTAATTGAATTTAGTGGGGTTGTCTTGTCAGGACAACATCCTGTTCTCCAAACACAAAAGTCCCTGGAGCGCTCCACAATTAGATGTTATCCCAGTGCAGGTTTTACCCGACCACATGAAATGAATGGGTGACCATGTAATAGTACATGGTTGTGCTAAGTCCACCCGAGCATGAACCTCTATAATTTAGCAGCCATCAGTTCTGACTACATACAGATCTTGGATCCCATCGATAATAGAGGCCACAATGCTGTGCTGATCTGTATTTTGACTGATGCCAATAGCGCACCATGGAGCCAATAACAATAGGGCCCATTAGGGTTCCATTGTGGTTTACACAGCTTTGACCGTAAGAATATTGCTGCACGCTGTGCTATTCTTGTGGTCAAACCTGATGGAATGTGAAGGCTTCAATGCAAATTTGATCATAGCTTATAACATCCAGATATAATTTATAAGGCATATAGAAAGTTGTTGACTTGATGAGACAAAGTCCTTTCCTAATATAAACATTTTTTGTTTTCTCACGCTTACCTTCCAAACGCCATAACCTTTTGTTTACACGCTTTTTTTTTTCTTCTTATAAAGTAGTATTTTTTTAAAGGCACAATTTTAATCAATAATAGTTGGTTACACAAGTGTTTGGCTGACTGGTATATCATATGTATGGCACATCTTAAGATGTAAGGCCCCAAATACTGACCCATTCTGGTCAGTATTATGTAAGCCAAAACCTGGAGAGGAACAAAAAACGATGGGAGTGATTCTTTAAACCAGCACCTATGTCTAAAAAAGCTTCTCTAGTGAGTGGTGTAAAAAAAATGCAAAAAGTCGCAAAAGTTTTATGCAAAAGAGCCCAAAAAATTGCAAAAGCCCCATTTTGCAACTTTTGGGAAACAGAGTAAAGGCATAATAAATCAGGGCCTATATCTGTAATTTTCAGTTCTCCTTAGCTAGAGATTAGTTGTAATGATGTCTGCCCTCATAATACAAACAGAGACAGGAGATTCTGCTACCTAACAGTCTCTTACTAACTCACAATTAAGCAGCAGCAGTATATGGAACATTATAGAGAAGTACTGAGCAGCAGTGATGTGAATAAAGCACTTGAAGTGAGATATTACTATCGTACTATAGTTTTACTATCTAAAACCATTCGCTGCTTCCAAATCATGCCTGAGTTTTGTCAGTCTATCTGTCTCATGCTGCTACTCCCTGTACCTTCCTCTGGCCTCTCCAAAGAATTCTATGGGATGATGTAATCAGCTCCATCAGTGAACCTGTCTTGGTTTTATGAAGATGAATTTATCACAAAATTCGGAGAATAGTTTTGAAAACGGGGGAGAAACCAGCTGATAAGAGGAAAACAAGACTGCTTCATACTTATTGCAGACTGAAATTATATACAGAGGTTAGCTAAAAGCATACAGCTACTGGAAAGAGGCCACTCTTGCTCTGGAGGACACACACTAAAAGTCAACATTTTGTATTGAAGTGAAGAAAATAAAAGACTTTTATATCTTTGATTCACAGTAGTAGCCACCCTTTGACAATAAGAACCAAAATATAACACATAAAAAGTGGAGTAATGTTAAAGGGAACCTGTCATCTCCGAAACACCCCCTGAACTAGAGTAAGTGTTGTATAGTGTAAGTGATGCTGAATCCGAATATGTAAGTTTTATCTTCATACTCACTTTCATTCTGACGCTGTGCTCCCACAAACCAGCAGTAAAATGCACTCACTGGACTCCAGTGCTCACTCACATAATGGAGAGGACTCAAAGAAGAGTCCAGTGAGTCCATTTTACTGCTGGTTTGTGGGAGCACAGCAACAGAATGGAAGTGAGTATGAAGATAAAACTTACATATTTGGATTTAGCATCACTTACACTATACACCGATTACTCTAGTTCAGGGGGTGTTTCGGAGCTGACAGGTTTCCTTTAAGCCTATGAAAACATTTGTTTTACTACTCAACACTCATGTGATTACTGATACTGAAATACCGGTTAAACAAATTCAATAAGGAGGGATGAACATACCGCTCAATACAGTAATAACAGAGTCATCTTTGGCAGCTTCATCTAAAGCCAGACCGATTTCCTTGTACATCTGCAAGAATTGAAATAAAGTGAATTAGAGACCTACAATAGTTAGGTGTACCTAACATAAAAACAAACTTTTGAGGTCAGACTTTTTAATCAATGGATGTAAAGTCAAAAGCTTGCTAAAATGATAGGTCTTTTAAATGTTTATGCAACGTTTAAAAAAAATACAAAGCATTGGTGCAGCTTAGAATGGGGTAGGGCAGTGATGGCTAACCTCAGACACTCCAGCTGTGGTGAAACTACGATTCCCAGCATGCTCCATTCATTTCTACGGAACTTCTGAGAACATCCAAGCAAGTGTGCATTTTGGGAGTTGTAGTTTTACTACAGCTGGAGGTTAGCTATCACAAGGGTAGGGGGTAATTACCAAAATGAGACCAATTGTGGCAGGGTAAAGGCCATATCAGACTGCTTAATTTGGGGCTAATTATTGGGAATACGAATGCTCGTTCCTGAAAAAAGGCCCATATAATTGTGCAGCCAATCAGCCGATGAAGGAGCACTTGCTTGTTGACTGGCATCTTTCATGAGTAATCACGGATGTGCTACCAATCACCTATAGAAAAGAATGAAGGAGAAACCTGTAGCAATCATTCCTCCCTCATTCAAAGTTTGCATCAGCCTGTGTAATAAGGCCAGTGCAAACGATCGCAAATGGAGGATGTAGTACTTAATAGGCAATACATTTTTATAGCCTTATATTCCGACTCTTATGGGCCAGTAAAAATGCCTCATTTTTCCTTCAGTGGAGCTGTAGGAAAAATGAGCATATACATAAAACTTACAGCTGCTAGTGACCCCTCATAAGGCAGACTCACAATCTGAAAAAGGGTTGATCAACCACCATGATTAGCCCTGTCAAAGTACAGAGGGTGTGGCAGAGCAGGGCGTCTAGAAGTAACAGCAATGCCCCCGTTTATCTGAGAGGCTCAAATTTTTCTCAGTAATGTGGGCACATATGAACATGGGACCAACACAGATGCCTTCAGCTGCCAAGTGCACATGTAACAGGTTATCCAGTGTCATAGGTACAAATCTGAGAGATGCCTGATTAATTCAGAGTGTAACTGGACTGCTGGCTCGCTTTGCCAATCCCATAGAGTTAGAATGGAGCGGTAGGGCGTGTGACTAATCACCCACCCATTCAAACAGGGGACATATGTCCTACCCCGTTGTTGTGATCGGTAGCGGTCCTAGCACTTGTACTCCACTAATCTTAGAACAATCCCTTTCACTTTAATACACATGGAGACACAAAAACGTTAAACAAATTGGGACACAAACAAAACATTTATGTCACCTGTAACGTGATGGCATTTTTCTTTTCTGGTCTGTTCAGGAATATCCTGGTGATATTATCTTCATTAATAACCTGTAAAGTATCATATTTCTGACCACTGCTCAATGATGCCGAATCTTTTGCAGGTGCTTCAGAAGAGATCAAACTGCTAACAAGTTCTACATAGGATTTTCTGGCTTCATCCTGAAAATACACACAAAAAAAAAAATAGCAAGAGAGAAAAACTTAGTTTAGCTTTAAATATCAGGCGCAATGTAGCTTTCATGATAACTATAGTGTATACCACTGCCTACAGTCCAATGTTTTAAAATATTTAACGTTGGGGTCATAGACAAGGAAAACCACAGACAGGGAGTGGCCGAGGTCAGGTCAAGCAGTAAAGAGGGTGAAACCCAGGAAACAGGGAGAAGTGGATACACCGGTAGGCAAACATGTAACAATACAGCTTAGCAGGACACTAGCAGACTAGAACCTATTGATCAGACACCCTCCAAAAGAGGATGGTGCCTTCAAGGCGTTGTCTCGCTTCAGTAAATATAATTTATTACACAGAGAAAGTTTATAAAATGCACTTACTAATTTATTGTGATTACCCATATTGCCTCCTTTGCTGACTGGATTCATTTTTCCATCACATTGCACACTGCACGTTTCCATGGTTACGACCACCCTACAATCCATCACTGGTGGTCATGCTTGCACATTATAGGACAAGGCACTAGCCTATGTGCACTCCCACGGTCCGAGCCACCAAAGAGGTCAGTGCTTTTTCCTATAGTGTGCAAGAACGACCGCCGCTGCTGGATTGCAGGGTATTCATGACCATGGAAACGAGTAGTATATAATGTGATGGAAAAATGAATCCATTTTCAGAATTAACACATATATAAATAGTTATACATCAACTACAAGGGACAGGAAGTGCTCTCAGGGATTTCTCACAGCATGATAAAGATCTTCTGTTGTTGCCAGATGAATGCAAGGATTGTTTTTTTCCATGCAGATACTGAGGATATCTTATTATTAAAGGGGTTGTCTCATCACAGACAATGGGGGTTAAATGACGGGGGCGGCGACATCACCGCTCCCTGCCAGAGCGGGCGGAAGCTTACGATACAGCCAACACCTGCTGTGTATGGAGCGGGCCTGCTGCAGAGGCTCATTCCATACATACCCTCACACATTATGACGTACAAGTACGTCATAATGAGTGAAGGGGTTAATGACCAGACATTGTTTTGTAATTTAGCGCAAGTGGTGGTTCAAACCGTTTAACATTTTTATTTATTGGACTACCAAAATCATTTTTGCATCAATTTTGTACTTGACATATTGGGGTAAACTGTACATAACACTTGTCATTATTTTTCAAACTATAGCTCCTTATTCTTTAAATATGCAAGCTAACACCAAAATAAATTATTATAATTAGTTCCCTATTTTGTCGGTTGTTTGTTATATAACGTGTATAGTTTCACATGAATGTGTATTTTATTTTATTTTTTAACTTAATTTTAAATATTTTTCTGCTACATAATACGTTCCCGAAGAGGTCATAAAAAGACTGGCCTCTGATTCATCATTTTCTATGCCTGTTTTAGGCGTGGAAAATGGTCTAAATGTAAGCCAGCAAGGAAGCTGTCTTACATTTAGACTGGCGCAGGATACACCGAAGATATGTAGAGGCCACCGCCAGCTATAGGGATTATTCTGACTGGCGTCTAAAACACCAGTCTTAATAAACGACCCCCTTAATATTTTGGTGTTTCGTTTTTTTTTAATTTTTATTTAATAATTATTAGCCCCCTTAGGGGGCTAGAACCTGGGATCTTTTGATCTCTTCTTCTATTCACCCTAATAGAGATCTACTAGGGGGAAGAGGATCCTGAGACACGCCTAACTTAGCAGGGAGCTTACCATGGCAGGCCTGGTAAGCTTCAGAAGCATCCAGGCTGCCATGGTAACTGATTGGAGCCCCAGGATTTCACTGCGGGGACTCCGATCGGAAGCAGAGGGAGCAGCATCTCTCCGCTTTATCTCACAGATGCCGTGAAATCATTGCCAAATCTGCAGTATTTCTACACCTGAAAACCACAGCAAAATCTACTACTATCTGGTGCAGAATTTACCGCTGTGGATTCCCTCAGATACACTACCCGTCGCCAACCCTAAAATTGTCAGACCCGATGTACATAAATTATTTTTTCATGTAAAAGATTTCCCTAGCCTTTAAGAAAGTGGTAAGCATCTTCCTTGTAAAACAATATACAGCTTACTGGTGGTAATGCAGAATGTTGATGAAAGATCTGTCCAGTTGCCAACAGGGTCATTATGGCAAATTGGGTCTTTGCCACTTCAGGAGTAAGTTTTGCCCTCCTCTAGATAAACTGATGAACTTGATGGACTTAGGTCTTTTTTTCAAACAACAAGCTATGAATTGCTGTGACTATGATTTTTGTTTATTGTGTAGTCAGCATTTTTTTGAGTGACCTGTCACCAGGAAATTGACTGTTAAATCAGGCACAATGCCTTGTAGGGCTAGCTCAGCTGAATGTAGCGATGCATTTCACTTGGCGATTCATTTGGGAGAAAAAAAAAATTTATCCAAATGCAAAACCTGTTAGGTGCACCCTAACCAGGGTGGACCCAAACCACTGTGAGCAATGCACTTTCTGCTTCCTCAACCAGCCCCTCCTTTGCCTTTTGACAGCCATACAAAATGACTTTGCAGAAACCTGTCAATCAAAAAGGACAAGGAGGGGCTGGCAGAGAAAGCAGGAGGAGCCAAGGTGCACAGAGTGGCTTGGGTCTGCCCTCGGTGCACTTAAAGCCTAATTTGCATAATGATTAAAAGTATTTTTTTTAAAGGATTGATAAGTGAAAGACATAACTGCATTCAGGTTAAACAGCCCTAAAAGGCACTATGCCTGGTATAAGGCCTCATGCATACGGCCGTGTCCCGCCCCGCAAATGGCGGGTCCGCAATAGAAGAGCACCAGATGTGTGCACCTCGCATCACAGATGAGGAGCGCAATCCGGAAGGTCGGTACAGAACAGAGGCACGGAAACCCATGGAAGCACGACAGAGTGCTTCCGTGGGGTTTCTGGCCGTGCCTCCACGGTTAGTGCATGCACTACTTTTCTGCGGACCATCAGATGCAGATCGCGGACCCCATTCAAGCGAATGGGTCTGCGTCCACATGCGGCGGCCCTGCGGTCGGTGTCCATGCATTGCGGACCACAACTGACGGTCCGTAGCATGGGCCCGGCCAGTACACCTTTGTGTGCATGAGGCCTAACAGTGAATTTCATGGTGGCAGAAGAATTGCAAACATTATACAAGACATTGTCCAATTGAAACAAAAACATGAAGAATGCATTCATAAAGATTACCACACAGTGTAAAACCCGAAATCATTCCTCTGACAATATTATATTAAGATAATTATACAATTTAAGTATTATGTCAGTAATTTCTGGACTTAATCTTCCATCAACAATACTTAAGCTTATTAAAAACTGAGTTTCTCACCCATGGCATAGCACCCAGAATAAATATTCAGCTTTTGTAAAGGCTTGGTTAATTAAACAATGGCCTCAAGAAACTGGAGCTGCTGTAGACTTTCAACTTACAGGAGGAATTAACGCTCATCCTAGAATTTCCTATAAACAATTGTTCTGAGTTTTTCAAAGCCTCAACTCTTAGATCTAAGGGCTTAATTGGGGTGTGAACAATCATCATTCTTTAATGAAAAGAAAAAACTTATTTTAGAAACAAAATGCATTAAATGACAAGCCGTGTCTATAAGTCATATCAGGACATTTCCCTCTGAGGCTTACAGAGGTTTTCTTCTATTGGATTCCTTATGAAACATTGGTTCAGGGGATGAATAACTTGTAATACAGAGCTACACTGATCACCATATGGCGGTAAGGTGGGTGCCTTGGACTCTGTAGTATGGATCTACAGGGACTCGGTGTGAGGCCGAAGACATTTCTTACCTTTGATAAACTTTCAAGTGACTTCCATGCATCCCACTTTGCCTTATTCACAAAGTCCAACATGCCAGGCTTAGGAGTACTGCAAGACCCTTGCGTTGCCTAGGAAAAATGTGTACAGTCATTGACCAACATCATGAATAAACCACTGTGGTACATTTATATAGTTTATTAAGAGAATGTCCAGAAATCAGAAAGCGTCTGAGCCATTGAAATATCAGACATAGCATTACATGTCTGATCAGGTTCAAGACTGATATGGATTAGATTTAGATTTCTCTCAGGGTGCTGACACACAGAGAAGTTCTGATGCAGTTCTGACCCAGTAAGTGCATCAAAACACAAGCATTCACAACACAGTTTTTTATTGTAGCTAGCTGAAAATAATTCAATCATTTAGATTTCCCCCATGCCTATAACTTGGCATAGCACTGTATTTATTGAAAAAAACACCTTTAAGAATGTTTTCTCAGCTGTTATATGTCAGGATCCCTTTATATTTAGGATATGTTCACAAACAGCAGTTCCGCTGTGGATTTGCTGCAGCAAACTTGTGTAGCGTACGGTACCAGCAGAGTGGATAAGATTTTAAGAAACCTCATCTACAGTCATGGCCAAAAGTTTTGAGAATGATACAAATATTATTTTTTACAAAGTCTACTGCTTCAGTTTTTATAATGGCAATTTGCATATACTCCAGAATGTTATAAAGAGTGATCAGCTTAACAGCAATTACTTGCAAAGTCAATATTTGCCTAGAAAATGAACTTTATCCCCCAAAACACATTTCAACATCATTGTAGCCCTGCTAACATTGTTTCAGTGATTGCTCCATTAACACAGGTGTGGGTGTTGATGAGGACAGGGCTGGAGATCAATCTGTCATGATTAAGTAAGAATGACACCACTGGACACTTTAAAAGGAGGCTGGTGCTTGGCATCATTGTTTCTCTTCTGTTAACCATGGTTATCTCTAAAGAAACACGTGCAGTCATCATTGCACTGCACAAAAATGGCCTAACAGGGAAGAGTATCGCAGCTAGAAAGATTGCACCTCAGTCAACAATCTATCGCATCATCAAAAACTTCCATTGTTGCCAAAAAGGCTCCAGGGCGCCCAAGAAAGACCAGCAAGCGCCAGGACCGTCTCTTAAAAGTGTTTCAGCTGCGGGATCGGGCTACCAGCAGTGCAGAGCTTGCTCAGGAATGGCAGCAGGCAGGTGTGAGTGCATCTGCACGCACTGTGAGGCAGAGACTCTTGGAGCAAGGCCTGGTCTCAAGGGGGGCAGCAAAGAAGCCACTTCTCTCCAGAAAAAACATCAGGGACAGACTGATATTCTGCAAAAGGTACAGGGAGTGGACTGCTGAGGACTGGGGTAAAGTCATTTTCTCTGATAAATCCCCTTTTCGATTGTTTGGGACATCTGGAAAACAGCTTATTCGGAGAAGACGAGGTGAGCGCTACCACCAGTCTTGTCTCATGCCAACTGTAAAGCATCCTGAAACCATTGATGTGTGGGGTTGCTTCTCAGCCAAGGGAATCGGCTCTCTCACAGTCTTGCCTAAAAACCCAGCCATGAATAAAGAATGGTACCAGAATGTCCTCCGAGAGCAACTTCTCCCAACCGTCCAAGAGCAGTTTGGCGATCAACAATGCCTTTTCCAGCATGATGGAGCACCTTGCCATAAAGCAAAGGTGATAACTAAATGGCTCAGGGAACAAAACATAGAGATTTTGGGTCCATGGCCTGGAAACTCCCCAGATCTTAATCCCAGGGCTGTGGAGTCGGTAAGCCAAAGCCCCGACTCCTCAATTTCCCCTCAGCCCGACTCCGACGCCGACTCCGACTCCTACTCCCTCATACATGGAGCATGTTTAAGTGATAACTTTAAACAAATTTGCATAAAATCAATAGTACAGATAAGTCATGACAAAAACAGTTTGTAATCTATCAGGCTTCTCTGGGTACAGCTCACTAAGGGCCTGATCAGAGGTGTAGCTAGAGGTTCAGCACATGGGGGGGCGAAACATACTTGAGTGGGCCCCCCACTTATTGGCTTCCCAAACGCACGTTTCCAACTTCACAGGCACATACTACTAGTTGTGGTTATAATACTGTATTAGCAAGATGACTATATAAACTGCTAGATCCAGGGGCGTAGCTATAGGGGGTGCAGAGGTAGCAGTCGCTACCGGGCCCAGGAGCCTGAGGGGGCCCAAAGACCCTTGGACCACATAAGACACACAGAGCACTGAGGGAAAGGGGGCCCAAGCTGAACTCTTGCACCAGGGCCCATGAGCCTTTAGCTACGCCCCTGGCTAGATCATCTATGCTGTTAAGTACAGTACAATAGACTTTCTACATACCCTACTCTAAATACTCTACCACATAATGCAGTAAAATATAGGAGTAAAAAACAAGGGGACTCCTATGTTAAAGGAAATCTGTCCCCAGCTTTTACATCACTAAACTAACAGTCCCTTGCCCCCATCAGACCACAGATCGGCTTAATGAGCCCCCATCAGACCTCAGATCGGCTTCATGTGCCCCCATCAGACCTCAGATCAGCGTACTGTGCCCCCATCAGACCTCAGATCAGCAGAATGTGCCCCCATCAGACCTCAGATCAGCAGAATGTGAGCCCATCAGACCTCAGATTAGTGTATTGTGCCCCCATCAGACCTCAGATCAGCAGAATGTGCCCCCATCAGACCTCAGATCAGCTGAATGTGCCCCCATCAGACCTCAGATCAGCAGAATGTACCCCCATCAGACCTCAGATCAATAGAATGTGCCCCCATCAGACCTCAGATCAGCAGAATGTTCCCCCATCAGACCTCAGATCGGCTTAATCTGCCCCCATCAGACCTCAGATAGGCTTAATGTGCCCCCATCAGACCTCACATCAGCGTATTGTGCCCCCATCAGACCTCAGATCGGCTTAATGTGCCCCCATCAGACCTCAGATCGGCTTAATGTGCCCCCATCAGACCTCAGATCAGCAGAATGTGCCCCCATCAGACCTCAGATCAGCAGAATGTGCCCCCATCAGACCTCAGATCAGCAGAATGTGCCCCCATCAGACCTCAGATCAGCAGAATGTGCCCCCATCAGACCTCAGATCAGCGTAATGTGCCCCCATCAGACCTCAGATCAGCAGAATGTACCCCCATCAGACCTCAGATCAGCAGAATGTACCCCCATCAGACCTCAGATCAGCAGAATGTGCCCCCATCAGACCTCAGATCGGCTTAATGTGCCCCCATCAGACTCCATAATGGAAGCGCTCACTTGTATTCGCCTGATTGTACTAAGGCCATCCCTGCTGGGCCCCCCCAGAAGTATTGGGCCCGGAGCATCGCCTCCCCTGACCCCCCCCCCAGTAGCTACGCCTCTGGGCCTGATGTATGAAAACTGTCTAGGTCTAAAACTTTTTTGTTGCCCATAGCAACCAATCAGAGCTCCCCTTTCATTTCTCCAGAGCACTATATGAAATGAAAGGGGAGCTCTGATTGGTGGCTATGGACAACAAAGAAACTTCTACACCTAGACAGTTTTCATACATAAGGCTCTAGGTGTTTTACATCAGCAGATAGAAGCCATGAGAGCAGCTAACCTCTCCAAACATGAGCTCAGAGGAAACATAAAGCAGAGAGAACATGCACTGGACATAAAGGGCAGTACACAGTCATCTCAAATAAAAGCCTAAATCCTTAGATCAGGAATAGAACAGACATTTATAGGACATTTCATCATTTCACAAATTCTTATAAAAATATATTCAGCACTGAACTAAATTCATTATATATTTTAGGAGTCGGAGTCGGTCCATTTTATACCGACTCCGACTCCACCAAAATGGTGACCGACTCCGACTCCACGACTCCGACTCCACAGCCCTGCTTAATCCCATTGAGAACTTGTGGTCAATCATCAAGAGATGGGTGGACAAACAAAAACCTACAAATTCTGACAAAATGCAAGCATTGATTGTGCAAGAATGGACTGCTATCAGTCAGGATTTGGTCCAGAAGTTGATTGAGAGCATGCCAGGGAGAATTGCAGAGGTCCTGAAGAAGAAGGGTCAACACTGCAAATATTGACTTGCTGCATTAACTCATTCTAACTGTCAATATAAGCTTTTGTTACTCATAATATGATTGCAATTATATTTCTGTATGTGATAAAAACATCTGACAAACACACATAAAAACCAGAGGGCAGCAGATCATGTGAAAATATAATATTTGTGTCATTCTCAAAACTTTTGGCCATGACTGTACATGCTGTGAAAAAAACATCTGCACAAACTGACATACAGCACAGACTTTAAAACCCGCAGTATGCTAATTTAGGCTACTTTCACACTAGCGTTTATGTTTTCCGGTATTGAGTTCCATCATAGGGGCTCAATACTGGAAAAAACGCTTCAGTTTTGTCCCCATTCATTGTCAGTGGGGACAAAACTGAACAGAACAGAGCGCTCCAATATGCATTCCGTTCCATTTAGTTGCGTTCCCTGACCGGAGAGCAAACCGCAACATGTTGTATTTTGCTTTCTGTCCTGGGATGTGGAGCAAGACGGATCCATCATGACCCCCAATACAAGTCAATGACGATGGATCCGATTTCTCTGCCACAATCGAAAACGGATCCGTCCCCCATTGACTTTGAACAGAGTTAATGACGAATCCGTCTTGGGTATGTTAAAGATAATACAACCAGATCCGTTCATACCGGATGCAGGCAGTTGTATTATCAGTAACGGAAGCGTTTTTGCTAAACCCTGCCAGATTCAGCAAAAACGCTAGTGTGAAAGTAGCCTTATACTGTTTGTATCCATCGCAGATTTTAGCCTTTACAGTGCAGGGGGTGAAATCCATAGCATACCCACTTGTGGAAATGCAGCAAACCCACATTGGAATTTCTGCCTTGTGTGGCCATACCTTGGATGCAATCTAGTCATGAGCGAATTCTTCATCTGTGAGGGACTGTGAGTCTTCTCTGCCGGCGGATTAACACGGTCGCACATCTCGTGCAGCATGATAATCTTGTACATGACCCATTAACGCCAGTATCAGCGCATGCGCAAATTCTCTGCTGAAACTTGGTAGCAGCGCACGCAAATTTGTAGATATATCATCCACGCATATCCCGATAAGCTCAAGAATGCCGTTTGTAGATGTGCAGCCATGTTAAGCTGCCAGAAGAGGCTGCGTCTAAAGCTGTGGGAACACTCCCTCACAAGTGTAAATTTGTGCAGATGTATAAATCAATTTACTCATCACTTATCTGGTCCCATAACAGCTCAATCCAGCTGATCTAGGGTCAGATCTGTTTCCTCTTTGTATACACAGCATGCACAGGAAAAGTGCAATCCAAAGTGCAAACCACAGTCTTACTAAAGCAACAGCCTTGTAGGTATAACATTAAAGGGGTTGTCCACTTTTTATATTGATGAACTATCTAATATCAGATCAGCGTGGGCTGACTCCTGGTACCCCTGCCGATCAGTGGTTTGAAGAGACCGCAGCACTTGTACGAGCGTTGCCTTCTCTTCAACGTTTAGCTGCTTACCATTGCAACTGCAGGCGTGAGCAAGTGTAATTACTTCTCAGCCGTCCCCATTCACTTCAATGGGGTAGCTCCTTTCTATTCAAACAGCTGAATGGCAGGGGTGCTGGGAGTTGGTCCCCGGCTGATCTGATATTGATGACCTATCCAATATAAAAAAAAACAAAAAACAAAACAGAAAGCCCCTTCAATACATTTAGCGCTCTATTACCTGCTTAAACAGTGCATACAGTTTTAATTTTGTGTCATTGCCGGGGTCCTTTTTCAGGGTCTTCAAGTCATTCTGTGCCTTTTCAAAGTCTTGCTGATTGACTTGACTACGTGTTGCTGTTGTGTGCATACCAGGCGCTGGAACACGACACCATTTACCGGTCCTAGAGCACAGACATCAACAAGATACATTTCCTAGTTAATTAGACGATAGTTATCTATTACATAAAGATTATGATCCAATAGAGAACAGTCCCATTTTAGCAGGGCTGTGGAGTCGGTAAGCAAAAGCCCCGACTCCAACTCCGACTCCTCAATCTCCTGACTCCGACTCCCAACACCCACTCCTCATACACGGCGCATGTTTAAGTGATAACTTTAAAACAAACTTTGCATAAATCAATCGTACAGATATGTCATGACAAAAAAAGTTTGTAATATATGTTTTACTAGATATCATTACTCTGAACTTTCAGTATCAGGCTTCTCTGGGTACAGCTCACTAAGGGCCTGATGTATGAAAACTGTCTAGGTCTAAGACTTTCTTTGTTGCCCATAGTAACCAATCAGAGCTCCCCTTTCATCTATCCAGAGCACTATATGAAATGAAAGGGGAGCTCTAATTGGTTTCTATGGGCAATAAAGAAACTTCTACACCTAGACAGTTTTCATACATCAGGCCCGAAGGGTTTTACATTAGAGGAGAAGCAAACTAAAACATAAAGCAGAGAGAACATGCACTGGACTATTGATTTATGCACAGTTTATTGAAAGTTTAGATATACTAAGAAGTACTTGTCTTAAAGGGGTTTTCTCAGCACATTGATTCACTGACTGACAGGCAGTTTGCACTCACTCTGTCTCCTCAGGCTGTGGGGGGTCTCCAGCAGTTATTAGCATATATTAACTTACTCTGACAGAGCAGGAGATTGTGATCTCTAACACAATTACAGGTAAGGCCTCTTTCACACTAGCGGCAGCACGGATCTGGCACCTAAAGGGTGCCGACGGATCCGTACTGCCGCTGATACATGTGTGGAGCCGGAGCAGCGCTCCTGCCCCACACATGTTGACACAGACACAGAGAACATACATACACACAAACACATACATACTTACATACTCCAGCCAGGGACGCCGGCAGCACGTCTTCACGCGCCTCCTGCCGCAGTGATGACGATTCCCCACAGCGCCCTCTGCTGGGCGCAGTGGGGAAACGTCATAGCTGCGCGCAGGAGGCGCGTGAAGACATGCTGCCGGCGTCCCTGCTTGGAGTATGTATGTATGTCTGTATGTATGTATTTCTGTATATGTGTAGCCGGATCCGGAATGACCCCCCAATGCAAGTCAATGGAGGACAGATCCGGATTACTGGTGTGTCACACCAAACGGATCCGTCCCCATTGACGTCGGTTGGGGGTCATTCCGGATCCGTCTTGGTGCGGATGCCTGGACCGGAGAGAAAACCGCAGCATGCTGCGGTTTGTTCTCCGGTCTGAAGACGGAACGGAATGCTTTCAGGAGCATTCTGTTGTCTTCAGTTCAGTTTTGTCCCCATTGACAATGAATGGGGACAAAACTGAAGCGTTTTTTTCCGGTATTGAGCCCCTATGACGGAACTCAATACCAGAAATTAAAAACGCTAGTGTGAAAGTAGCCTAAAGCTATGCTTCTCAGTCCTCATAACTTACTGCAGGTAATCACTCAGAGCTCAGTCTCATCATTCTTTACTGCTCTCAGCCAATCAGATAACAGTCTTTCTGGTCTTTAGGTTGCCATAGGAACCTGTGTGCAGTGAGAGAACTGCTGAACTGTCCATAGTTCATGACTGACCAATGTATTTAGAAAATGTCTTCTTTTAACTGTCCCTTTATGTTGAAAGCTAATCTTTGTAACTAGTGAGAAAACCCATTTAATCCTGTTTTCTCTAGTAGATCTGAGATGAGTGCAGCCATTCCTTACCAGTGCCTTTTTCCTCTGATCTGTAGCAGAGGAGCTTCACTTTTGAGCATCTACATAAATGGCAGTACACAGTCATCTCAACTAAAAGCCTAGATCCTTAGATCAGGAATAGAACAGACATTTATAGGATATTTCATCATTTTCCAAAATTCTTATGAAAATATATTCAGCACATACTGCATTGAAGTAAATGTACCAATTTATTATATATTTTTGGAGTTGGTCCATTTTATACCGACTCCAACTTCGACTCCATCAAAATGGACACCAACTCCACGACCCTGCATTTTAGGACCGGATATATCTGCTGCTTTCCTTCAAAGAAGGCCTACAAAATGTAATATGAAGAAGAGCCTTTTGTGTACATTTAGAATACACATGGAGCGTAACTAGATTTCTACACTTAGCAGGCAGTTATAAGAAAACTATATTATAGTATATATGATATACCGTATTTTTCGCCCTATAAGACGCACTCCCCCCCCCCAAAAGTAGGGGGGAAAATGCTGTGCGTCTTATAGGGCGAATACAAGTGAGCGCTTCCATAAGGAAGCGCTCACTTGTACGTAGGGACCCCCATCAGACCTCAGATCAGCCCACCCAGCCACTTATAAAAACCTTAATTACCTGTCCTGCGCTGCCGCTGCCCTCCGGTCCCGCGCTCCACTCTTTTCCCTGCCGGCGCGCACTATGACCTGACGCTGCAACTGGGTGGGCTGATCTGAGATCTGATGGGGGCACAAGACGCTGCTCTGAGGTCTGATGGGGGCACAAGACACTGATCTGAGGTCTGATGGGGGCACAATATGCTGATCTGAGGTCTGATGGGGGCACAATATGCTGATCTGAGGTCTGATGGGGGCACATTCTGCAGATCTGAGGCCTGATGGGGGCACATACTGCTGATCTGAGGTCTGATGGGTGGCACATACTGTTGATCTGAGGTCTGATGGGGGCACATTCTGCTGATCTGAGGTCTGATGGGGACACAGTAGGCTGATCTGAGGTCTGGTGGGCACACAGTGAGATGGTATGGGGGAACAGTGGGCTGATATGGGGCCATAGTGGGCTGATCTGAGGTCTGTTGGGGGTCTGACATGGAGGGCTGATGGAGTTCTGACATGGAGGGCTGATATGAGGGTCTGATGTGATGTCCTGAAATTTATGGGCAGTCTGATAAGAGGATCTAATGAAAAATATTTTTTTCTTATTTTTCTACTCTAAAACCTAGGTGCGTCTTATAGGCCGGTGCGTCTTATAGGGCGAAAAATACGGTAATACTACCGTATTTTTCACCCCATAAGACGCACTTTTTTCCCAAAAAAAATGGGGGGAAAATGCCCCTGTGTCTTATGGGGCAAATGCTAATGAGCGCTTCCATAATGGAAGCGCTCATTAGCACCGGAGGACAAGGAAGCGGTGAAGACTCGGTACTTATCGCTTCCTGGTCCTCCGTTCGGCTGTGCTGCGCACCGCGTGAGGGCGCTCTGTGACCTCACGCTGTGCGCACTGGGTTACAGCACAGCCGGCAGCAGGGAGAAGAAAGTGCGTGGGCAGAGAGGAGCGGCGGCGTCCAGGAGCAGGAAAGGTAAGTGGATTTTTTTTATTTTATTAGATCTGAGGCATTAGGGCTGGCATGAGGCTGGGGGCTGGCATGGGGCTGACATGAAACATGGGGGCTGACATGGGGCTGGGGGCTGGCATGGGGCTGACATGAGGCATGGGGCTGACATGAGGCATGGGGGCTGACATGAGGCTGGGGGCTGACATTAGGCTAATGAAGTGGAGCTGACATATGGCTGGGGGCTGATATGAGGCTGCTGGGGGGCTGATATGAGGCTGCTGGGGGGCTGATATGAGGCTGCTGGGGGGCTGATATGAGGCTGCTGGGGGCTGATATGAGGCATATAGGGGCCGATAAGAGGCATGGGGCTCTTATCTGAGGTCTGATTGGGGGTTAATCACATTGGGATCTGATCTGAGGTCTTATTGGGGTCTTATCAACATTGGGGGTCTTATTAGGGCTGTTAGCTGACGTCTGATTAACATTGAGGGTCTGATTGCTGGTCTGACCAGAGGTCTAATGAAATTTTTTTTTCTTGTTGTCCTCCTCTAAAACCTAGGTGTGTCATATAGGGCGAAAAATACGGTATATTAGGACCATCTCTCCAGTTTAGCTTACTTTATTTCATTTTAACAGTATTATCTTCTTTATAGGTTATACATTTTCTTAATGGCAACGTTTCATTCTCCATGTCCATGTCTTGTACTGGAAAATGGGGAAAAAAATTCTTTGTGGGGTAAATTTGAAAAACAAAACCCAATTTCTCCAAAGCTTTTTGTTTTGGGGTTTTGACATCACAGAGTTCAGTATACGGTAAAAATAACATAACGTCCTTATTCTGCGGTTCAATACGATTACTGAGATACCAAACTTGCATAGATTTTATTTTATTACTTTTAAAACAATAATGCTTAAAAAAAACCCACATTTTCTGTGCATCTCCATGTATGAGGGTTTGCTTTTTGTAGCTTTTATTGGTACCGCTTTTGTGATACGTCCGGCTTTTTGATCAGTGTTGCGCAAATTTTTCAATTTTTTTTTTGGAGGGGGGGGGGTGCAAGGTGACAAAAAAAAGTGTTTCTCATTTTTTTCCGTCACAAAATTTTTAAAAATCTTTTAAACATCCTGAAACATTTTTGAATGTGGTGAAACCTAATATGTTTATTTTTTATTGTTTATATATTTCTATATCTAAAATTTGGAAAGGGGGATGTTTTAAATTTTTTATATTTTTGTTTATTTTTTATTTTCTTTTTACTTAGTAACTATTAGGGGGGCTAGAACCTGGGATCTTTTGATCTCTTGTCCTATTCACCCTATTAGAGATCTATTAGGGTAAATAGGATTTTGACACGCTCCCTGCTGAGCTGTGCCTTGTGCTATGATAGGCCTGTGGGAGGTTCTCAGGGTTGTCATGGCAACCGATGCCAGCCCTGATCGGAAGGCAGAGGGACTGCGTCTCTCTGTCTTACTTCACAGAGGCCGCAATCACTATTGATTGCAGCATCTAAGTGGTTAAATGATGAGATCCACCGCGACTGCCATTCCCAGTCATTGCTGCTGTGTACATGACCTATAGTGCGGATTCCGCATGGAATCCTGTTCGTGTGCATTTAGCCTTCGAGGTAAACTACAAACTTACAGCAAAATTGTCCCTATAGAAAAACGAGACTGTGAGCTCCACTGGGGACAGGGACTGATGAGTGTAATGATAATCTCCGAGGAATACATTAGATTATATAATGCTACCTGAATTATGAATTTCCCCAAAACACCGGGAATCCTCCTGACACTTCAAACCTGTCCAAAGGCCCCTATACACCCTAGAGGCAGATATGCATCATCTGTGTGCCATACAATGGCGCCTGGAATTAAAAAAGAAATGACCCCCTGCGCAGAACGGGAGTCAGGCGAGATGGATGCTGTGTACAAAAACAGTGGGATCCATGGGGGAGGGGGGCATACAAGAGGAAATCTTCCCGCCTTATACCTCTGACCTGCAATCCCAATAAATTATGGTGGATGGAAAAAGATCTGGAGAGTTTGAGAAAAGGAGAGGTCAGAAAAAAAAAAGAGTGACATGTAGAGACAAGTTGTAAAAATGGAGGCAGAGACAGAAGGAAGGTGACGCTAGAGGGTGACAGTGAGTGACAAGGATGTCTGGAGTCCTGAAGTCGGCCATTTTCCTGTTTTCCTGGTGACAAGTGTCCTGTCACTGGTTCCATACTCCATTCCCACAAAGGTCACACACTTGGTAAGGGGCAGTTCCCTAATGTAAATGAGTAGGGGGCGTCCCTATCAGTTCTTTCCTGCAGCATCCTACAGAACTGGGTCGTTGTGGAAGGATAAACAGCAGCCTGAGGCGAATTCCTCCCACACTATGTAAAATACGCTCCCATATGGCACATACAGGTCCGCGCTCACCTAAATGCTCTAGGAAACGGGAGCCGCACGGAGCTTTGGACCAGAAATAACGGCGCAGCCATAGTAAACTGGAAGCCGATCCCTGGACACCACAAGTGACAAAGTCCAAGCCCTCCTCTTCCTCCCCGCCACCGCTCACAACTCACATGTAACGCGCTCCCTGATTGGTCAGCGTCTGCAGGACTTCAGGGGCTTCTCAACTAGGCATATAACAGCGCAGCTGCGCCCCCTGCTGGAGGTAGATAGCTATCACTGGTATAGTAATGGATGGAATTCCACTTCCAATGATTGGTTATACACATTCTGATTTTGTAGCTAAAAATAATCGAAATCATATATTTACTATAAATTATGAAAGTTATATGAGATTCTCAGACGTAGTAGAGTTTTTTTTAACTTATTTTCTTCAGATGGATACTATTCATCATCGATTTCTATTGTGAAATGTTTACTTTATGGGGGGAATTTGTCAAACTAGTGTAAAGTAGAACTGCCTTAGTTGCCCATAGCAACCAATCAGATTCCACCTTTCATTTTTCACAGCTCCTTTGGAAAATGAAAGGTGGAATCTGATTGGTTGCTATGGGCAACTAAGCCAGTTCTACTTTACACCAGTTTGATAAATCAACCCCTATGTGTTTTTGTGGCTTACTGCTATTTCTTTAAACATAGCAGCCCAAGCTTTTCAGTATTGTAAAAAATGGTATCCAGATGTGCTAGACGCATACCTCCAAACTTTTGAAAAGCCTGAGGAGGAACAACAGTTCCCACATGGTAGAATGCCCCTTTATTGTCCCCTCACAGAAAGGCCACCTTACAGTAATGCTGCCCCCTTACATTAGGGAAGTCCTGTAGTGTTAAAGGGGTTGTGTCACTTCAGCAAGTGGCATTTGTCATGTAGAGAAACTAATGTATTGTTATTATCCATATTGCCTCCTTTGCTGGCTGGATTCATTCATTCCATCACATTATACACTGCTCGTTTCCGTGGTAATGACCACCCTTTAATCCAGCAAACGGTGGTCGTTCTTGCACACTGTAGAGAAAAGGGCCAGCCTATGAACACTCCTGTGGTTCCAGCTACCAGAGAGGACAGCGCCTTTTCCTATAGTGTACAAAACATTGCACTGTAGACAAGGAAACACACCTTATAAATTTATATTTATTGCTCAGAACGTACATACTGTATACTATATTGTATAATGTGAATGGAGATACTAAAAGCATGTGTAGTGCTCTGGAGCAAGGGTAATTTGGAGCATGGACATTTGTGGACATATGCCACTATTGCTGCTATGCAAAGGCGTCAACTTCCTACTTTACTGTACTTTTAAGGGTTAACTTGCACTATGATTTATGCCGTTGTTTGCACTTATGCTGTTTTATATCATTGAAGTGCATTTTATATGTTTATTGTAATATATACTGTTCATTTGCACTGTATTTGCACTGTGAAGGGTTAAAGGGGTTATCAGATCCTGTAAACACCCCCCGAAATGCTGGGCACTCATACAGAACATACTTTCCTGGTCTTCTACGCCTATGACTCTCCAGATTCCTGCATGGCTGCCTGTCGTGCAGATCACAACATCCGATATCAGGGGGTTGTGCAGCCATTAGCAGGCCACGACAGTGATTTGCTTCCCTAGCAGCACGGGTGACATTTGATGAAAGGGGGCAGGTCAGCATCGCAGCCTATTGGCTGCATCCCCACCCTCGTTACCATATGTTGTGATGTGAACGATGGGGTAATGCAAAGGTGGCCGTTCAGGGATCTGGGGGGATGCAGACATCGGGGACCAGGTAAGTATGTTTTGTATGAGGGACCTGGGCATTTTGGGGGTGTTTCCAGATTCGGATAACCGTTTTAATGCACAGCCAGCTAATACTGAGAGACTTTGGGACTTTCTAGCCTGTGCACTGAGAAGCTGTCATTTTTCATAGTTACCATAAGGGACTATGCAGAGCTAAGTTTTGGAGGGGAAAAAACAGACACAGTGGATTTTTGACCACCTGGTTTAGCTCTGTCAGATGGTTGTTTATGTCTGGAAAATGCTTAGTCATTCACATTGACTTGTATTGAGGCACAATACAAGTCTATGGCAGCTGTGAACTGCAACATTGTTTCGGTTAGAGTGGCCATCTCAGTGCATTGCCTGTATTGTTTTGCACTAGTAAAGAAACACACTGATTTACTGCAAACCCTGACTCTCTGGATGTATTTGCTATTGGGGTTCACTGCGCTTTACCATCCCCTTCAGGGAGTTGCAACACGTGGTGTAACTGCATGTCTGTTTGGAACACCACTTCTGCTGCCATCTATTGAGCAATTGTATCTTCATAGATGGATAATACATAGGATCATGCAGAGCCTTCTCATCAGCTGACCTAATTAGCATCTAAGGTCCCAGGCTGAAGATAGGTCTTGGCAGGGCCATTTGCATGAAGGTACTTGGGTATGAAGTTGAAGCTTATAGCATGAAAGGCTACATATCAGTGCCTGGCAGCCATGTTAAGTCTGTTAAGACAGACAGGGAAGAGTGAGCTGGTGGCTGCTGCTGGAGATAGATCCAATGTTTATTCCTGTGCGTAACTAGAGAAAGTCTGCATTTGCCTGTCTGGTTTTCACATCTTTCTGTCTCACTATTCTTTTCCCAGGCCCCTGCAATTAGCTAAGAAGAGACTGGCGTCCAGTTGTGGGCTATCACGTGTTTTGCAAGCAGGTAGGGACAGTGGTGCAGGTGGAGCACAGGGCTCCACTGTTCCCTACCATTTCATGGCAGACAGAGTGAGATTGTGTAAAATATTGTTTGTTGCGAAGCACAGCTACCACATTATTTGTGGTACAATATTTGTGAAGCGATGTTCCACAACCTGGGACTGCGTGTGCCTGTTTGGGGATACCACAACCTAGAAGTTCCTGTTTGAGATATCAAAACCTGGTAGTGCCTGTTAGTGATGCCATAACTTTGGAATGCCTGCTAGTGGTTGTGTAGATTGTGCAATGCTGCACCACGTGAAAAGGTATCCATGGTGATAAGTGCTGATCAAGCCATATACATTGCTGCCACTCTGACAATTTGTCATGAGGGGAAAATTTGAAGTCAGTTTTGCTTGAGTCTGCGTTGGAGAACTTTATGCCACATTTATCAAGTGTCTCATGTTACATGTAAGCTCTTCCAGTTTTCCTACTCCACCCTGCTCCTGGAGTGAGATTGCGACGTTTTAAAAAAAGTCTCAATGATAAAGCTGAAGTGAAACTCATTAACATAGGTAACCACTAGAGATGAGCGAGCAGTGCTCGTTACGAGCACTGTAACGCTCGGGTCCTGGGTGAAATGCCCACAGGCATTGCGGATCCGTCCTCAGCTGCATGTAAGTCAATGAGGACGGATCGTTTGGTATGACACTCATACCAAACGGTTCCGTCCTCACCCGTCTTAAAGTCAGTGGGGACGGAACCATTTGGTATTAGTGTCATACCAAACGATCCGTCCTCATTGACTTACATGCAGATGAGGACGGATCCGCAATGCCTGCGGGCATTTCACACGGGACCCAAGCGCTACAGTGCTCGTAACGAGCACTGCTCGCTCATCTCTAGTAACCACACCCACTTTTCCACCCACACTACAAAACTGGAGTGCGTGGTGTAAAAATGCAAAAAGTTGCAAACTTTTGGGCAAGCGAGTGCAGAAAGTCACAAAAGCCCTATTTTTGCGACTTTTTGTCACCAGAATTCTGGAGTTAATGTATGATAAATCAGGGCCAGAGTGTTGATGTCAGGTAAGGCCCCATTCACACGTCCGTATGTGTGCACATCCTGGAAAATGGTCAGTTTTTTGCGGATCCGTTGTTCCGCAAAAAACTCCGTTTTTCCAGGACATCCGTTCCGTCTTTCCGTAAAAAATGTAAAGGATGTATCCATATGTCATCCATTTTTTGCGGATCCGCAAAAAACGGAAGGATGAATAACATCTTTTTTTTTTCACCTCTCCTGGAACGGAATCCGCAAATACGGATGACATGCGGATGGCTTTCCGCATGTCTTCCGCATTTACGGACGTCCCATAGACTTGTATTGGGCTACGGACCACAAAACAGGAGGAAAAGTAGGACAGGAGGATTTCTGATTGCGGATCCGCAAAACGGAACGGAACAGAGAAACGGATGCGGACAACATACGGTGCAATGTCTGCATTTTTTCGGGACCCATTGAAATGAATGGATCCGCATACTATCCGCATAATTGTCCCCAAATGCGGGAACGGATGCGGACACATTATACGGACGTGTGAATGGGGCCTAATTGAGTAGAATGCAAGCCCAGGGAGAGTAGGTTGTTACTTCTTGGAGGGAAGGCAACATATTTACTTAAAGAGACAGTGTACCAGTTTATCCTATGTCCTCGTCGAGAGACTGTAACCACTAAACTTGTCAGTCAAAGACTATTGTAACCGCGATCTTGTTACCCACATGAGTCAACTAAACACGGCTTTGTGGATTCCTTCCACCATCCTAGAGTGGGGAGCCACCCACAAGATCCTCCAGTTTTCCGTTTTTCCAGGGGACCTGGCTACCACGACACTTGCATTTAAGCCTTCCATCAGAAGTTTACATTAGGAGTATTTCCTGACATAAACCTCTGACTTTGACCAATGTCACTGTATAGGCATGTAATTGCAGCTGCAGGAACGACTTTTGTCTCCTCTTCAAAATCTACCTCTGAGCGGAAACCTAACAGACTCCGTTATAGTCTATGGGATACATAGGATCCATTTGCCTGGGTTATGTGCGGAATCTGTCATTTCTATTCTTCTATTCCTATTACGGAGCAGAAGAACGGAAAGGCTGAGCGCTGATGTGAGCCTTAGCCACATCATCACTGCAGAATGCATAACAATTACATCTAGCAAGACACAGGTAATGTGTTCTCGGGAGCTTTCTCTTTCCATTACATCTCTCTCCACAGGGGCGGACACAGACAGCAGAGGGCCCCTGTGCAAAGATTGTGCATGGGCCCCCCCACGCCAAATTTTCAACTTAACCTATTCCCTCCTAACATTACATACAGCAATACAAAAAATAAGGTGAGGCTACTTTCACACCTGAAGCACCACAGCATGCAGCAGTTTGTGTCCTGCTGATTCTCAGCATTTTTGTCAGATTGTGGCCGGATCTCTGCTGGACCCCATTATAGTTAATGGGGCCGGCGGGCATTCTGCATCCAGCAGTGCCGGAGCCAGTGAATTCCAGCAGGCTGTTCTCTGCTAGAACAGCCTGCCAGCCTGCCAGAATCACTAACGCAGATGTGAAGGTAGCCTAATACAGGTCCACATACCTCTTACATCCAGTGATGTTGTCTTCTTAGATGTAGACGTTCTCTGTCCTCATCTTCTCCTTTCAGACCAGACCGCCATGATGATTTCTTTCAACCATCTCTTCTCTCTGCGGAGTATCACAGACAGACATCTTAGTTTCCTACTTTTCCATCATTCTCTCACCTTCTGAATGCCCCATCCTGCCACCTCTAATACTGAGACCCTGTGCTCCCCAAAACTATACTGCAGAAACAGTCCCCCTGAAAATACTAGTACCACATAGATAGTGCCCCCTTCAATAATTATTGGCACAGAGTGCCCTAAAAAATAACTGCACCCAAGAAACAGTGTCCCCGACACTAATAGTGTAAACATAATGTCCCCCAAAAATAATGATACAACAAATGCCCTTTTGTGTGGCAGTAAAAAATACCTCCTCTTAGTGCCCCCAGTGGAGCCAATGTCCCTATAGTGCCCTCATAATGTGTGCCAATGCCCCTATTGTGTGCCCAAAAAATCCTCTTAGTGCCCCCAATTAAGTTAAGGTCCCCATAGCGCTCCATAATTTGCACCAGTAAAGAATACTCTTTATAAAGTGCACCCATAGTGCTCCTCCCCGTCCCATGATGTCTGACATAATGTGCCAGTATAAAATGCCCCTATAGAGTGCCACAAGTAGATGCCCCGATAATGCTTCTCTCCCCCCTTCCCATAGTGCCCCATAATGTGTGCCAGTATAAAATGCCCCTATATAATGCCCTCCAGTAGATGCCCTCATAGTGCTCCTTTCCCTCCATCTGTGCCAGTATATAGTGCCTCCTTGTAGATGCCCCCATAGTGCCAGTATATAATGCCCCCTTGTAGATGTCCCTATAGTGCCAGTATATAATGCCCCCTTGTAGATGTCCCTATAGTGCTCCCTCCATCTGTGCCAGTATATAATGCCCCCTTGTACATGCCCCCATAGTGCCAGTATATAATGCCCCCATAGTGCCAGTATATAATGCTCCCTTGTACATGCCCCCATAGTGCTCCTCCATCTGTGCCAGTATATAATGCCCCCTTGTACATGCCCCCATAGTGCCAGTATATAATGCCCCCTTTCTAGATGCCCCCTCCATCTTTGCCAGTATATAATGCTCCCTTGTAGATGCCCCATAGTGCTCCCTCCATCTGTGCCAGTATATAATGCCCCCTTGTAGATGCCCCCATAGTGCTCCCTCCATCTGTGCAAGTATTTAATGCCACCTTATAGATGTCCCCATAGTGCTCCTCTCCCCATGTGTGCCAGTATAATGCCTGCTAGTAGATGCCTCCATAGTGCTCCTTTCCCCCCATGTGTGCCAGTAAATGCCCCCTAATAGATAAAAATGCCCCCTCCATACTGGGCAAAAGCGTAACGTTAATAAAAAAAAAATAAACAGTTATACTTACCTCCATGAGCCTGTCAGTGATGCAGGCCTCTTCCGGCCTGTGTCCCGCGCTGTTCAGCTCAGGCGGCGCGATGATGTCATCACGCCGACTGAGCCGGCCTCTGCAATCATCTGTATCGCTGTCCTGAGGACGGCGATACAGATGAATATGGAGATGAGCGCTTCCACAATGGAAGCGCTCATCTCCTACTGCTGCCGGACCTCCCACAAGCCCCCCTGCCGCACTGGGCCCCTGTGCAGCCGAACCGGCTGCACAGGCGTATGTCCGCCCCTCTCTCTCCAGCACAGGCCACTGTCACGAACCAGCGGGTGTGAACCGCCATTTGACCAACCCAGGGGCGTAGCTATAGGGGAAGCAGGGGAAGCAGCTGCTTTGGGGCCCAGACCCACAAGGGGGCCCCTCAAGAGGGAGACTAAAAGATTTTATTGTCAGGGCCCCCTCAACATTATTATTCAATGACATTATATACAGTGACACTATAAGAAACGGATGGAGCGGCTGTCAGGCCTTGTCTGGGAGAGCTCAATCTTGACTAGCCACAAGAGTGAGGGTTGCATGTGAGTTGGCGGTTGCGAAGAAGTTTCTGGGGGGGCCCTGTTCAAAAATTTGCTGTGGGGCCCAGTTAGTTGTAGTTACGCCACTGGACCAACCTCCTCTAAGGGCGTGGTCTAAGTGAAACCCTTGTTCTTCGTAGTACCCCTTATAGGGAACACCAGGTTACTACATCTTAAAGTGGTTCTCTAGGAATTAAGAAAATGAAAATACTTAAATATTATTTTATAATAAATATAATCACAAATATCTGTCATTATTTATATTGGCTCGTTTTGTCTAGGGAGCAATCATTAGGAGAAATAAAATGGCCGCCGTCCTATTAGTACACACAGAACCTGTCCTAATCACACAACAGGACAAGTTACTTCACAACACTGAGCTAAAGAGCTTCCTCATCCTCCTCTCTGCTCTACTTGTCAGGGATTATGATCCTGAATACAGGTGAATCTCTGTCGGAATGGAGAAGATGAGGAGACATGAGAGAAGGGTGAGGTGTTGCTAATGAGCAGCAGCACTTGTATGCAGCCTCCATTACCACAGTCTACACTATCTGTCCTCTCTGTACTTTATGTCTTCTCATGAGCTCCATTCCTACAGAGATTCAGCTGAAGATCTTATCATCTGTATTCAGGATCATAATTGATGACAAGTAGAAGAGGAGGATGAGGCAGCTCTTTACCTCATTGTTGTGATGTAACTTGTCCTGCTGTGTGATTAGGACAGGTTTTGTGTGACCTGATGGGACAGCAGCCAGATGATTGCTCCCCAGACAAAACAAGCCATTATAAATAATGAAAGGTATTTAGGAATATATTTATAATAAAGTAATATTTAAGTATTTTCATTTTCTTAATTCCCGGAGAACCCCTTTAAGAAGGTCTGGCATATGAGGCAACTGGTCCAAGTGGACCAGGGGGTACCAGTGCAAGGTACCAGAGGTACAGTCAAAGTCAGAAGGACGATTTGTAACCAGGACCATATTTTCTGCTTTATAAAACTCACTTTTCTTCCCCCCCAAAAGTTGGGGGAAAATTGCAGTGCATCTTATAATGCAAATACCAGTGAGCGCTTCCATTATGGAGTCACAGTGAGCAAAATGCTACTAGTACTACCAGTACTCACCTCTCCCTATCTGATCTTCTCCAGGCGCTGCACTGTCCTGACTGCGTGAAGTGTCATAATGTAGTGCACATACTATGACCTGAGGTTGCATGCAGTCAGGTCACAGTGCAGCGTGGGCTTGGAGAAGATCAGGGAGTATGACTGCAGCAGAGACCTGGAGAGTAGTAGCGGAGAAAGAGATGTAAGTGAATTTATTTATTTTATTTCTGATGGGCATCTGATCTGAGGTCTGACATGAGGGGGTCTCATGTGAGCTCTGATGGCGGTCTGATCTAATATGGGGATCTGATCTGAAGTCTAAAATGGGGGTCTGATCTAATATGGGGGTCTGATCAGGGTCTGACATGGGGTGTGATCTGGTATAGGGGTCTGATCTGGGGATCTGATCTGACATTTGATATGGAGGTCTGATCTAAGGTTTTAAAGGGGGTCTGATTTGAAGTTTGATATGGGAGTCTGATCTGGGGTCTGATCTGAGGTCTGATGAAGACTAGTTTGGGAGTCTGATGAAGATTGGTTATCTGATCTGAGATCTGATTAAAAAATTGTTTTTCTTCCTTTTCTAAAACCTAGGTGTGTCTTATCATCAGGTGAATGTTATAAAGAAAAAAATGGTACATTCATAGATAGAAAGCATTCATATAGAATACTGTTTAAAGGGGTTCTCTGGGAATTAAGAAAATGAAAATACTTAAATATTACTTTATAATAAATATATTCCCAAATATCTTTCATTATTTATAATGGCTCATTTTGTCTAGGGAACAATCATCAGGGGAAACAAAATGGCCGCCATCCTATTAGTACACACAAAACCTGTCCTAATCACACAGGAGGACAAGTTACTTCACAACACTGAGGTAAAGAGCTCCCTCATCCTCCCCTCTGCCCTACCGGTCAGGGATTATGATCCTAAATACAGCGGATAAGAACTTTAGCCAAATCTCTGGGGAATTTAGCACAGAGAGGATGGACAGGGCAGACTGGCTGTGGTAATGGAGACTGCATACAAATGCTGCTGCTCATTAGCCACACCTCAACCTCCTCTTGTGTCTCCTTCATCATCTCCATTCCCCGAGAGATTCACCTGTATTCATGATCATAAGCCCTGACAAGTAGAGCAGAGAGGAGGATGAGGCGGCTCTTTACCTTAGTGTTGTGAAGTAACTTGTCCTCCTGTGCGATTAGGACAGGTTTTGTGTGTAATAATAGGATGGCAGCCATTTTATTTCTCCTAATGATTGCTCCCCAGACAAAATTAGCCATTATAAATAATGAAAGGTATTTGGGAATATATTTATAATGAAGTAATATTTAAATATTTTTATTTTCTTAATTCCCGGAGAACCCCTTTAAGTGACTAACACAATACCACCTCATGAAGACCAGCCAAATGAGGGCCTATTTTCCAAATAATACACTATTCTGCAAAGCATTAATTCTAGTTTACCACTTTGGTCAGTCTTAGAATGTCTAGGAATTATATGAAAAAACCCCTCACCCAACAAAATATCTGCTCTCAATAAAGAAGCTTCTGTATACTTAAAATTTGCAACCAACTCACTTAGTAGTAATAAACCAAGAAGACACATTGTTCTGTAAACCATTCAAATAATTGGCTTTTACTCAAATATTAAAGAGAATAGGTTACTAATATTTTTTCTGTCTGTTAAAACCATATAGTGACTCAGATTTTTTGGGGAATCTGTTTTAATTTTCTTATTGCTAATGTTTTTATTTTATTTCCTCAACATGATTATGAGGATAGCCATTTTGGGTGACAATAGACACCACAACTTGAAATAGTTATAACAAAACTAGGTAACAAAATCCTTGTTACCTTATTGTGAATATAAGATTCATATCACCGACCTGCTGATCATATGACTATTCCAAGAGGCACCATAGTTCCAGATCACAAGAACAGAATCTGACTACCATAATGTATGTCCATTAAAAGTAATAAGAAAATCCATTCAATGTAATAAATCATCTTCTATATTTTCATATTCTAACCCTGGAGAAAAGTCTTCCAATCGGAATAACAGGTGTAGTAATGTAAAGACTAAAAATCCCTAAGAGACTGTAGCTATCTCACAACAAGCTTCCTATACCTAGCCATAACATTAAGAAAGACAGAAAATTCTTACCGATTTCTCTTTAGGCATCAGTATAGAATCCAAGAATTTCCAAATATGTGCTTGGGGAAAACTGTCTATTCTTTGGCCAAGGGAATACTGAAAAAATTTGTAATTTCTGAAAAAGTGTGCAGTATAGAAAGGCATTCAGATGAATTTTCATACCTGACAAAAAGATAGTCAATAGTCATCTAAATAGTGCAAAATAGCTCCTGCTGGAGCTTCTCATGCTTTATGGCCACTATATAAAAATCACAAAACACTTAAAAAAGACAAGGGTGCATCCCATTAGGAGACACTTATTAAACAAATACATTTCTTGAAATTGAAAACCCAATGAATTAAACCCTGTTGGAGAAACATGGAGAATCCTGAAGACAGACTTTACTGTACATTGGTTTTTGCTTCTGACAAAAATGTCTTGAAAGCAATACAGATGATTGAAAAGAGGCATACTTGACATAGGATAACGTGGACAGCCTAAAGTTATAAAAAGGTTGGTCCTTATCAATTTTACTTCTAATGATATCTATATACACATCAATCTAAAACACATATGCATCCTGAACCATTAAACTCTTGAATAAAGCCAGACCTAATGAGCTCCGCTTTCTGTCTGTCGGGATACATTTCTAACCAGGGAAGCTTAAGAGCTTCATTTGCATTAATGCTCTTTGATAAGAATTCCTTTTTGGTGGGTTGTTCTGTATTAGAATAGGCTGTATCTGTAATTAGGGAGCCATCATTAAAGAAGAACTCCCGCAAAAATTTTTATTCTCTGACCTGTTAGAAAGGTGCATGATATAATCTGTAGTGGTTGTCATTTTCTTATCAGTGACTGTTTCTGTGAGTAAAAACCTCTCTTCTTATTGTAGCTGGGTCATGTGACCAACTCCCTGACCTCCAACTGACCCAGGACAGAAAGCCAGTAACTGCTCTATTCATTCCTATGGGAGCCTCACTTTCAGTCTCATAGGAATACATAGAGAATTAGACTTCCTGTCCACACATAAGTCTATGTGTGACTTGGTGGGTCTAATTGCTGGTCACATGACACAGATAAGAAACTTCAGGATGATATAAGTCAAAAATTCAGACACTGGTAAGAAAATGACATTCACTACAGATTATATCATGTACATTTTTAGCAGGACGTGGAATAACATTTTTGTCGGGAGTTCCTCTTTAAAGGCAAGGCATAGACCTTTACGAAAATTACCACAATACTCCATACTAGCAGGTTGTTGTTTAAATATGTGCAAAAACCTCTGTAAGCAATATTACATACATACTTGGATGTACGATCAGTTTTTGTCTGAAAAGCTCATCATAATAATAGCCAAGACATTGCGCCAAAATTCTTGTATGCCTCAAGAACTTCAGTGCATTCGAAAAGTCAAATGTTTTGTTTTATTAAGATTTTTCAAAACAGAGACAAAGTACAACAAAGAAGCACAAACAACTTATACAAATGTCATTGTTTACACTTAATACAAACATACATAGGGTTTATCCCAGGAAAATGTAGATATCCAGTTACACGAATTTATAATTCTTAATCTCAACATTACTGGATAATATGGTGCTTCAGCGCTTCAAAAATATTTATTGTACAACAGGGATAAGGAGTGAAAGGTAAATAAGGGAAGGGATAGAAACAGATCTTATAACTCTGCTCCAGTATCTTAGTAGCAGTCAAAAAGACACGTCTGTCATTCACATAAGTCACTTCAAATTGAAGTGATATATGTGAGTTTGCAAAGAAGATCCACTTGTCCCAGATTTTCAGATAAGAATGAAACCTTCTATATACATTCATTAGTTGTGGATTTTAAACATTTCCAGAAACCAATCTTTAACAATCTTTAAAATCTTTTACTTTCCAGAGTCTAGGAATTAAAGCAGTTGTCTCACTTCAGCAAGTGGCATTTATCATGTAGAGAAAGTTAATACAAGCCACTTACTAATGTATAATTATTAACCATATTGCTTTCTTTGCTGGCTGAATTCATTTTGCATCACATTACACACTGCTCATTTCCATGGTTCTGACTATCCTGTAATCCATCAGTGGTGGTCGTGCTTGCACACTATAGAAAAATGCGCTGGCCTCTTGGTTAGCCAGGACCATGGGAGCGGACATAGGTTTGTGCTTTTTCCTATAATGTGCAAGAGTGGCCACCACTGATGGATTGCAGGGGGGTCATAACCATGGAAACAAGCAGCTTATAACATGATGGAAAAATGAATATAGCCAGGAAAGGGAGCAATATGGATAAGAACAATATATTAGTAATTGCCTTGTATTAACTTTCTCTACGTAATAAATGCTATTTGATGAAGTGAGACAACCCCTTTAGGCCCCTTTCACACGACCGTATGCCCTCCGAGACATATGGTCCGTGAGCGGGCCATATGTCCCGGAGCGGCATCGATCGTGCGCACGGGAGCGCACGGCATCATAGATTACAATGATGCTGTGCACGTCGGGCCTCTCGTGGGGCGGCCCGACGTGCACAGCATCATTGTAATCAACGATCCGTGCCTCCGCTCCGCATCTCTCGGATTGCGGACCCATTGAAGTGAATGGGTCCGCGATCCGTGATGCGGGCTGCACACGGCTGGTGCCCGTGTATTGCGGACCCGCCGTATGCGGGGCGCAATACGGGCACGGGCCGGCATCGGTCGTGTGCCTGAGCCCTAAGTTTAATATCAAATAAACTGAATAAAATCAGAGCATGTTTAATGGTTACATCTACCTCAAAAATGTGATTACTTTATTAATTATTTTCCAGAATGGAGCTATCAATCTGTAACCAAGAATTTCACTGAAAAAGATTTAAAGGGTTTACGCCTCAATTCATTAGTCACTCACTGCCTGAAGAAACGTTTAAAATGAAAATAACACATATTTTATTAGATCTATAAATAAAATAAAAAAGAAGTAAAGCCACCAGGTGATACAGGTGTTAATAGGCAGCGATCAAGTGGAGCCGGTTGTAACATATGGATAAAGAAAAGTCTCCCAGGAATATGTCAATTATATTCTATATTTGTGGGTCTGTCTATTAGCACCTGTATCACCAAGAGGCCTTTCTTCTTTTTCATTTTATTTATACACCTAATAAAGGTAGTTAGTGACAAATAAAGACATAAACCTTTTAAATCTTTCTCAGTGAAATTCTTTTTTAAGGCAGGAGTAATTAGTACTGAAAAAAGGGACAATGAGGCAAAATTAGTGTTTTCTAAATCACAATTACCCCCAGAATCACTCACTCAAAGTATTACTGGCTCCTTCAAATATTGTACTAGAACCTATAAAAGGGGTGGCAAACCTTTTTGCTGCCAAGGGCCATTTCAATATTTTTAACATGTTTCGCGGACCATACAAAATTCTCAACTTAAAAATTTGACTGCTATATTTGGTCTAACATATACTTGACTTAGTACAGTATGTTACATAAATTGCAGTTCAATTAAAAAACTCGAGAGTGCTGTATTTTTGCAGTACAAAATGGTGCCTACGCTAAATATTACTTATAGTACAGGCGTCATTTTGACCACACATAGCAGTCTAATTTTTAAGTTCAGAATGTCATGTATTTAGTTCTTTATTTGGCATTAATGGCAGCCAAGCTAAACCCGGGGGTACAGAAAGGGATTCACTCAGCTTTCACTCTCCCTGCCACCGTCCCTACCTCTTCCTTTGCAACTGTCCCTGCCTTTGTCTCTTTCTCAGCCTCAGACCCCCCAGCCTCAGATCAGACCCCCATCAAACCCTCCAACCTCAGATAAGACCCCCATCAGACCCACCAGCCTCAGATCAGACTCCCATCAGACCCCCCAGCCTCAGATAAGACCCCCATCAGACTCCCCAGCCTCAGAGCAGACCCTCCCAGCCTCAGATCAGACTCCCCAGCCTCAGATCAGACCATCCCCAGGCTTAGATTGGACCATCATCAGACCCTCCCCATTCTCAGATCAGACACCTATCAGACCCTCCCCACCCTCCATTAGCCTCACATCAGCCCCTATCAGACCCCAGACCTAAAAAAAAAATAAATAAACTTATTTCAGACGTTAAAAAATAATTAAATAAACTTACCTCTCCAGCTCCGGACAGCGCTGCCATTCGGCAGATTAAATTACCCTCCCTGGTCTTCTTCCCGTTGTGCTGTACTGTGACCTGACAGCGCACAGCGTCAGGTCATAGTGCGCGTCTACGTCCACTACGTTCTGACACTGTACGTGTCAGGACACAGAGTGGGGCCGGAAGAAGACAAGTGAAGGTGAGGACAGCCAGTGCAGCGCTGTTCTCATCTTTCTGTGCCTCACGTATACTAATGACCACTTCCATATTTTCATTATGTGTTCTGACAGGGGGCCGGGGCCAACATGAGGTGATCCCGCAGTGATTCCACAGGCCTTATGTGGCCCATGGGCTGGAGGTTCCCCACCCCTGACCTATAAGGACCACATCAGGGGCTTGTGGGAGATCCAGATATTGGATACATACCTCAAAATCTCGTAACTGTGGGCCTTAGAATTCCTCTCCTACCAGCGTTTAGGGTTTGCTCCTCCGAATTCAATGCAAAGTGGGAGAAAGAATCCATAGAATCCTCACTTTGGTTAATGACTCTGCTTCTTGAGGAGAAAATATTTATGTGAAAAGAACAATCTGGAGTTTTGGGAACAGATCGAGGCAGCTAAGAAATTTTCCAACAACCCCGACTTAGCCAGCAAGGAACTCATTCTCCAACAAACTATTGAGAAGTTGACCGCTCAGCTGAAAGATCATAAACACTCTCAGTATTTGAGAGATATTACTGACTTTAAGTAGGGATGGCTATTTGAGTATAGTACCAAACCAGCTAAGACATTGGAGGTTGACACCGAATCATCCTTGTCAGAAGGGGAAACTAAATCCGATACCATTGGATATCCTGTACCCCAGTTCCCTATTTGTGCACCCCCCAGAGGTAGATCCAGGGGAGTTGGCAGAAGAAACAGGGGTCCAAACCAACAAGGTTTTTTTAGGCAGAACTCCACTGATGTCAGGGTACTCTTTTAAAGACCTTAACTTATTCATTTAGAAGCTTAAATGGAAGAAATTCTTTGCCACCCACGAAATGCGTCAATGTCCAGAGTTAGCGACTGAACAAGAAGATCTCCTTAATACCAGACTCTTGGCAGACCTAATGGAGGAATGTGAAAGAAATCCGAGCGAAGGCCCATTTACTGGTCTTAGACTCCCCTCACAAAAGAATCTACTAATAGGAGATAACACCCCACTGGATGGTAGTGGTCGATCAGCTGCAGACTCATCCAACTTGATCAGAGAGGAAATAGATGGGCTGGTATCCCTTGAGAATGACCCCTCAATTATCATTAGACTGTCCAATAAGGGAGAGTGACATAGTGGTCATGGGACAGGACCAGTATATTCAGATGTGCAATCGCATCCTGAAGGACAATGCCTGTTATGACATCCTCTCCACCAATCCTCTTTGCTCTTTTCACACTGATCTTCAAAACATCTTAACTGATTAAACATCTGAACTATTAGAACCTTATTAATAAAACTGAGTTTTCATTCCTCCTTCCCAAATATCCACAGGTAGCAGCCTCCCAAAAAATTATAAAGGATTTCAACCACTGAAGGGGAGACCTATTGTTTCTGGAACAGGGAGTCTGACTCATAACATCAGCACATACAGTGCTGGCCAAAAGTATTGGCACCCCTGCAATTCTATCAGATAATACTCAATTTCTTCCAGAAAATGATTGCAATCACAAACACTTTGGTAATAATATCTTCATTTAATTTGTCTTCAATGGAAAACCACAAAAAGAATTGTCAAAAAGCCAAATTGGATATAATTCCACACCAAACATAAAAAAGGGGGTGGACAAAAGTATTGGCACCCTTTGAAAAATCATGTGATGCTTCTCTAATTTGTGTAATTAACAGCACCTGTTACTTACCTGTGGCACATAACAGGTGGTGGCAATAACTAAATCACACTTGCAGACAGTTGAAATGGATTAAAGTTGACTCAACCTCTGTCCTGTGTCCTTGTGTGTACCACATTGAGCATGGAGAAAAGAAAGAAGACCAAAGAACTGTCTGAGGACTTGAGAAGCAAAATTGTGAGGAAGCAGTTTAAAGCCCATGGCACTGTGGCTAACCTCCCTAGATGTGGACGGAAAAGAACAATTGACGAGAGATTTCAACGAAAGATTGTGCGGATGGTGGCTAAAGAACCTCGACTAACATCCAAACAAGTTCTAGCTGCCCTGCAGTCCGAGGGTACAACAGTGTCAACCCGTACTATCCGTCGGTGTCTGAATGAAAAGGGACTCTATGGTAGGATACCCAGGAAGACCCCACTTCTGACCCAGAGACATAAAAAAGCCAGGCTGGAGTTTGCCAAAACTTACCTGAGAAAGCCAAAAACTTTTTGGAAGAATGTTCTCTGGTCAGATGAGACAAAAGTAGAGCTTTTTGGGAAAAGGCATCAACATAGAGTTTACAGGAAAAAAAAAGAGGCCTTCAAAGAAAAGAACACGGCCCCTACAGTCAAACATGGCGGAGGTTCCCTGATGTTTTGGGGTTGCTTTGCTGCCTCTGGCACTGGACTGCTTGACCGTGTGCATGGCATTATGAAGTCTGAAGACTACCAACAAATTTTGCAGCATAATGTAGGGCCCAGTGTGAGAAAGCTGGGTCTCCCTCAGAGGTCATGGGTCTTCCAGCAGGACAATGACCCAAAACACACTTCAAAAAGCACTAGTAAATGGTTTGAGAGAAAGCACTGGAGGATTCTAAAGTGGCCAGCAATGAGTCCAGACCTGAATCCCATAGAACACCTGTGGAGAGATCTCAAAATGGCAGTTTGGAGAAGGCACCCTTCAAATCTCAGGGACCTGGAGCAATTTGCCAAAGAAGAATGGTCTAAAATTCCAGCAGAGCATTGTAAGAAACTCATTGATGGTTACCGGAAGCGGTTGTTCGCAGTTATTTTGTCTAAAGGTTGTGCTACCAAGTATTAGGCTGAGGGTGCCAATACCTTTGTCCAGCCCATTTTTGGAGTTTTGTGTAAAATGATCAATGATTTGACTTTTTTTTTATTCTCTTTTGTGTTTTTTCATTGCAAGCAAAATAAATGAAGATATTATTACCAAAGAATTTGTGATTGCAATCATTTTCTGGAAGAAACTGAGTATTATCTGACAGAATTGCAGGGGTGCCAATACTTTTGGCCAGCACTGTATATTGATTTCATTCTCAGGCCTTTTGTAACGGCTCTCCTCCCCCTTTGTCAGGGACTTGATGGAAATCATAAAAAAGCTTGATGGCCTTTGCATTGACGACCAGAGAATGTTGGCCTGTCTGGATGTGGAGGTTCTAAACAGCTCCATGCCCCATGACAAAGGGTGTGCAGCTGTGGGCGCCTTCCTACAAAAACGTGGTACTCATCTCTGGCCTCACAATGAGTTTGTAATGCATTTATTATGGTTCACATTGGAACGCAATGTGTTCCTCTTTGATCACTGCATGTTCCACTAGCCCCGGGGGCTGGCGATGGGGAGTCCATGTGCCTCATCGTATACCAACCTCTTCTTGGGCTGGTGGGAACGTAAGGTCATGTTTGGGGAGGACATGCAAGCATGGTTGTCGTTTGTTTGGATTACTTTATATCCACAATGTGCTCATTCTGTGGAATGTTGGTGTTGAGGAATTTGAAAAATTCGTAGCCAGAGAGAACATGAACAGTATAGGGCTGTTATTTACATCTGAAATCAACACCAAACACATCACCTTTCTGGATCTGACTATTTTTAAAAGTCCAGATGGCAGGTTGGGCACACGTCTGTTCCGCAAGGACACAAGCACCAACAGCCTCTTGCAGTGGGACAGTTGCCACCCCATAAAACTTAAAAAGGGAATCACCAAGGGCCAGTGTCTGCATTGCAACTATACCTCGGGTGGCATCTCAGGACCTCCAATGTAAGTTCCAATGCAGAGGCTATCCACAACATGTACTGGCCAGGGAATACCAACATTATCTTGGTATCAGCTGGGAGACCCTACTTAACCTGAGAATTCAAATGCAGGACAATGAACCAATCTGTATCTTTGCTACACACAACGGCCCATCGTGGCCACTGAGAACTTCTTTCATGGTACTGGGGGATCCTACAGTCTGACTTGAACATGGGACATATGGTGGGGCAATTCCCCGCCATCACATACCATCAGGGCTGTACAGTGGCGTAGCTACCGGGGGGGCAGGGGGGGCGACGGCTCCGGGCCCAGTGACTCAGGGGGGGCCCCAGCAAGGATGACCTTGCCTTCTATCAGGCGAATACAAGTGAGCGCTTCCATTATGGAAGCGCTCACTTGTATTTAGGGACCCCCATCAGACCTCAGATCAGCCCACCCAGCCACATAGGATTAAAATAAAAAACTTTACTTACCTGTTCTGCGCTGCGGCTGCCCTCCGGTCCGCGCTCCGCTCTCTTCCCTGGCCCGCGCACACTATGACCTGACGCTGCGTGCAGCGTCAGGTCATAGTGCGCGCCGCCAGGGAAGAGAGCAGAGCGCGGACCGGAGGGCAGCCGCAGCGCAGAACAGGTAAGTAAAGTTTTTTATTTTAATCCTATGTGGCTGGGTGGGCTGATCTGAGGTCTGATAGGGGCACAGTAGGCTGATATGAGGTCTGATGGGGGCACAGTCTGCTGATATGAGGTCTGATGGGGGCACAGTCTGCTGATCTGAGGTCTGATGGGGGCACAATACGCTGATCTGAGGTCTGATAGGGGCACAGTAGGCTGATATGAGGTCTGATGGGGGCACAGTCTGCTGATATGAGGTCTGATGGGGGCACAATATGCTGATCTGAGGTCTGATGGGGGCACAATATGCTGATCTGAGGTCTCATAGGGGCACAGTAGGCTGATATGAGGTCTGATGGGGGCACAGTCTGCTGATATGAGGTCTGATGGGGGCACAGTCTGCTGATATGAGGTCTGATGGGGGCACAATACGCTGATCTGAGGTCTGATGGGAGCACATTAAGCTGATCTGAGGTCTGATAGGGGCACAGTAGGCTGATATGAGGTCTGATGGGGGCACAGTCTGCTGATATGAGGTCTGATGGGGGCACAGTCTGCTGATCTGAGGTCTGATGGGGGCACAATACGCTGATCTGAGGTCTGATAGGGGCACAGTAGGCTGATATGAGGTCTGATGGGGGCACAGTCTGCTGATATGAGGTCTGATGGGGGCACAATATGCTGATCTGAGGTCTGATGGGGGCACAATATGCTGATCTGAGGTCTCATAGGGGCACAGTAGGCTGATATGAGGTCTGATGGGGGCACAGTCTGCTGATATGAGGTCTGATGGGGGCACAGTCTGCTGATATGAGGTCTGATGGGGGCACAATACGCTGATCTGAGGTCTGATGGGAGCACATTAAGCTGATCTGAGGTCTGATAGGGGCACAGTAGGCTGATATGAGGTCTGATGGGGGCACAGTCTGCTGATATGAGGTCTGATGGGGGCACAGTCTGCTGATCTGAGGTCTGATGGGGGCACAATACGCTGATCTGAGGTCTGATAGGGGCACAGTAGGCTGATATGAGGTCTGATGGGGGCACAGTCTGCTGATATGAGGTCTGATGGGGGCACAATATGCTGATCTGAGGTCTGATGGGGGCACAATATGCTGATCTGAGGTCTGATAGGGGCACAGTAGGCTGATATGAGGTCTGATGGGGGCACAGTCTGCTGATCTGAGGTCTGATGGGGGCACAGTCTGCTGATCTGAGGTCTGATGGGGACACAATACGCTGATCTGAGGTCTGATAGGGGCACAGTAGGCTGATATGAGGTCTGATGGGGGCACAGTCTGCTGATATGAGGTCTGATGGGGGCACAATATGCTGATCTGAGGTCTGATAGAGGCACAGTAGGCTGATATGAGGTCTGATGGGGGCACAGTCTGCTGATATGAGGTCTGATGGGGGCACAGTCTGCTGATATGAGGTCTGATGGGGGCACAGTCTGCTGATCTGAGGTCTGATGGGGGCACAGTCTGCTGATCTGAGGTCTGATGGGGACACAATACGCTGATCTGAGGTCTGATAGGGGCACAGTAGGCTGATATGAGGTCTGATGGGGGCACAGTCTGCTGATATGAGGTCTGATGGGGGCACAATATGCTGATCTGAGGTCTGATAGAGGCACAGTAGGCTGATATGAGGTCTGATGGGGGCACAGTCTGCTGATATGAGGTCTGATGGGGGCACAGTCTGCTGATATGAGGTCTGATGGGGGCACAGTCTGCTGATCTGAGGTCTGATGGGGGCACAATACGCTGATCTGAGGTCTGATAGGGGCACAGTAGGCTGATATGAGGTCTGATGGGGGCACAGTCTGCTGATATGAGGTCTGATGGGGGCACAATACGCTGATCTGAGGTCTGATGGGAGCACATTAAGCTGATCTGAGGTCTGATGGGGGCACAATACGCTGATGTGAGGTCTGATGGGGGGCACAATACGCTGATCTGAGGTCTGATGGGGGCACAATACGCTGATCTGAGGTCTGGTGGGGGGCACAATACGCTGATCTGAGGTCTGATGGGGGCACAGTAGGCTGATGGGAGGTCTGATGGGGGCACAGTAGGCTGATCTGAGGTCTGATGGGGGCACAGTACGCTGATCTGAGGTCTGATTGGGCACAATACGCTGATCTGAGGTCTGATGGGGCACAATACGCTGATCTGAGGTCTGATGGGGGCACAGTACGCTGATCTGAGGTCTGATGGGGGCACAGTACGCTGATCTGAGGTCTGATGGGGGCACAGTACGCTGATCTGAGGTCTGATGGGGCACAATACGCTGATCTGAGGTCTGATGGGGGCACATTCTGCTGATCTGAGGTCTGATGGGGGCACAATATGCTGATCTGAGGTCTGATGTGGCACAATACGCTGATCTGAGGTCTGATGGGGGCACATTCTGTTGATCGGAGGTCTGATGGGGGCACAATACGCTGATCTGAGGTCTGATGGGGGCACAGTAGGCTGATGTGAGGACTAATGGGGGCACATTCTGCTGATCTGAGGTCTGATGGGGTACAATACGCTGATCTGAGGTCTGATGGGGCACAATACGCTGATGTGAGGTCTGATGGGGGCACAGTAGGCTGATGTGAGGTCTGATGGGGCACAATACGCTGATCTGAGGTCTGATGGGGGCACAGTAGGCTGATGTGAGGTCTGATGGGGGCATATTCTGCTGATCTGAGGTCTGATGGGGCACAATACACTGATCTGAGGTCTGATGGGGGGCACATTCTGATGATCTGAGGTCTGATGGGGGCAGGGGACTGTTAGTTTAGTGATGTAAAAACTGTGGACAGGTTTCCTTTAACATAGGAGTCCTCTTGTTTTTTACTCCTATTACTCCTATATTTCACTGCATTATGTGGTAGAGTATTTAGAGTAGGGTATGTAGAAAGTCTATTGTACTGTACTTAGCAGCATAGATGATCTAGCAGTTTATATAGTAATCTTTCTAATACAATATTATAACCACAACTAGTAGTATGTGCCTGTGAAGTTGGAAACGTGCGTTTGGGAAGCCAATAAGTGGGGGGCCCACTCAAGTATGTTTCGCCCCCCCTGTGCTGAACCTCTAGCTACGCCTCTGGGGCTGTAACCTGAAAGATAGGCTGGTTCATGGCTTTTATCAGGCCACCTGGCTCAAATGCAACTTGACAGATACCTTTCGCTGTGGAAACTGTGTTGCATGCAGTTTAATTAGTAACACTTTTACCAGCACAATTACAAAGCAAAGATTTCAGCTAAGAACTATCAATTGCACGACAAGTGCAAGACTTAGTTTATCTGGCCACATGTGGATATGGACTATAGTATATAGGCATAATGATTAGGGAGTTCAGACGATGCATAGGGGAACACCAAAATGATATTCGCAAACGAGCTGACACTCCCATCACACGACGTGTAGTGCAGAAGAACCAAGGCAACATTGAGGCCATTCGATTTGAGGGCCTGGAGGTTGTCAAACAGTCTCCACGAGGTGGGGACTTTGACAAGAGGTTGTTACAGAAAGAGGCTCAGTGAACATATCTCATTTGTATGCTTTATTGGATGAGGTGTGCATACAATTATGACTTTCCAATTTACTATGGAATATTTGCCAGATCATTAAAGGGGTATTACTGTTACCATAAATATAACTTATGTTTTAGACTAATTCATTATCAATAATTACCTAATATAATGTCAATTTCACATATTTACCGTTCAGTAGTTATAAAAGTAGTTTTCTTCCTCTGCTATCCACTGTGTTTCCTCATAAGTTACCATGGCAGCGACCTGTAGTTCTGAGCCTTTATTAGGTCGAGCATGCTCAGTGTGTTGCTATCTATTCTCCAGCTAAATGTCAGTGTGCTGCCGATTACTGAGTAGAGGGGGCGTGACTGGACTGTATATCAGACAGCCAATCAGTAAACATGAACACTCACAGCAGGAAAGCTAGCATTGTGGGGATTGTAGTTTTGTGAGGGAAGATCAGGAGCCATGACACTCTCCGTGTGCTGCAGCCTCACACAGGAGCTAGACACATGGATTGCAAGGTAAAATGAAGCTCTGGTTATATGTATAGGTATGGGTTCTGGTTGGGTCTCAGCTTGCAACCTTAATGCAGTTTTTCAAACATTAAGTTACTTTACCGGAATACCCCTTTAAGGGACAAGCTAAGCATGCAATCCCTTATTCATATTACATGTTGTAAATGGTTAGGGTGATTGAGGATATGGATGTAAACTTTATTACATCCCCATACATAAATGTATCAGAGTGATTGATGACATAAATGTAAAATTGCTTGCATTCTTGCATTGTCCCCATATAAACCCATACATACCAACATTAGATGTAGCAAAGTCAATTTCAGGACGTCAGCACTGCCTATATGTCTTTTATCTATATATATATATGTTGCATCTTATTATACAACTGTCCAACAGGATCATCACCTTGTCCCTCAAGTAGTTCCTCCCTTTTCAATTTCCAAGCTGCTTTGATATCCCTGCTGTATGTCACAGTGTATACACACTGTAACCTGGAGCTCCTACAATTAGAGGCACAACATTAGTAACTGTGCCTCTTGCATTCTGATTTGCTACTGTGTAGGTTGGCTCCACAGTAGGGAGCTTGATTCTGGCGGCCACTTCACGGCAACACTAGCTCTGGTCACACTGTCACACTGCTCCACAGATGGTTGGCGGCATACTGCTCCATCTAATCCACTTGGATCTGCTCCTGATGATCCACTTCAGTGGTGAAACGTGTGGGGCACATGGGCACATTTAGTCAGAGCCAGCATAACCAGTTATGCTTATAGTCTAGGAGTCAGCAGTAATGTGAATTGCTCTTGTTTTCAATAGACTGTGAGAGTGTGAGCCAGCTATCATACATAGCTCTGTGTGTGAATAGTGAGATTGGACTACCAGGGTCAGAATATCACAATGGGACCATGGGTCCAGCTTATAGGGGCAGAAACAATGCGAAACTGCAGGTGTGATGTCTGATGGGATGTATGCTCATAGAGCAGGGGGGCTAAATAGCAGAGATTGCTCCTAGGGCAGCATACCTGTACCAGGTACGACACAACCATACATGTTCATTGACAGAGATGGCCAGGTATATTGCATTTACTTATTCATTCCACGATACATATAACCGCACAGGTCATATAAATTGAATATAAGGTTGCCTTGTGCATCACCGCACACACACCATACCCCAGCTGAACCATTGCTAATTTGCATGACATTATCATACCTAGTGTCTGTTTTTGACCTTATGAGCAACAGAGGTGCAGACATAAAGTAGAAGCAGGCAATTTTGGTTGGAGAACCAGGTTGTCCATGGTGGTGGCATTTCTCTGTAGTGAATTTCTTGAATATTACAGCAAGTAGACTCAGAATGTGTACAACTTGCACTCCGTTTGGTATTATAATTGGTTTTCAATTCCTTAGAACAACTTGTAATGAATGATGGAGTGGTATTAGAGTTAATCAATAATTTGTCGAAAACGGATATTGGCTTCTTCATAGGTAAATTTGACCTAATATGTTTTGTATCACATTAGGACTGATTGCAAGTTGGGAAATATCCATCTTATCCATCTTTCTTTGTCTGGTAAAAGTCACAGATGGAGAGACCACTCAAATAGGGAGCCCACAGCATTTTAAGCTCATAATCAAAAGACACCTTTTTTTTTAGTTTATTGGTGAGTAATGCTAGAAGGGGGGTGTCAAAACTAATTTATGGGAGTAAGACATAGGGGGTCATTTATTAAGAACAGCGTTTTAGAAGCCGGTCTTAATAACCTCATGAGCTGGCGCCAGCCTCTACATAACTTCGGCTCATCCACCGCCGGTATAAATGTAAGCCAGCTTCCTTGTTGTCTTAAATTTAGACCATTTTCTACACCTAAAACTGATGTAGGAAATGATAAATGAGACTGGCCTACCGACCCATGCCCTTCCCTGCCCCCCTTTTTAGACCTGGTGTGAGCGGGGAAAAATTGCAGATTGCCTTGCAAATAACCTTTGAAAACTGTCACAAAACTGTTGTATATCTGATAGTAAATGACCCCCTACTGTTTATTAAATGTATTCCATAATTTTTAAGAAGATACCAGTAATGGGTTTGAAATGTTTAAAAAAAAACATAGGAGTTGGATTTAGTTTTCCAAAATAATAATCTATTATCCAAATGAAGAAAGCCAGTTTTTGTTCAGGTTTAACAAACCAATCCATCAGTTTTGTTAGTTAGGAGGCAACATGGTACCTCTCGATATCAGATAATCCTTTATTCATTGGTCTCATTAAGATATTGTATGTTATTGTTACTGCAAAAAACAATGACAAAATTGCTGCATTTTGGCATCCCCAAAAATATACCCTTGTGCCAGTAAAGGACAAAACTCATCCTGCAAAAACAAAGGCTTGCCCAGAAAGATTCTTCTTGACAGAAGGATAAAAACATTATGGGGGGAATTTATCATTAGGAAAATATTTGAAGTCAGTTTTGCTTCAGTCTGTGTTGGAGTACTTTCTGCCACATTTATCAAACGTCACAGGTTGTTTGATAAATGTGGCTTGTCCTTAAGCCTAACACTTCTGTCTAGAGAAGCTACTCCACTTTTCCTACTCCACCCTCCCCCTGGAGTGAGATTGCGACTATTTTGCGACTTTTTTTTAAAAAGTCGCAATGATAAATCTGGAGTGAAACTCATTAACATAGCTAACCACACCCACTTTTCCACCCATATTACAAACTGAAGTGAGTGGTGTACACATGCAAAAAGTCGCAAAAAAATGCGCAAAAAAGTCGCAAAAGCACTATCGTGCGACTTTTTGAAGACAGAATTCTGGAGTGAAGGTGTGATAAATCAGGGCCTATGGGTCTTGAATTGTTAAGATGAAAAACTGGGAAAGAAAATACTTGGTCCTCAGGGCCCAAAATAGGTTAAAATTTAAAGGGGTTGTTCCACCGTGAGAACATATGAGAACATATCCCCTCTCCATAGCATAGGGAATAAGTGTCTGATTGGTGGAATTTCAACCTCTAAGTGAATGAGGCTGCAGTCTTCTGTGGTCCCACAGAGTGGAATGGAGCGTGTATGTTCTTATAGTGAGACATCGACTTTAAATCGAGTCTTTCACCTGTTTTTCACCTATATAATTAAAAGCACTGCCCCACAGAAAATTGCAGACACATCCCAGACATAACTGTGTGAACTGTGTGTCTGTATTACACGTTCAGAAAAAGCACTTTTATTCTGCAGGAAAACAGTTCCCAAGTGCCCAACTCTGCTGCTGCTGCAAACCAGACTGAAGAGGGGAGGGCTGCGTCAGCTGCTCATATCTTGGGATTGGTAGCAGATAGAAAAATGGTTCTGACGTTCTCTGAAAGCTGACATTCTAAGCTTTCAAATGATACCACAACATTCTATCCAGTATATCAGAAGATATAGCTGTTAGAAATTGAGTCGGGAGAGAAAGCAGTTTTTAGTTTCACTTTCAGCTGGGCACTTGGGAGCTGTTTTCCAGCAGAATAAAAGTGCTTTTTCTGAACATGTAATACAGACACACAGTGCACACAGGTATGTCTGGGATGTGTCTGCAATCTTCTGTGGGGCACTGCTGTTAGTTATATAGGTGAAAATGAGGTGAAAGACTCCCTTTAAAAGGTTAGCGGGGCTATCTGGATTTTTTTAAATATGTGCAATAGTCCATTCTTGCTGTAATAACCTGCTTCTCTCGTATGTGTATTTTACAAAGCTTCTACCATTCTTCTTTTTCTGTGTGGCACCACATGACATGGCAGTGCTTCTAGCTGTGTACTTGTATATCACGCACCTTACATTAGTCACATGTCTCACTCTGCTCCTAGTATAAGCCTTTATGTACAGATTGTCATGAATGACAACGTGTAAATGGACCAGATCCTGGTGGTTTGCTACCACTCATGTGCTGGCGGACCCAACTGTATTCCTTCTGAGGACCTTCATTGCCTGGGCACTGTGTAGTTTCCATTAAAGATGAAGAAGGTCTGTTCTTGGGGACTGAAGAGCTGAAGTGTATCACAGCTAATATCTGGAAAGTGGCCAGCTGTGGGGCGTAGTTGTAGGGTTTGATGCGTCCTGAAGGGTGTAGAAGGTGCTAGTAAGAATAGGGAAGTTCTAGTGGGCAGAAACTGAGGAGACAGCTGAGCTAATGAAATCAGTTGTGGGTAATGGCACTGTAATACTCCCACACACTGGAAGATGCAGGATAAACAGAGCATCATGAGGTGTGTGCGTGGGGAGGGGTTTGGATTGGTTGTATGAGTCAAGAGCTACAGCTACAAACATTGATAAATGCAACGATTTTTTATATGCCCAGATAACCCCTAATGCATTTAAAAATCTGTAATTACTGTATTTTTCGCTTTATAAGACGCTCCCGATGATAAGACGCACCCCAGATTTTAGAGTAGGAAAATAAGAAAAAATATTTTTCATCAGACCTCATATCAGACCCCCCATAAATTTCAGGACATCACATCAGACCACCATATCAGCCCTCCATGTCAGAACCCCATCAGCCCTCCATGTCAGACCCCCATCAGACCTCAGATCAGCCCTTTCAGACCTTCATCAGACCTCAGATCAGCCCACTTTGCCCCCATCAGACCTCAAATCCGCCAATCAGCCCCCATATCAGCTCACTGTGCCCCCATATCAGCCCACTGTGCCCCGATATCAGCCCACTCTGGCCCCATCAGACCTCAGATCAGCCCAGTGTGCCCCCATATCAGCCGACTGTGCCCCCATCAGACCTCAGATCAGCCCATCAGCCCACTGTGCCCCCATATCAGCCCACTGTGCCCCCATATCAGCCCACTCTGGCCCCATCAGACCTCAGATCAGCCCACTGTGCCCCCATCAGACCTCAGATCAGCCCATCAGAATAAAATAAAAAACTCTTACCTCTCCTCTGTCTTCTCTTGACAGCGCTGCACTGTCACCTGACTGCATGCAGCATCAGGTCATAGTGCGCGCACTACATCCTGACGCTGTACGAGGTGAGGACAGTGCAGCGCCAGCAGGAGAAGATAAGGGAGCGCTGGACCGGAGCGGAGCTGCAGCGCAGGAGGGTGAGTATGTTTCCCTGCTCCCGGCACCTATTACATACTAGTGAGCGCTTCCATAATGGAAGTGCTCACTAGTATTCGCCTTATAAGACGCACAGCAATGTTCCCCCTACTTTTGGGGGAAAAAAGGGAGTCTTATAAAATGAAAAATACGGTACACTTTTGAATTGTTATAGGTGCACTAAAACATTAATCTTCTACTCTGAATTAGTTACAGAAACACTTCAGTCTGAGTACTAAACCCTTTCATTTCATCATTTTATCTACAATACAGCCTGTAGTCTTGGTAACTTGTCTAAAAAAGAAATATTTTAATCATTGGAAGGGTGTAAGTTCATTTCTATGCTTGGAATTACATTTTATTTCTGTATAGTAGCTCCCAACAAATACTCCACTGGAGGCATCTGGACTCATCTCCACTATCAAAATAATATTTTCTGTCCCTTATACTGTATAAACATTATATGAGAAAGTATGTTAGACGCTTATTTATATAAATGATACTGAAATATACAATAGTAATGTTGTCATTTGATGTGATTGACCCGAAAAAGCCCTAGAACGGTTTCCTTTTTAATAAAAATAGATTTGTTGTTGAGATTTGAGAGATGAGGATCTCCCATTGTGGTTTTCTCTTTTTTAAGTAATTGAAAAAACATGTTCAAGCAAGGGCATATAAGCACACAGACATAGCTGCTATAAAGGCCCTTGGAAGAAGAGGATCCAGTCCTGGGTGGTCTTATCTGCAGTGAGCCCTGAATTTGCTGGTGCAGAGGATTGGAGTGGTAGTGGCCCTGATGAAGTGTTGTGTCACGTTGTACTCCCTCAGCCTCAGCCTGGATATTGGTGAAGTGGAAAGTTAGATTTGAAGAATGAGGCCAGAATAAGGGTCCATTCACATGTCCGCAAATTGCGGATCCACAAAACACTGACACCAACCATGTGCGTTCCGCATTTCAGCACTATAATAGAAATGCCTTTTCTTGTCCATGGCTGCTATTTTTTTGCAGGGACGCGGAACGGAAGTGCGTATGCGGACAGCACATGGTGTGCTATCTGCATCTTTTGCGGCCCCATTGAAGATGAATGGGTCCGCACCTGTTCCGCAAATTTGCAGAACGAATGCGGACCCGTTTTGCGGATGTGTGAATGGACTTAAATGTATAAAAGTCATTTTACTAAGTGAAAAGTAGAATTTCAAATACATTCAATAGCAGTAGATTTTAGGTGCAATTTTCTGGCACAAGTAAGGATTATGGAGGCAAGTTGGATGGCTGCAATTTAGCACTTAGGTCTGGCCTAGTAATTTTCGGGGTGATAGGTGTCTTAGCTGTAGTCCCTCACCTTACAGCAGCATCTCCCATTGCTGATATAGCTGTTCACTCTGCTGACTCTTTACTCAAGGATTTACTTGAGGCAGAACATAACTATAATTCACTTTGCAGAATCCTCTTTAGGAGTAGGAGCTCAAATGTGTGCGTCCTTCGCCCTCCTGGCAGAAAGCAAGACCAGCTCACTCCTACAAAGAGGGGATGAACAGGATGGTTAGCCCTATTCCTGTCAACCATCATCGTCCACTCCTTAGTGGTAGATACGTCCATATGTACAAAATACATAACATAATATAAAACCATACAACTATATAGGACTTTGTGGTACCCCAAGGTCTGGGGTACTACACATCCCCTTTGCTATTGGGTATTTCTGCAGGAGTTTCTCTAAAAGAGTAGCTCACACTGCAGCAGACCTGGGACATCCACATGTTACATGGAGATTCACTGCTCGTGCTTCTTTGTAAAAATAGGTGCTTTTAGTGAGACACCTTTTAAAAGGATGTGAGCTATAAGTCTTATGATTATAGAATGCATGTGGAGGGGGAACAAACACTACTATTAAGTCCATAATTAAATGTCAGTGACATGCCGCCCAACTCCATCGGCGGTGCCTCAACTGCTGCTGCCCCTGCAGCCGGAGATCCTGAGTCCCCCTGCCCCAGCAGGAGGTTCCGGCACCTTAAAGAGAGAAGTGGCTGTAGCTATTGCCAGTGTGACCAGCCGGTCAGTTCCAGATTCCTCCACTAGAGGGAAATGGTGCTCCACCACTGCAGCGAGTCTGGCTTACAAAAGGCAGGAGCGCCCTCTGATGTCATTCAGCAGCTCCAGCAGTGAGGAAGATTTTAAGAGCCTCCTCTAAGGAGCTTACCGTCTACAAAGTCAAGAAAGAAAGATCATGGGCCATGGGAGCCACAACATGGACTGAACTTGAAGGGTGAGAATTTGTTGGACCCTTGTTTTTATTGCCCTGTTTGGTCCTCATGGATTGTCAGGACTCCGGCATCTGAAAAATACCTGCAAATTGCACCTAAGAGGGCCATTCCCCTTTTCAGGTTAAGTGGGAGCCCCTTTTTTCTTAAAGGGTTCTCAACAAAAATTGCTGCTATTTTATATTATACCCAATGTGTATTACAAATTTTGATGTTACCGTGTTTCCCCGAAAATAAGACAGGGTCTTCTTTTTTTTCTCTGAAAAAAGGGTTAGGGCTTATTAATGGGGTAGGTCTTATTTTTGCCCCCACTGAACATATATTTCATTTTTGCCCCCACTGAATATATATGTCATTTTTGGCCCCTCTGAATATATACTGGTATGTCAACCAGCGTGATCCCGCGAGACCCGGCACTGAACTCACGTCTCGCGGGATCATCGCAGGGGAGAGGTCTTGCAGCGCCGGATAGGGTATGGGTATAGGGGTGTGTATAGGTAACTAACTGCGCAGCGCTGCGTACTATAGTACGCAGCATTGCGCAGGTAGCGCCACCAGCAGAGAGGCCCTGACTGGCCATTAAAATCAATTGTGGGCTGCGCCCCCCATCCCCCCGGGCCTGGACCGTAACCCTATTCTTAGTGTATCCTCAATGTACCTAGGGCTTATCTTTGGAGTAGGGCTTATATTTTAAGCCTGCTCCAAAAACAGGGCAAAATAGCACTAGGGTTTATTATCGGGGTAGGTCTTATTTTCGGGGAAACAGGGTACCTCATGTGGATTACAAATTACCTTGGCACTATTTGTTCCAGTTTGCTGCACTCAACCAGCCAACCCCCAAAGACTCAAACATATACCTGAGCTCATTATGGCTTATGTCTTTGTATTATGTATTTGCATTGTTTTTGCGCTAATGTTTTACCATTTCAGCAATGTTTAAGTATTTTGCCCATTGTATGGACTCTATTTCAGGTACTGCAATGTGACCTATTATGCACTTTTGTATGGACCTTGGTATAATAATATTGTTTGCCAGATAGCTAGCACTTTACTTCATTGCTCATATGGACTGCCTCTGAGAAACTAATAGTTTTATGTCACTTTGTGCTAGCTGTTGCTACACAGGTGGAACCAAGTGGTAAGTCACAAGCAGATCTAACAACGTCAAGGGTAACCCCGCTGCTGATAAATGTATATCTTTAAATGCCCTAAGGCACAGTGCACTGGCTTAGGGAAGTATGCTTAGCTACCTGTTTAGTCATCAAGTTGATCATGCTTTAAGCCTTATTTAGACCTTGGTTCTGGGAAGGGATTACAGGATGAAGCCACCCTTCTATTTGCGGGCGTCTCATAGTATTGTGGAGGGATTACAGTACATGACACACCCACGCTTCCGTTGGCACTAGGGCCCCAGTATACACACAACGGGACTATTTGAGCCCTTAATGAGGTTTTTTTGGTTCTCTGGTTATACCGAGAGGGACAACTGTGAATAGACACCCTCCTCATATGGGCAGAAACCTAGTGATAGCCGTTGCTATGTCAGTCTATGTATGTAATAGTGAATTGTCTCATGCAGCACTCTTACCTTTTCTTGGGTACCCTTAGAGCACATCCTAAGCACAAGCCGAGGATGGCTTGGTTTTAAGTAAGGGGGGATGTAACACCCCAGAGTGGTGTTACCACTCCTGCATCCTCCTGCTGTCTTTAATTGGCTAACCTGTATGTCATCTCATGTATTCTGTTCCAGGTCCTCAACACTGTGCATCTATTGTTATGTAACTGTTTATTACACGTAATGTGCCTGGTTCACCAGCAGGTGGCAGCAAACACAGCAGAGCTGTACTTTATAGAATGAAGCTAACCATTCCATTCTAACCCCCTCTAGAGAGAAGTGGGCTAGTCCTACTTCCTGTAGGAAGGGTGGGGACCAGTTAGAGCTAGTTCTAGTTTTAACCCCAGCTAGGGGAAGGGTGTACAGGGGCATGTCTCTGCTGGACTTGCCCATTTCAGCCAGAGCACCTTAAGCTCTGCTGGCCATGGAGACAGAATCCTAAAGCCTCAGGAGCCAAGAGTAAAGTTCCTTGGCTGAACATAAGTCTGACTACAGAGTGAAGTGCAGTATAAAGAAGAAGCCAAGTTATACAGTCATCTTGTCGGTACAGCAGAGTCAGAGTGAGAAAGACTTAGCAGTGTTGAGTTTGCCTGCAGTTTAATGCTAAAGCCTGCTATTTATTGCTTCAGAGCCAAAGCCTTGGGTCCAGCGGTATCCAGGTAGGAGCATTGTGACACACAATAAGACACACTTAGGCCCCATTCACACGACCGTGTGAATGGGGCCGCATCTATTCCGCAAAATTGCGGAATAGATGCGGCCCCATTCAACTCTATGGGGCCGGGAGCCGCCACACAGAGCTAGCTCTGTGCCGCGGCTCCTTTGAAGCATGTCCTGTACTTGTCCATGCGCATGGACAAGTATAGGCATTTTCAATGGGGCTACACTGCGTGTGTTCCGAGCGCTGCGGAACACACGCCGGGCGGCCCCCGTGTTTTTGCGGCCCCGCAAAAATAAGTTCGTCTGAATGGGGCCTTAGGCTGCACTACACCACTTGACATTCCTACTACACTTGGGATGTGATAGAGAGGGGCCCTGGGTGGCAGCGCACATTGCAGAATCAAGGGTTGAGCTGCTGTACTGAGGTTGAGCAGTAAGATGGTGTAGAAGGAAGTTTTTTTTCCCATAGCACATGCACCGAGAATGAGGCCGATGTGCAATATCCAGTGCCTCTAAGAACAGATCCTTAAACACATTTGGTTTTTGTCATCAACAGGAAAGGCTTCTAAGTAGGGAAACTCAGGTTCAGCTTCCTATTTCAGTAGTCTGTAATCCACCCATTATGTGCATGTAATAAAGTGGCTCTCTAGGCGTGTCTGCGCAGAGAGAGAAATGACATGACCAGCAACAAGTCTGGATGTGTGATTTTTAGGCCGGTCTCTCCCACTACCATAAAGAGGTAAACTTAACATAATTTGAACACCACAGACAACAGAATGAAGTCTCTTAATTTGGGACTTGTCCTAAATTGCATTGACATTTGTTATGGTGGACTTCCAGAGATCCTGCTGTGCTACTTCTACTCTGCCCTGAAGTACCTTTGAATAATCGTATGGACAGCTCCTCCAGATACTTTATCCAGTAACTGACAGCAGAGGGGTACAAGGTTACTATGGTCTATGACTACAGACTGGCACTGGGCAGCACTAGAGGGCAAAGGTAAGACAGCAGCCTCTGGGCTGTGTACTTTTCAAAGCCGGTGTCTCCTGGTAAAATGGCCTATATCTCCAACTGTCACTGAGGCAGATCTTTAACTGACGTAGCTGACACCACAAGTCCCTTGTAACCTGTCCTTTCAGTTATTTGCAGTTAGATCGGCCCATTGCTGAAACTGAAAAATTGGCTTGGTAAGGAATAGAGATGAGCGAATCTATTCGCCGCTTCGTAGATTCGTATCGAATCTTGGGATTTTTCAGCTGCGAAGCGAATCCGAATATTAGGTGATTAGCTTCGCTTTTGTACACATTCGCTACGTACTGTGTCCTATAAATTATACGCTAGTCTACGTATAATTTAGTTACTCTATACACTGTCACGTACGAATTCAATTCAGCGATGCAGACTCCTCCCTTGTAGTTCCGCCCCTTTCTCCAGTGCGGGAGGATGATGAGGCAACTCAGGAAATTAAGTTGCGCATTCGTGCGCCTCATCCCTTTTTCCCCCTTTTCAGGTTATTTGGGGAGCCCCTTGAAAGAGGGTTTTTTAAGGAACCTTTGCTGCTTTTTTTTTTTACCCATTTGGATTACAATTTTACCTATGTGGATTACAAATTGCGACTGAGTTTGGGACTCTGCTCCAATTCTATGACAAGCGTCAGAAGAAAAGAGACTTAAACGTGTCCGTGAGCATACTAGGTAGGTGATATTTAAAATTTTTATATTATACCTATAATAATGTATTTGCACTTTACCATATATATGTCTCGAATATTCGCTCTGCCTCTGAGGAGTGCACGCCGCGGCCTCTCCTCGTACGTGCCTACGTATTACGTAATCGCTTAGACAATAGTACGCTGAGATTCGTAAGCTATTTGTACGCTCATGTGTACGTCTTCTAAGAAGTTGCGTACATTTTGTGAATGAACATGTGTTATTAGTGAGCGAATGTTCGCTAATAGCACATAATAACGTATATTTTGTACGCAAATTATAGTATAAAGTATAAAGTATAAACCGTGCAGCCCACAGGACAGTGGACTCACTACTTCACTATTTGCATTGGATTATGTCTAAACTGGGGGAGGGTGCAGTCTAAGGAATAGTTTGTTTGATCTTTCACTTAAAGCTCGCTTTGCTCAACTCTACTCGGAATCAGTATTCCTGCTGTTTCGGGGTGATTGCCCCTCCTCAGTGCAGAGCAGAGAGTACTGGCTTAACTAGGTGAGAGGCCTAAGTCAGGATTTGCATCCCGGAATTCCAGAGGAGCATGTATGGCCTATAAGTCTCCTCATGCTGATTAAGGTGCTCTCTTCCCAAGGAGAGATAGTACCCCCCCCTAATTTCTACTAGAAAACGGGGTATAAAGAGTCTTCCTAGGAAAGCTGTAAAAGCATTGCTAAGGAGACACCTGTGTGTAAAATGTAGAGGCTCCCAGGCGCCTCGTCACTACCTCAGTCCCTGACTATGGACATGTGCCCTATGACTGCCCATCACACTGCCTATCTGACTTGTTACATTCAGGAATCTTCAGCGCTCAGTAAAATGCTGAAGACTGAAGACAGACTCTCCTTTCATAGGAGACTCTTTAAACCGAAATGACAGCTACACTTTAACTTCTACTGCACAATGTACCACGTTATTGCAAGAGACAAGGATCTCTAGTGATGCTATACGGTATAATATCAGTACAAACCTCACCTTTAGGGTCTGTACCAGTGCTGTCACTATAGCACCCAGGCACTACAGTGCAAACCAAGCAAAATCATAATGGTAGAATCATGTTGGAGTCACAATACTGCTTATAGTTTGAACAATGCCTTGGTGGAGTTATGGGACAAATGATGAAGATGAGATTTACCATTAAGTAGAAGAGCTTAGATACAATCATTTTCTTTAATCATCATGCATAGTTGAATTATTCTTCTTCCTGTAAATAGATCAAGGTACTTCAAGACATTTGCAGTATTATTCTTTATAATGTGCAAGAAAATGTATTCACTGATTTTGTAGCGTGCTGCAAATTAAATATCATGTTCCTCATTTAGTTGCTGTACTCCAAACTATAAATGTCAGGGATAAAATAGAGCATTGAATAAGCATATTGAAAGCAATCTAAAAATGCAAGAACAGCTTGTGAATTTACAATGCCAGTGACATTTTTCTAAAGTTTTTTTTTTATTATTTAATAATCTTAACATGATTCAGATCCCCAGTCCATTACTGTAAGATGTGATAATGTTCTTTGATTACTGCTCATTTTGTAGTAATTGCTGTAACCAAATGGGCCTAGACATGAAATAAAGTATAAAACTGGCCATTACCAACTACCATTTTCTTGACAGACATATACCGCATTTTTTGCTTTATAAGACGCAACCGATGATAAGATGCACCCCGGGTTTTAGAGGAGGAAAATAAGACAAAAATATTTTTCATCAGACCTCAGATCAGACCCGGCATAAATATCAGGACATCGGGTCAGACGCCTATAAATATCAGGACAACAGATCAGACCCCCTTATCAGGACATCACATCAGCCCTCCATGTCAGACCCCCATCAGACCTCAGATCAGCCCTCCATGTCAGACCCCCATCAGACCTCAGATCAGCCCACTCAGACTCCCATCAGACCTCAGATCAGCCCACTCAGGCCCCCATCAGACCTCAGATCAGCCCATTTAGACTCCCATCAGACCTCATATCAACCCTCCACGTCAGACCCCCATCAGACCTCAGATCAGCCCACATTGTCAGACCTCCATCAGACCTCAGATCAACCCTCTATGTCAAACCCCCATCAGATCAGCCCACTCAGAACCCCATCAGACCTCAGATCTGCCCACTCAGACCTCCATCAGACCTCAGATCAGCCCACTCAGACCCCCATCAGACCTCAGATCAGCCCACTCAGCCTCCATCAGACCTCAGTTCAGTCCACTTAGCCCCCATCAGACCTCAGATCAGCCCACTTAGCCCCCATCAGACCTCAGATCAGCCCTCCACGTCAGACCCCCATCAGACCTCAGATCAGCCCACATTGTCAGACCTCCATCAGACCTCAGATCAGCCCTCTATGTCAGACCCCCATCAGACCTCAGATCAGCCCACTCAGAACCCCATCAGACCTTAGATCAGCCCACTCATACCCCCATCAGACCTCAGATCAGCCCACTCAGACCCCCATCATACCTCAGATCAGCCCACTCAGACCCCCATCACAAGCTCACCAGTATGCGCTTTATAAGATGCACAGCCTTTTTCCCCCCACTTTTGGGGGAAAAAAGTGCTTCTTTAAAGCGAAAAATATGGTACCGCTAAAAAGATCGGTCCTGCAAGTCACCTATCAAGAATTTTAATTTGATGCCCTTCTAATTAAATGCTTTGCCAAATGGTAGCCAAACGGCAGAAAAACAGGAAACACAGGTACAATTATAATACCCAAATCTCTGTATTGATACTTTTTTCTTTTTTATAAGTAACTTTTTATGTCATAACTGTAAAAATGTATGTTCATCATAGAAAAGTGGCCATATATAAAGGTATTGTACAAGTAAAGCCCTCCTGTGCAGATCATTTTATAGCATTTTGCTGTATTGTATTCAATCAGAGGAATGTACATCCCATGAAAAGGAAAAAAAAAATGAAATAAACGGTATTGCTATTACAAGTAAATAATTAGGTTGGTTATACTATAATCTTTATTTATCACATTAGAACATACAGTGATCAAGGAAAGCTAATGGAATATTATTAGCAGATTATTGTTGAGAATACATTGGTTAAGGCAGCTTAAGAGGCAGGATTTGTGTTTCACGCTTGTATTGTGGTTGGCACCTGCTTCGACAAATAAAAAAAACCCTGCTGTTTTCAAAAGAGAAAGAACCAAGTATTTATGAAAATTGCATTGGCACATTGTGTAAAAATACTACATTGCTTCCATTATCACAGCGGGAGAGCTCCAGTAATTTTGCAAATTGACAATACATAGATAAATAGGCTGTTTGAGACCAGAGACAATACTATTATTCTTGCATGAAATAAGTGCATACATGGGAAAATCCTGAGGGTTTTCTTTGTAATAAAGCTTGTTTTATCATGAATCGCTAAAGCTTTTATTTAAACAGTGTATTGGATGATTTTCACTAATGTTTTCAATTGAATCTACACTGAGAAGCTAATTCATAGTTATTTTTTCTGTGGCTTGGACAAGTGCTATAATAAAAAAATATGGCACAGGCGTAGGAAGAACTTGTGGTGCACAAATGATTATTAGTAGTGTCAAAAACAATAAGAAACATGAGTATGTACAGATGACTTGCATTATTGGACCCTATTCTCTTCAATATATTTACAAAGGTTGTACAATAAAATATCAATTTTTGCAGAGGACACTAAACTGTGTAAAGTAATGAGCACGGAAGAGGACAGTACACTTCTATAGATGGATCTGGATAGACTAGAGACTTGGGCAGAGACGTGGCATTTGAGGTTTAACACTGACAAATGTAAGATTATGCACATGGGAAGGAATAATGCAAGTCACCCGTACATACTAAATGGTAAATACATTTTAGTGAACAGCAAACTAAGCTGTAGAAACCAGTGTCAGGCAACTGCTGCCAAAGCCAATAAGATAATGGGTTGCATCAAAAGGAGCATAGGTGCCTGTGATGAGACCACACATGGAGTACTGTGTACAATTCTGGGCTTCTGTGAACGCGGCAGACATAGCAGAGCTGGAGGGGGTTCAGAGTAGGTCAACTAAAGTAATAACTGTAATGGGTGGACTACAGTACCCTGAAAGATTATCAAAATTAGGGTTATTCACTTTAGAAAAAAGATGACTGGGGGGGGGGTTTAATAACTATGTATAAATATATCAAAGGTAAATACAGAAATCTCTCCCATCATCTATTTATACCCACGTCTGTGACTGTAATTCAAGTGGGGCCTGGATGTATTTCTGGAGAGTAAAAATTAAGGCACTCTGTAGAAGGAAGTGTTGGTAAATATGTATATATATGTATATGCATGCATGCCCCTTGATAATGAGGCATGCATATACATATATATATATATATATATATATATATATATATATGGGCCTTTAAATATTTATGCCCCCAGTCCTATTATATATATATTTCTCAGCCTAGTTAGCTCTCCCAACACCTTTTGCTTAGGGACTGATTATGACCTGGGTGTGTGATCTGCCATTGTTTATCTGGGGGGATTCTATCATTTACACAATGGCAGGAATGCTTTGAACTTTGTACAGATCCTAAGGGAGCCTCAGGGGGCCAATTGCCAGTCATTTGTTGCAGCATGAGTGCATGCATTCCGTCACACGCACAAGATGATGTCATATCCCTGCGCCTTAGGTGGAGGAGGGGGGAGGTGGGCGACTGTGGGATTATATAAGCCCAAGCCAAGACAAAGCAGGAGGAAAGTTTGTATCACCACAAACAGAGAGACTCATCACCACAGAGGAAGGAGTCCACACATGGACATGAGTTGAGACAAGCAGCCCTGTAGACCTCCCCTGGAACCAGCAGTAACGCCCAAGAGATGAGCTGGCCTTTCTCTCTAATTATCCCCAAACCCCTGCATTATCCCTGGACCCCTGCTCCCTAACCTCTGCCATTAACCCTTTCCCTGCCAGCCATCCATGACCATATTTAACCCATTTTACCCTCTAGGGACAGCTAGTAGATAGGCTTGGGAGGGTGCTGTAACTCTATGTATTTCTGTGCAAGTGTATGTGTTAGATAGTTTGTGGGTGGAATTTGTATGTGGGACGGTGTACGGTTTACTGTGTCTTTCCATAGTGTAGCCGCCGTAGTACAGTACAGGACATAGTGCAGGGAATAGGTAGCAATAAGGGAATAAATAGGTGGAGCTAGCAACAGCCGGAATATGCCTATTTATGAATATTAATTATTGATATAAACCAAATTATCAATAATTAATATTTCCTTTAACACACTCTCCATAAGGAGATATAGTATTCCCCGAATCCTGACCTAGGCCTATCAGTCAGTTTAACCAGTACTCTCTGCTCTGCACTGATGAGGGGCAATCACCCCAAAACACTGTCTGCAGATGAGGTGCTGGCTTATTTATTATCCAAGTCATGTCTGAAGGCAAGTTTGAAAGGCTGAACATTGACTTATAGAATAGCTGCCGTACATCTGGTGGCATTAGAGGCAATGCTTGCTAACAGTTTATTTCCATCCCCTCTTCCCAGAATTCCAAAGGAGCATCGCCTGGCCTATAAGACTGCTTATGCTATTAAGTTGCTCTCCATAAGCAGATATTGTTTCCTTGAATGGAGTGTAATAATAGTACAGGTTATAGTTACTAGTTTTCTGGAGAAGGGTCGTTGATCAAGGGAGTTATTCTGATTGCCTGATTGGAGTCGGGAAGGAAAGTTGACTTCTTCCTTTGTAGGATAAATTTGCAGGATAAAAGGCTGAACTATATGGACTTTTTCAGCCTAACAAACTATGTTACTATGACTGTAGACTTTTAATATGTGATGTGCTCCCATTCATTTAAAAATAAAAAAATAGAAAATTCTCTGACAATAAACCAATCATAGAGTGTCCTGCTGCTGGGAGCCCAAGTAATCAGCTGTAATCTTTGGTGGAACCCAGCTGAAGGGGTTATCTAAGGCTATAAACTTTCCCCCCCCCCATTTGCCAGGCCCTTCACATTGAATATACTTACCTGACTCCCCGTACCGCTCCTGGTCCCCACACCACCGCTGCTGCTTCTCCCCATGCACGGATGAAAACATCCGATATCGGGGGGTGGGGTTGGGGGGGCAGCCAATGGCAGGCGGGGATGGGGACGAGCCTCCCTAGCGTCACCTTAGCGGATGCCTTATTTTTAATAAAGACCAATTTAAAAAATGATTTTTAGCTCAAAAGGAGTACAATGAAATAATAATAAAAAAAATTGCCCCCAAAGGTGTACATAGCCTTTATGCGCGGCAGTCACCATTGTTTATGCTGCAAGTATGCTCTACCCATAAAAGCAATTGAAAACTGTATGGACAGTCATTAATTGTAACATGAAAAATGTCATTTAACCCATTGTGTGTATGGAGTGCAACCTTATATATATAGCTTGCACTAGCAGACAACTGAAGCTTAGGATCAGGGAACACATTCATGGAGCTTTAAATACAGAAGGTAGTAATCCCTCCAATGTACCAGATTTGTTTGAAAAATCGGTAACAATATTGCCTCCGTCCTACCATAAAATGTATGGGCTCTGCGGAGGTATTTACGAACTTGCGGCAACTATCATGATACGAAGCAAGTCATTAATGAGGCAGGAAGCAGAAGTTCAGCGTCAAATTTTGACACTGTAATTTATGAGAATAAACGAAGTGTCACATCATAGACGCAAGACGAAGCAGGTGTTGCGATAGTTGCCGCAAGTTTGCAAAGACCTCTTCCGAGCCCATATATTTTATGGTAGGACGGGGCATTATTGTTAACAAAGTTTTCAAATGAATAGGGTTCGGATACAGCAATCCAAACCCATTTTGCAAAACCCGAGTCTTCTCATGCATAATGGAAACTGGACGGATCTGTTATGCTGGCCATAGACTTCTATTATGACGGAATGCATAACGAAATTCCTCTAAAGGCATTCTGTCATGGAATTGTGTTATGGTCCATGGTAACGGAATGCATAACGCAATTCAGTATATATCCGAACCCGAATTTCAAAACTTGAAGTTCGCTCATCCGTAGATATAATATTTTTGGCCTGAGAATAGGCATCAATATTAAAATCCTGGAAGAATTCCCTACTAAAGTATATACAGTATATATTTACTAACTCGATAACCCCTGTAATATATTTGGAGTGTTTGCTTCTCTTGGTTTCCTAGCAACGGTTCATATCACACCACTTTACATGGTTACATTAAAGTCACTATAAAGCTCCTCTTCACGGTTATTTAATTTGTAAGAACTGTTTAGCTAGCTACTCTTGTGAAGAGAAGCAATAATGATATTGGCATAAGCAACTTCACACAGGAAACCCTTAACTTTGCTGACATCCCCTTAAAACTGCCTAATGGCCTGTTAAACACTATCCTAATAACTAATTAGACTGGACTCAATTTGTAAAGTCAACCCAAGATTACAATTTGATACTGAGAATGCGCAACCAAATCTGAATGGTCACCAAAGGAAATAACTGAACAGACCAATAAGGAATTTATTTTTGCATTTGTTGAAGATGGACCATTACATGCCTGTCAGTGACAAAGTTCACTGTTGGGACACTGTTAAAGAGAATGCATAATAAAAAAATAGTATTTAAATTATATATGTATTATGGTTTGGTCAGCTTTATTTACCCTGTTCACCACTGTACGAAACAGCAATGTGTCTCCTGTCATTGCCCTGATCATTAGTAACGGAGGACCAGGAAGTGGGGAATGCAGTGCTCCCCTGGCTCGGTACGCACCGCTTCCTGGCTCTTGGCTGCTCACTGTGCTGTGACTGCTCACAACATGAGAATGCTGGTGCTCTGTGACCTCACGCTGTGCGCGTTGGGTCACAGCACAGTGCGTGGCAGGAAGAAGAAGAGTGCTGGATGTGAGGAGCAGAGTCTGGAGCAGGAGTGGTAAGTTGATTTTTAAAAATCTGATCTGAGCATGGGGGTCATTCACATGGAGATCTGATCTGAGGTCTGATTGGGGGACTTATTGAGTTCTGATCTGAGGTCTGATTGCGAGTCATTCACACGGAGTTCTAATCTGAGATCGAATTGGGGTACTTATTGAGGTCTAAACTGAGGTCTGATTGGGGTAATTCACATGGAGATCTGATATAAGGTCTGTTTTGAGGTCTGATTAACATTGGAGGTCTGAGCTTAGGTCTTTTGAAAAATATTTTTTTCTTATTTTCCTCCTCTAAAACCTAGGTGCGTCTTATGGGCAGGTGCGTCTTAAACTCTTATTAAACTGCCCCTTGTGGTCCTGGCATATTTTCAGCGCCTCACTTCTACTAGTATAAGCTAGCTCTTTATTGGTTGTCTTGGTTCATTGTCCTCTTTACTGCACAATAATTCAGTAAATGATATTAAATTAAGATATTTGCTTTAATTTAATAACTATGTCCACATTTTATTATATGCCCCCTAGTTACTTGGAATTATTGTAGACCAGCCACCCCCATGACAGCTCATTATTAATCTGCTTCATGCAGCATTACTTTAATTGCACTGCAGTATATTCATTATGTGACATCCACAGACACAGCATTGTACAGAGTCATTATATTGCTGTGCAGTATGCTGTGCAGGCAGGCATGACTGGTAATTTAATCATTACATGTGGATGGTTATTTTAATGACATTGACATTTTAGTAAACATAGAGACATAAATGTATATTATTGCCTATGGATGAATATTGTTTAATTGACAAGAACATTTTAAATAGTTAACAGAAATGACTACTGTAGTTTTTCTGAAAATGCAAATTACAATACAGTGTCAGATCTGTTTTTTTAATGACTGGAATGCGTGAAATTGAAATTATATAAAATATCAGGTAACTAATGCAGAAATGGGCAGAACAGTAAGAACCATTGCAAAAAGACTCTTTGATCAGAAATAACAGGGATGTACTGTATGTAGGATTCTGCCAAGGAAGGGTTCATGCAGATGGTAGCTTAGGGTCTGTGGGCATAGGCTCAACACTGGATAATCACATTCAGAATTCCTTACTTAAAGGGGTTATTCTATAACTGATGTAAAAAAATCAAAATCAGAGATTATATAGTGTATGACAATATTTTTCTAACAAAGCTAGAACTAGCCCTGTACCTCACATGGATCCAGAGATCTTCCTACTAGAGATGAGCGAACGTGCTCGTTACGAGCACTGTAGCGCTCGGCTCCCCTGCGCAATGCCCGCAGGCATTGCGGATCCGTCCTCAGCTGCGTGTAAGTCAATGGGGACGGATCGTTTGGTATGACACTCATACCAAACGGATCCGTCCTCCTGACCCAACTGAAAGTCAGTGGGGACGGATCCGTTTGGTATGTATCCGTCCCCATTGACTTACATGCAGCTAAGGACGGATCCGCAATGCCTGCAGGCATTCGTTTGCAGGGGAGCCGAGCGCTACAGTGCTTGTAACGAGCACGTTCGCTCATCTCTACTTCCTACTCATTGATCCAATTCTGCTAGATTTATTTCAGGCTGGCAGCTTAGGGTGTGTGTCCTTTCTCAGGCTGCGTGTCTTTTCCACTTGTAGCTCTTTCCCTGCAACTGCCACAGCTTCTAACAGAAGATATGACTGGTAGCAGTTGAAGATTTAGCATATGCCACCATCTCGGTGAGGTGGACAGAAAAATAAGGAAAAGAATGAGCAGCAGGTGATATGCATTTTAATAAATATCTCAGTGGCTATTCTAAATTATATGCACTAATTACATGGACTTACAAAAGAATTCAGATCCAGGTGCTGGTTTGAAAAATGTAGAATATTTCATGCGCACAAACTTTTTAAGGATGTTAAATTCAATGTTCTGGTGTCTGAGCTTCAGTCTGCTCATCATTTGACTGTAGCCTTTACAAGTACTGTATGGTGGTACCTATTTCTTTGGTCTGATTTGCTGTCTGGTTCCTTATTCTGTTTTGTCCTTTTGTCTTGTGTTGTGGTCTGATTGTCTTGTAATTATGGCCCAGATAAACTATTGTATCAATGGCAAAAATGTGTCCAAATAAGTGGTGCAAATTGGTGCAATATGGCACATCTAGGGTTTCTACACGTTTCCTGACATGCTTGACTAGGGGTAGGCTTAGTGGAAATGGGTGGAGCTTCTACAGAGACTCAGACTCAGAGGGGAGGCGAGGATAGCAGGAATGTTAGTGGCTATGATGGTGGTAGTAGTACTCACAGTTGACAGCGGCAGCCCTCAGTCTGGCTCATGTCTAGACATTCTGGGGCTCTTGCCTAGTGGTAGTTGGGATGCCCTTGATGGTGGCTATTTGCAGGAGAGAGGTCAGGTTGAGAGAGGGCTGGCGAATGGTGGAGACAAAGTCACTCCTAACAGAATAGATAATAGGACTATTAGTTTGTACAGCAGAGAAAAGCACGGTTCTGGAGTAGGTTACAGAGTAGGATTCTCCTAATAGTTGTATATAGGGAGTAGCAATGATGGTAGTAATCCTCCCTGAGTCTCACTCTATGTTCACTTTGTAATCTTCCCATATAACCATAGACATGCAATTCTGTTTTCATTAACTCTTTCTGCAATTCCGAGGCTGAAGGGTTCAGATAGATATGGGTAACCAGTCCGTCTCAAAGTTTGACAGGTGCCAGAGGTAATTGACCCTTTCCACAAGCACCAAAGTCTTAATACCATAAACAAAGAGTACCTTACTGTTTGAATCTGGTGCATGGCCTTGATGGTTCTAAACCGTCTGTGGATGTCAGTTCTGTTTCTCTCTGGGGTAGTCTTTCAGTTAAGTAGTTCTTTGGCAGATGTTCAGTCTCAAGAATGGTGTTTCCTGGCTTCTCTTTGGGCATGTAGGTCTTGTCTCTAGCTTCTCTGACTAGACACTCACACTAACCACAGGAGGTCAGACTGGCTCGTCTCCATGCTAACCTAATCAAGACTTCCAGTTTAACTGTTTTATATCCATAAACAACAATTTGGAATACATAGTACTGTCACATACCGGTGCCGGCAGATGCTCTCCTCTGCCCAATTAAGGCCAGTGCTTGCACATCAGGAGTGCTGACATCACTGGTCACGTGAACCAGGCACGTCATGTGACTATGACACATGGTTTATTCAAACATGCAATCGGCTGGCCACAGGTTGCCTGTGAATGGTGTTGTTTGCTACAGTTGCCTCACTACTAGCCTTGGATTATCATTACTACATTTTGAATACCCAGCCCTTGAATTTGACCCTGACCTTGACCTCGCTTGACCCTCTTCTGGACGTGATGTGCTCTTTCGGTTTTGACCCCTGACCTCACCTCGTTTCTGTCTTCTGGTTCTGATTTGGTTGGATTCTCCCGGTTTTGACCTCGGCTTGGTACATTTCTGGATATTGACCTCTGTCTTCTGTGTATTCTGTCACTAGTCATTTGTTATTTTGCCTCCCTTGTATCCATTCCTATTCGAACCCTGCACTTACTTAGGAAGGTACTGATGACCAGTTGTGGGCCTCCGTTTAGGGCGGATCATGCAAATAGGTAGGGACAGTGCCTAGGCAGGAGTTTAGGCCACACTGTTCCCTATGGTGACAGATTAACAGGCCTTACTAAAACTTCTACCCTTGTATTATCCGCATATCCTGTCTATGTTACGACAGTTGATTCTACTCCCTTGCTTAGAGAGTGGGTGTAATTTTACACATTTACTGTGTCAATGACCGTTGGGGTAATGCACACAGAGATGTGCTCTTTATTTGTAAAGAAAGTTTCATCTGCTAATGTCACTTTAGGGTTACCATGGCTCTAGCAGCACAATTCAGTTGTTTACTGGACCTCAAGGGAGCTGGAAAAGTGGGGAACCAACAGTGTTGCTTGCCTTTTTGTGCTGCAAACTTGGCTCACGCTTGAGTCTAAAAACCTCCAGGAGTATGTCAGAGATTTCACTGATGTATTAGCTGAGAGTGGCTCTGACTCTCATCCACCACATAGATCCTATGATTATGTGATTAATTTGGTGCCAGGGTCTAGGTTTCCTAAGGCCACTTTCAAACTAGCGGCAGCACGAATCCGGCAGGTGAAGGGTCCCGCCGGATCCGTGCTGCTGCATGTGCACGTGTGGGGCCGGAACCGCGCTCCGGCCCCACACGTGTCAGACACTGTGTTGAGGTGGGGGGGGGGTTACTTACCTGTCCCAGCAGCTCCAGACCTGTCCCAGCAGCTCCAGATGAGAGGGACACTACAGAGGAGGAGGACGGAGTGCACAATGGGAAGATTCCCCACAGCGCCCCCTGCTGGAAGGAGGAGAGAGCTAAGAGGGAAAAGTGCAAGGTGACAGATCCGTCATGAACTCCATTGAAAGTCAATGGGGGACGGATCCGTTTACTAGTGTGTCACACCGAACCGTCCCCATTGACTTGCATTGGGGGTCATGACGGATCTGTCTCAGTGCGGATCCCCAGTACGGAGAGCAAACCGCAGCATGTTGCGGTTTGCTCTCCGGTCTGGAGACGGAACGGAATGCTTTTAGGAGCAGTCCTTTGTCTTCAGTTCAGTTTTGTCCCCATTGACAATGAATGGGGACAAAACTGAAGTATTCCGGTATTGAGCCCCTATGACGAAGATCAATACCGGAATATGTGAACGCCAGTGTGAAAGTAGCTTAAGGGATAAATTTATAACTTGTCTGGCCTTGAATGTCGAGCGTTGAGGGATTATATATAAGACATACCAGGCCATCTAGATCCTCTATGGGTGTGGGATTTTTCTTTGTTGAAAAAAAGGATGGGAGCCTTAGGCCCTGTATTGATTACCGAAAATTGAATAAGATCATGGCCAAAAATCAATATTCATTGCCGTTGATTCCAGATCTATTCAATCAAATTCTGGGGGCCCAGTGGTTTACTAAACTTGACATCAGAGGGGCCTATAACCTCATATGCATTAAGGTGGGGGATGAATGGAAAACAGCATTTAACACCCCTTAGGGTTACTTTGAATATTTAGTAATGCCATTTGGGTTGAGCAAAACTGCTGTGCTCAGCTGTGTTCCAAAATGTAGTCAACAATATATTCAGAGAATTTACTGGGAGATTTCTAGTGGTGTATCTGGATGATATTTTGATTTATTTTCCAGACTGGGAATGCCATGTCGCCCACATTAGATCGGTTTTACAAATTGTTTTTGAGAATCAATTATATGTAAAAGTAAGAAGTGTGTATTCGGGGTCCAGGAACTATATTTTCTGAGATACATTCTTACTCCACAGGGGTTCAACATGAATTCCGCCAAGGTGCAGGCCATTGTTAATTGGGTTTGACCCTCTTTCCTAAAGACCTTACACTGTTTTTTAGGGTTTTCAAATTATTATTGCAAATGTATTAAGAATTTTTCAGTAATTGCCAAACCGCTTACAGACACGACTAAGAAAAGGGGCAGATTTTGTCCATTGGTGAACCAAGGATATTAATGCATTTGAATCCCTAAAGAAATGTTTTATTAAGGCTCCTGTTTTGGTTCAGCCAGACTGAACCATTTGTGATAGAGGTGGATATGGTCACACAGAAACTGCACAGTCTGGGCTCAGGTCCGGAAGAACCTGAGAAAATCCCAGGAAATTAAAATAGAAAAGCAGATAAGGGATGTTTTTGGGGCTGATATTGTTCTGAGGAACAAAGTGTGGTTGAAATTACCTGCTTCTTTTAGAATCCATATGTTTCACAGATCTCTGCTGAAAAACGATGTACCTCGCATTTCGCCACCCCAGTCACCTCCTTCTCCCGTTGAGGTTTTGCACGAACTGGAGTATGAGGTTTCCAAGATCTTGGAATCTAGAAGGGTTTATGACTTAATACCGTATCTGGTTCATTGGAAGGTATATGGCCCAGAGGAGAGATCCTGGGTGTCTGCTAAAGACGTACATGTTGAGGGGTTGATCAGAAGGTTTCATGTCATGCACCCAGAGAAACCTGCTCCCTGGGTTAAGGGTCCAGGGGCCTCTCCTAAAAAGGCAGATACTGTCATGTACCAGCGACGGCAGACACACTCCTCTGCAGCGCTGCCAGGGAGACGGCTGTGTCTCCCTGTGAAGGAGCGCTGGCCAGTTAGGGCTGGCACTCGCACGTCAGGTGCATTGACATCACTGGTCACGTGACGCCAGTCATGTCATGTCACCAGGAAGCGCAGCTTATTTATCCTGGCCACAGGTTGCCTGGGAATGTTTTTTTTTGCTACATTTCCCTCACTAACCTTGGATTATCGTAACTGCTTTTTGGGTACTCCACCCTTGGATTTGACCCTGACTTTGACCTCGCTTGACCCTCTTTTGGACATGACGTGCTCTCTTGGTTTTGACCCCTGGCTCCACCTGGTTTCTGTCTTCTGGTTCTGATTTGGTATTGATTGGATTCTCCTGGTGTTGACCTTGGTTTAGTACATTTCTGGATATTGACTTCTGTGTCCTGTGTATTTTGTCACTAGTAGTTTGTTATTTTGTCTCCCTTGTACCCATCCCTCTTCGAACCCTGCTCTTAGGAAGATACTGATAACCAGTTGTGGGCCTCCATTTAGAGTGGATCATGCAAATAAGTAGGGAAAGTGCCTAGGCAGCAGTTCAGGGCTCACTGTTCCCTATCGTGCCAAGTACATAGAGAGATAAATATTTACTATTTATGTTGGTCCCATGTTCTTATGTGCCTGCACTGCTGAGAAAAATTATGTTTTAATATATGCAAATGAGCCTCTAGCTGCAATGGGGGTGTTGCTGTTACACCTAGTGCTCTGTCTGCCACTGCTGCACCCTCTGCACTTTGACAGGGCCAAGCGTGATAATGTTTTCACTGCCTGGCCCTGTCAATCACGGTGGGGAGGGCCCCACAGTTAGTATAGCGCCACTTGGTGTTTCTAATGAATAGCTTGTGTCCACCTCAGTACATTTGCTGAGGTGCACACAAATGTTCAGTCTTGCCTCTCCTTATGCTCCTTCTGGTATTTGGAGGGATCCCTGGTTTGCTGAGCCTGTTGCTTCTGAAACTGCAGTGTCTTCTCTGCTTGTCATTAGAAATACCAAGAAAATGATAAGGGAGTGACACAGCTTTACTATAATTGCTGAGGTAGCATTAAAAAGCTGTTCAATAGAAACAGTCGGTGGCACTATTCTAATATTGTCCCTGGGCATAAGAACATCTTTTAAGTTGAATGCAAAAAATATATCTAATAATGTGCTGGATTTCTCTACAAACAATATTTTTCATACATACATACAATGCAACGGCACACTGCCAACCAGATAAAGCACAAAATGCCATAGTGATATGAGGTATTCTGGAGCTAATGCTATGCTTGTTTAGTAAATTAAAGATTCTTGGCAAATATATTTTGTACAAAATTATCTGAGCCCGTCCACCAAATCGTCAAGGTGATCTCTGTAGGACAGGAACCTAACACTATTTCCTACCTGTTATGTGCCAACCTTGGATTCCGTATAATCAGGGGGTGTTGGTTCCACATGCATGCTGGATCCTCTCTGCCTTTTTTTTCCATTTCTGGTGCTTCAAAGGCCTCCACTAATTCAGGGATGCAGGTACCAATCTGGTTGGCAGTGTGCCGTTGCATTGTATGTATTTTCCTTTCCTTGTGCATTTAGCCATAGCAGCGTGCACCTGCGCACTGGGATGTGCTGACTGAAATCCCTTTTTTTTCTTTGTAAGTTTGTACTGGAGGTGTGGCTACTCCATTTGGTCATGCACTCCTGACTAGCCCGTCAGGAGCTGATTTTAATTAGTGTAACTATAAAGCTGAGTAGACTCGGCATGCATGTTGGTACTTGCATCCCTGAATTAGTGGAGGCCTTTGAAGCACCAGAAATGGAAAAAGGCAGAGAGGATCCAGCATGCATGTGGAACCAACACCCCCTGATTATACGGAAGCCAAGGCTGGCACATAAGAGGTAGGAAATAGTGTTAGATTCCCGTCCTACAGAGATCACCTTGACGATTTTGTGGACGGGCTCAGATAATTTTGTACAAATTATATTTGCCAAGAATCTCTAATTTACTAAAGAAGCATAGCATTAGCTTCAGAATACCTCATATCACTATGGCATTTTGTTCTTTATCTGGTTGGCAGTGCGCCGTTGCATTGTATGTATTTTCCTTTCCTTGTGCATTTAGCCATAGCAACGTGCACCTGCGCACTGGGATGTGCTCACTGAAATCCCCTTTTTTTCTTTGTAAGTTTGTACTGGAGGTGTGGCTACTCAATTCGGTCATGCACTCCTGACTAGCCCTTCTGTCCCATAGGCTGATTTTAATTAGTGTAACTATAAAGCCGAGTGGACTCGGCATGCATGTTGGTACCTGCATCCCTGAATTAGTGGAGGCCTTTGAAGCACCAGAAATGGTAAAAGGCAGAGGGGATCCAGCATGCATGTGGAACCAACACCCCCTGATTATACGGAAGCCAAGGTTGGCACATAATAGGTAGGAAATAGTGTTAGGTTCCCATCCTACAGAGATCACCTTGACGATTTGGTGGACGGGCTCAGATAATTTTGTACAAAATATATTTGCCAAGAATCTCTAATTTACTAAACAAGCATAGAATTAGCTTCAGAATACCTCATATCACTATGGCATTTTGTGCTTTATCTGGTTGGCAGTGTGCATTGTATGTATTTTCCTTTCCTTGTGCATTTAGCCATAGCAACGTGCACCTGTGCACTGGGATGTGCTGACTGAAATCCCCTTTTTTTCTTTGTAAATATTTTTCATAGGACAACCCCTTTAACCACTTAAGGATGGGCCCATTTTTGTTTTTGCATTTTCATTTTTTCTCCCCACATTCCAATAGCCATAACTTTTTAAATTGTCTGTTCATACATCCGTATATTGTTTGCGGGATAAGTTGTATTTTTTAATGGCACCATTTAATTTGCCATGTCTTGTATTGGAATATGGGAAAAAAGTTCTTTGTGGGGTAAAATTTAAAAAAAACAAAACACAATTCCTACAAGTTTTTTGTGCATTAAAAAAGACATGTCGTCTGTATTCTGCAGGTCAATACCATTATGGCAATACTAAATTTGTCTAGTTTTGTCTAGTAAATTTGGAAAAAAAACAACTAAATTTTCTTTGCATTGCCATTTTCTGACAGCCATAACTTTTTTTTATTTATTTCTGTCTACAGAGCTGTATGATGGCTTGTTTTTTTGCAGGACAAACTATTTTTTATTGGTATCATTTTTGGGGTATATACTACTTTTTGATTACTATTATTCAATTTTTTGGAGGGGACAAGGTGACCAAAAAATGTCGAATCATGTGTTTTTATTTTTTTTTTCCGTTACTGTGTACACAGCATAGGAAAAATATTTTTATATTTGAATCATCCAGACATTTTCAGATGCGGCAATACCTTGTGCTTATTTGTTTATTGTTTATTTATTTTTATATGTAAAATTGGGAAATATTTATTATAATATTTGTATTTATTTTACACAAAAACTTTTAGCCCCTTTAGGGGGCTAGAACCTGCAATCTTCTGATCACTTTGCTCATATATCATAAAAGATCTATGGGATTTTGACCCTCTGCCTAGTTGATTGGTGGGATTCACAGTGTCAGACCCCTGGTGGACCTGATGGTCTATCCAGACACCTGCCATAGATTCCAGTAGCACATTCATGTCCTTTCTTGGCTCAAAACTATAATTACATAAATTGCAGTGTGGCCTCCCAGTTTTTTGTGTGGAATCTGAACCAAATTCTGTAAATTCTGTAAACAAAAGCCTCCCTATGAAATAGGTATAAGGGCTTTTTCCAACGAGTGATATCAATTCATCCACGTACCAAGTGCAAAAAAGCATCCAATTTTGTAAATTGGTTTTATTGCATACTTTTTCACTTGAATAGGTGAGTTTTCTGTGAAAATTGGATCTACATGATGCATGCTGAGATTTTCTCTGCATGGACTGATGGTCAGCATGGAAGATTGCACTTGTGAATGTCAGGTCTGGTCACCGGAGAACATAGGTGTTCTATGTTTTGCTTGGTATTCTGAGTTTTTGTGTGTTTCTGTTTAGTGCCTACGCCTTGCCTTTAACCATGTTCACACTGTGGGTTGTTTTGGAGCCAACGCCCATCTTCATGTTTTGTTTGTCTACTTAGGGTTAATACTCAGGTGCTGGGCTGAGTGGCTTCTCAGAATCTGGTCCATTCAGAACCTGGGGGTGGGATATCTTCCTGCATAAATACCTACCTTCCTCTCTGCTCTTTGCCGGTTTTTGCAAATCCTTGCTATACCTGCTTGTGATCTTGTATCGTGTGTATCCTGACTGCTCATTTTTGACCCTTGGCTTGTACCTGACTACTCTACCGTCTCCTGATTTGTACTTATGTTCTCTCTGGTTTTCTGACGCGGCTAGTTGACCATTCTTCTGTGTTTTGTTTGTCTCTGTTTTTGTCCCTTTTCCCTGCACCTTAGTAGTGTAATTGCAGTCCTCGTGGTTGTCGCCGTGTCGCCTAGGACACGGAGGCAATTAGGCAGGGACAGGGGTTGAGGAGAGCTCAGGGATCACATCTCCCTTTTCTGTGTACCCCAACCTTGACAGTGAAATACCATATGACCGATCAAGGGTCAATGTTCAGCCTGTGTGCTGTCTGTTTTACTCTCTCATAGAACATGGATGATAAACAAGGCTCTGAATGAGCCCTAACAGTCTTTAATGTGTACCTACATTTTAAAGAGGCTCTGTCACCAGGATCAACCATATTAAACCAGACATATAGCCTGGCAGGGTTGATCTAGCTGAGGAAAATAATACCTTTCTTTTTTTGTAGGTGCTGCCATTTTGGAGAAATTTACACTTTTATGTTTATGCAAATGAGTCATTGAAACACCAAGAGGCAGGCTTATGCGGTTTGAGCCCCCCCTCCCCTTAGATTGACAGTGCAAGACTTCACGTCTAGCTCTAACTTCTCACACCCACCCACTGGTTAACCAGCATAGCGTGTGTTCACCACGTCTTCTGGTGGTGATTAGTGCACACGTGCCATTGATGTCATTACACCCGGAAGTGACTGCAAATGAATCTGACAGCACCTCCACTTCCGGGTGTAATAATGTCAACTAATCATCTTATTTAAGCCACATTCTTATCAGTAAGATTACAGCACGAATTCAGCTATAATGAGTGTTAGGAGGTCAGAGATCAGAGAAAAGGGGTTGTCCGCTGAGCTGACTGATGGAACATAATGGAAATTCAGATCCTGCTACCAGAGAAACTCAAAGCTGCACAGAGACAGGGGTTCATAATTTTTTAATAAAGGCCAGTTGAAAAAATGATTTTGAGCTCAAAATGAGTGCAATGCAATAATTATACAAAAAGGCCTCCAAAAGTGTACATTGCCTTTAAGATGACTTTCCAGAATAAGCTGCCATATGTGTATACTATATCTGGGTAAAAGGATTAGTGGAGGTTAGTTAGTTAGGTAAGTTTAGAAAAGGCAGGGAAAAAAAATAGCTGAATACTCTCTCTAGCACAAGGCAGTTTCCTTTGATTAGATATACAGTATTTCAGTTTCTTACATTCACCTGTACCATTGATTTATGATAATTTGTGTGACAGTGCAGTGGCCATTTAAAATGAGGGTTGGATTTTTAGACACTAAAATTATGACTAGGTTACTGCCCTATGAGCAATTCTGTAAAATATTATTAGAATAACTCCCCTTAGGTTGGAATAACACTGATAATAATCCTGGAAGGCGGTGGAGAGAATATGATTTCCCTGCAGCCGTGCCAGCTTATTGTTGGACTCATTCCTATTTGTAAAGGGAGTGATTTGAATTTATAATTGTTGGCTGTAAACCAGGACCTTACTTTAGCCTACATTTTTCAATAAATACCAGGATATTTTATACATGAAATATTTTAGTATTTTTTTTCTGTCATATAGTTAAAATAATAAAATAAAATCTTAAATGATTAGCTTCTGTGTAAAACAAAACAAAAAATCCTTTAGGATGAATTAATATGTTGTTGATATGCACAGATAATCTGTGACAGTGTATATGGACAAGAGATGAAGCTGCAGTACCGAGCACAGCCACTACTTAAAGTGCTGTACAGAGCAATGTAAATAATGCAGAAGCCATAGTGCTTGTCTGACCACCATGGCCCCCTTAACCCTTTCAGTACCGGAGGTTTTTTCGGTCATGCATTTTCGTTTTGCGCTCCCTGCCTTCAAACAGCCATAACTCTTTTATTTTTCTGTTCACATAGCTGTATGAGGGCTTGTTTTTTGCGGGACAAGTTGTACTTTCCAACTCCACCATTTAATATTGCATATGGTGTAGTGGGAAGCGGGAAAAAAATTCCAAATCAGGAAAACGCTATTCCGCTACAGTTCTACGGGTTTCTTATTTACAGCGTTCGATGTGCATTAAAACTGATCTGTTATTTTCATTCTACTGGTCAGTACGAATCCGGCAATACCTAATATGTATAGTTTTTCCTGCGTTTTGATAGTGAAAAAAAAATTAGAAAGTTGCCCTTTTTTTTTTTTTTTTTTTCCTTGTCATATCTTGACCCCTATAACTTTTCGGTATTTATGTGTACAGAGCTGTATGGGGGCTCATTTTTTGCGGGACAATCTGAAGATTTTATTAATACCATTCTGGGGTGCGTATGACTTTTTGATCACTTTTTATTTAATTTTTTTTTAGAAAAAAAAGCGACAAAAAACGGCAAATCGCAATTTGGACGCTTTTTTCCGCCACACAATTCGCCGTATTGGATTTTTTTTTTTTTAATATTTTTAAAGTACGGGCGTTTTCGGTCACGGTGATACCCATGATGTCTATATTTAGTGTTATTTAGGTATTTATTTTTTACTTATACGGAAAGGGGGGTGATTTGAACGTTTATATCTTTTTTATTTTTTATATATTTTTTAACATTTTTTTTAATTTTTTTTTTACTATTTGAATGCTCAAATATGAGCTTATATATTGTGGCTTTTTAATTTTCTTTATGAGCAATCATGGATTTACTAGAGGCAGTTAAATCCATGAATTGCTCATTTCTTATCCTGGCCTGCCATCTAGTGGCCAGAATAAGAATTGCACTTTGAAAACTGTAATCCTCACCAGCGAGGATTACAGTTTTCATATGGTGTACAGACACCCCGATTGGCCACACGGGGTGTCTGTACACCACCCGGAAGCGAACGCTTCCGGGTTTAGACGCAACTAGATGCCGTGATCACGTGTGATCACGGCATCTAGTCACCCCGGAAGACGCCGCCGACACAGTAGGTAGCGGCAAGTCTCTGCTGTTAGAAACAGCAGAGACTTGCCGGCCATGACGCCCGCCGCACCCGCGAGCGGGCGCCATGTGCCCGCATCGCCCCAGCGCCGTACATGTACGGCGCTGGTACTGTAAGGGTTAAACACCTGATCATCAGGGGTACCTAGAGTCGGACCCACACAATCTAATATTGATGGTCAATCCTAAGGATAAGCAGTCACTTTTGAAAACCATTAACTCCGTTAAGGTAAGATTATATAGGAAAAGGAGCAGTTCTCTCTGTTGGCCAGGACTGCAGGAGTGAGCATAGGCCATCACTTTATTCTATAGTATACAAGCACGACCAGCACTGCTGGATTGCAGGGTGGCCATAACCCCTGGAAACAAGCAGTATATAATGCAATGAAAAAAAATTATCAAGCCAGTAAAGCAATATGGACTATCACAACACATTAGTAAGTGCCTTGTATTAACTTTGTCTACATGATAAATGTAATTTGCTGAGGTGAGACAACCCCTTTAACTCCTTAACGCTATATGACGAATATATTCGTCATGGAGCACTTCTGCTTAGTACTCCATGACCAATATACTCATCATGATACTAAACTGTCACCATGTCAATAGTGACATGGTGACAGTGAGGACGTAGCAGCTGTTACATACAGCAGGGGATCTCAGCTAACCAGCCCAGGACCAAAGAGGGCAGTCCCGAGCCGGTGATCACTCTGATTGGCTAGTCTGTACAGACTAGCCAATTAGAGGATTATAATGCTGGCTACAGGTGCTGATCCCCATAATTCGTGACTGTGAGGATTAGAACCTGGTAAAATGTATAAATGCCCACCTGCAGTCCCCTTCAGCCCCCAATCTGGGCTCAAATGTGCCCTGCCGCGTTCACAATGCCCATTCTCCTGTTTCAGGATGGCCGCACACGGCCTATGCAGCAAGTGTCAGCTTTACCATACAGCTGACACTCTGCTGCAACGGGTGACATCGGTGCTAGCACTGATCCCCTCTGTTTAACCCCTTAGATGCTATGGTCAGTAGCCACCTGTCGCATCCATAGAGTTAACAGAGGGAAGGGGCTTCCTCTCTCCCTCATCGGGCATCCAGGCTTGCCATGTATCTAAGCCTGACAAACCCTTTCATGAGGCTTAGTGTCAGTGTAAAACTGACACTACAGTGCATTGCAATAGATGACTATTGTAATGCACTGTATAGCCATCAGGCTAAAAATAAATAAATAAATTAAATAAAAATTTACATAAAAATAAAATAAATTGTCTTTTCCCATATTCGCTCATTTATACTTAATTAACCACCAATAATTGGTATTACCACAAATGACCTGATCTATAAAAGGATCATGCGTCCACATGAACGCTGTAAATGTACTGAATACCGTTTCTGTCACTTCACCTCCCAAAAAATGGTATAAAAATTGATAAAAAGACATATGTACCCCAGAAGGATACTAATATAAACTACAGCCTGTTCTTCTAAAAACAAGCCTTCACACAGCTACGTTGGTGAAACAATAAAACTATGATGGATGTTTCTATATGGAGATGCAAAATATAATTTATTTTTGATAAAAAAAATGATTTTATTTTTAAAAAGTTGTAAAACGTAAAAAATACATTTGGTATCACCATAGTCGTATCAAGCCACAGAATAAAATTAGGATATCATATATACCGCATGAGGAACCCCATAAAAATTAAAAACACTGACAGAATTGTTACTTTTGCCCATCCCACCTCCCAAAAAATGGTATAAAACGCGATCAAAAAGTCATTTGGTTGTAAGCTCTTGTGAGCAGGGCCCTCAGTCCTAGTGTTTCAGTTGTATATTAGCTAGTTACGTTGTGATGTATTTTGTTTTGTGCATGAAACCTCTGAATTTGTAAAGCTCTGCAAAATATGGTGGTGCTATATAAATAAACATTATTATTATTATTTGTACTTCAAAATACAGTAGTACAGAAAATAATTACAGCTTGCCCTACAACAAACCAACCCTCACGCAGCTCAGTCAACAAACAAATGAAAATGTTATGGCCCCTAAAAACAATTTCAGTAAATTCGATGTTAGAAAATTCTTATGCCACTCCTTCTCTTATGAACACTGCCGGGCCTCCAAACAGCAGTTTACAATGACATATTGGGTGTTGCTGTATTCAGTAAAAAAAATGCATAACAAATTGTGGGGTGCATTTTCTCATGTTATGCCTTGAGAAAATGAAAAATGTGGAGCTAAAGCAACATTTTATTAGAAATAAAATATAATTTTTCATTCTCACAGCCAAGTATTTTTAAATTCTATGAAACGCTTGTTGGGTCAAAATGCTCACTTTAACCCTCAATCAATTCCTTGAAGGGTGCACTTTCCAAATTGGGGTCACTTTTTGGGGTTTCCTTTCTAGGGGAACCTCAGGGTCTCTTCAAACGTGCCATGGCATCCAAAAACCATTCCAGTAAAATCTGCCCTCCAAAAACAATATTGCGTTCCTTTCATTCTGAGCCCTGCGGTGTGCCCATATGGCAGTTTATGACCACATACGGGGTGTTGTCATATTTAGGAGAAAATGGACAACAAATAGTGAGGCGTATTTTATCCTGTTTCCCTTGTTAAAATGAAAAATTTGTGCCTAAAGAGACATTTTCTTGTAAAATATGTAATTTTTTCATTTTCCTGACCAAGTATTTTTTTCTATGAAACAAAGTGCTCCCTACCCCCCTTGAAACATTCTTCATTGGGTGCAGTTTCCAACATGGAGTCACTTTTTTGGGGTTTCCACTGTAGAGGTGCATCAGGAGGTATTCAAAATGGACCCAGCAAAATCTGCCATCCAAAAGCCATATGGTGCTCTTTCCCTTCTGAGCTCTGTAGTGTGGCCACACAGCAGTTTATGACCACATATGAGGTGTTTCTGTAAACTGCAGAATCAGGGAAATAAATAATAAGGTTTGTTTGGTTGTAAAACATTTTTAACCACTTCAGATCTGGGCCATTTCCCTCCTTCCTGACCAGGCCTAATTTTGCAAATCTGACATGTGTCACTTCATGTGGTAATAACTTTGGAACGCTTTTACTTATCCAAGCGATTCTGAGATTGTTTTCTCGTGACACATTGTACTTCAAGTTAACGGTAAATTTGAGTCGATAAGTTTTAATTTTATTTATTAAAAATCCAAAAGTTAACGAAAATTTGAAAAAATTCACTGTTTTCTAAATTTCAATCTCTCTGCTTTTAAGACAGATAGTGATGCCCCATAAAATCCTTTTTAATTTACATTCCCCATATGTTTACTTTATGTTGGCATCATTTTGGTAGTGTCATTTTATTTTTTTAGAACAGTAGAAGGTTTAGAATTTTAGACGCAATTTTTGCAAATTTGCAAAATCAACTTTTTTAAGGACCAGTTCAGTTCTGAAGTCAGTTTGTGGGCTTACATAATAGAAACCACCCATAAATGACCCCATTTTAGAAACTACACCCCTCAAACTATTCAAAACTGGTTTTAGAAATGTTGTTAACCCTTTAAGTATTCCACAGGAATTAAAGCAAAATAGATGTGAAATTTCAAAATTTCACTTTTTTTGCAGATTTTCCATTTTAATCATTTTTTTCCTGTAACACATCAAGGGTTAACAAAAAAAAAAAAAACCTCAATATTTATTACCCCGATTCTGCAGTTTGCAGAAACACCCCACATGTGGTCGTAAACTGCTATTTGGGGATACGCCAGGGCTCAGAAGGGGAGGAGCAGCATCTGCATTTTCTAACATGGAATTTTTTGTCATGATTTGTAAGAGTGATAACTTTTTAATTTTTTTGTGGACTGAGCTGCGTGAGGTCTTATTTTTTGCGGGACAAGCTGTGCTTTTTATTGGCACCATTTTGGGGTACATCCGGCTTTCTGATCACTTTTTAATCTAATTTTTGGGAGGTTAACTTAAAAAAAAAAAAGCAGTTTAGGGGAATTTTTCTATATATTTTTTTTACACCGTTCACTTGATGGGGTAGATAATGTGATATTTTTGTAGAGCCAGTTGTTACGGATGCAACGATACCAAATATGTCTATTTTGTATTTATTTTTTTTATGTTTTACACAATAAGAGCATTTTTAGAAGAAAAATCATGTTTTTGTGTTGCAATTTTTTAAGAGCCATTTTTTTTTCATTTTTCGGGCTATGATCTTGTGTGGGGGCTCATTTTTTGCGGGATGAGGTGACATTTTTATTGCTACCATTTTGGGATGCATACGACTTTTTGATTGTTTGATATTATGTTTTTTGGTAGGTGATGCGACAAAAAAAGTTGTTTTGGCATAATTTTTATTAGATTTTTTTACGCAGTTCACTTGATGGGGTAGATCATGTGATATTTTTATAGAGCTGGTCGTTTCGGACGCGGTGATACCAAATATGTCTATCTTATTTATTTATTTTTATTTGTAACTTTTTTTAATGAAATATTTGGGGGGAAATTATTTTTTTATATATATATGTGATTTTTTTTTATAATACTCTATTTTTTTTATTTATTTTTTTACACTTTGTGTCCCCCATAAGGTTATACAAGACCTCAGGGGGACATTTAACTTCACTTATTTATTTTTTATTTTTTTTACACTTGATTTCTCCTGTAACTGGGGCTGACATAGTAGCCCCAGTTACAGGGGAAATACATCCCCAGAGAGGCTGTACAGCATTATACTGTGCTGTACAGCCTCAGTGCAGGGCTGATCGGGTCTATGAGAGACCCGGCAGCTCCTGCACTCTCCCAGCCCTGGCGATCACGTGACCGCCGGGCCGGAACAGGAAGCGCAATAGCGCTTCCTGATCTTTATACACAGCGCTCGTTGAGCGCTGTGTATACAGCGATCTAGAAGGCAGGGGCCCCTGGGAACGGTCCCTGCCTTCTCTTTGGGGTACCCTGCTGTCACTGACAGCAGGTACCCCACTGTGCAGCTGCACGATTAGTGTGCAGCTGCTATCTCTGAATGGACGTTCAGAAACGTCCATTCAGAGATAGATAACCACTTCCTGGACGTTTATAGTCAATGGGCGGACGGGAAGTGGTTAAAAAGCTTTTTTAATGGAAAATTGGTCTGAAAGGAAAAATGATTTTGAAATGTCTCCTCTATTTTCCTTAAATTCATATAGGACACCTAAAGGGTTAACACAGTTTCTAAAATCCTTTTAGAAAAATTTGAGAGGTGTAGTTTCTAAAATGGGGTCATTTATGGATGGCTTCTATTATGTAATTCCCACAAAGTGATTTCAAAACTGAATTAGTCCTTTTAAAAATGGGTTTTGGAAATTTTCTTTAAAATTTTAAAATTTGCTTTCTAAACTTCCAAAGTTCCTTAAAAAATGACATTTACAAAATGATGCCAACATAAAGTAGACATAATAATAATTAAGTAATAACTGAGGTATTACTATAATAGAATTTAAAATTTAGAAAATTGTAAATTTTGTCCAACTTTTTGATAAATTATGAAATTTTTTTAATGAATGAAGGAAAAACTTATCGACTCAAATTAACCATTAACATGAAGTATGACGTGTCATGAGAAAATAATCTCAGAATTGGTTGGATAAGTAAAAGTGTTCCAAAGTTATTACTACATAAAGTGACACATGTCAGATTTCCAAAATTGTTCCTGGTTCTTAAGGTGAAAAATGGCTGTGTCCTGAAGGGGTTAACCCTTTCCCAACCAGCGCCGTACATGTACGGCGCTGCGGGAAGTGACCTCCCAACCAGCGCTGCCCGATCAGCACCAGTGACCGCCCGATCAGCTGCGGGGGACCGACTGTGCCCAGTAGCCGGACCCCTTCTGCGTACGCCTGCATCGGTGAAAACACTGATGCGGGCGTATTAACCCTCGATGTGCCTCGGTCAGCGCTGACCGTGGCACATGTGATGTGGGCGGGAGGAAGGGGAGTAAATCGGGTCCCCGCGCTGCTGTGATGGGGACCCGATGGCTTGGATAGCAGCCCAATGCCTTCCTTAGGCATCGTGGCTGCTATCCCTGCGTCCCTGGATCGCACAGGAAGCAGGCTGTAAGTGTATTACATTGAGTAATATACTTACAGACAATGCATTACAATACAAAAGTATTGTAATGCATTGTAAAGGGGATCAGACCCCCAAAAGTTAAATAAAGTGGAAAAAAGTAAAAAAAATAGTTTTACAAAAAATAAAAGTTTCAAGTAAAAAAAGCACACTTTTCCCAAAATAAAGTTAAAAAAATTGTAAAAAAAAAGGGGAAAAAAGAAAAGTATACATATTAGGTATTGCCGCGTCCGCATCGACTGGCTCTATAAAAATATCACATCATCCACCCCGCCAGGTGAACGCAGTAAAAAAACAAACAAAAAAAACCAGTGCTAAAACCTTCCCTCACAAAAAGTGTAATAGCAGGTGATGAAAAAGGCGTATTTAACCCAAAATGGTACCAATCAAACCGTCATCTTGTCCTGCAAAAATGATACCCTACCTGAGACAGTCGCCCGAAAAATTAAAAAAAATATGGCTCTCAGAAAATGGCAACACAAAAAAAAAGATTTTATTCTGTTCAAGAATAAATCTAATGTAAAAAACTTTCCAAAAATAAAAATGTTAGACATATTGGGTATTGCCGTGTCCGTAACAACCTGCTCTATAAAAATATTACATGGAATGGCCCCCCAGGTGAATGCTGTAAAAAATTTTTTTAAAAAAAACTATGCCAAAACAGCCATTTTTTTCACTCTTGCCTCACAAAAAGTTTAATAGCAGGCGATCAAAAAGTGTATTTAACCCAAAATGGTACCAATCAAATCGCCATCTTGTCATGCAAAAATTATACCCTACCTGAGACAATCACCCAAAAAATAAAAAAAATGGCTCTCAGAAAATAGCAACACAAAAAAAATCTAATGTGTAAAATTTAATAAAAATAAAAATGGTAGACATATTGGGTATCGCCGCGTTCGTAACAACCTGCTCTATAAAAATATCACATGATTTGCCCCCTCAGGTGAATGCTGTAAAAACTTTAAAAAAAAAAAAAACTATGCCACAACAGCTATTTTTTCACCTTGACACAAAAAGTGTAATACCAAGCAATCAAAAAGTCTTATGTACCCCAAAATGGTACCAATGAAAACGTCACCTCATCCCGCAAAAAATGGGCCCCCACATAAGACAATAACTCAAAAAAATACAAATCAATGACTCCCGCAAACCAATCCATCAAAATCTGTTCTGCAAAATCCATATGGCACTCCTTCTGTTCTGAGTCCTGTGTCCTGTGTTTACCACCACATATGGGATGTTGTCGTATTCAGGAGAAAATGGGGAACAACTTATGGGGTGCTTTTCTCCTGTTACCCCTTGTGAAAATGAAAAATTTGGGGCTAAACAACATTTTATTGGAAGAAATGAAACTTTTCATTTTAACAGCCAAGTGTTTCCAAATTCCGTAACACGCTTAGGGGGTCAAAGTGGTCAGTACCCCCCTTAATATATTCTTTGAAGGGTGTAGTTTCCAAAATGGGGTCACTTTTTGAGGGTTTCCACTGTAGGAGTACGTCAAGGTCTCTCAATTACAAAATGGTGCCTAAAAACCATTCTAGCAAAATCTGCCTCCAAAATTCGTATGGCGCTCCTTTCCTTCTGACCACTGCCACAAACCCATAGAGATGTTTACCACCACATATGGGGTATTTTTGTAAACTGCAGAATCAGAGCAATGTACATTGAGGTTTAGTTTGCTGTTAACCCTTGCTGTGTTGCAAGAAAAAAATTATTAACATGAATAATCTACCAAAAAAGTGAAATTTCACCTCCATTTTCCTTTAATTCTTGTGGAACACCTCAAGGGTTAACAAAGTTTGTAACATCAGTTTTTTTATAATTTGAGGGGTGTAGTTTCTAAAATGGGGTCATTTATGGGTGGTTTCCATTACGTAAGCCCCTCAAAATCACTTTATATCTGAATTGGTGCTTAAAAAAATGGTTTTGGAAATTTTGTTGAAAATTTGAAAAATTGCTTCTAAACTTCTTTGCCTTCTAACGTCCGAAAAAAGTAAAATGATATTTATAAAATGATGCCAACATAAAGTAGACATATGGGGAATGTAAAATCATAACTATTTTTGGAGGTATTACTATGTATTTTGAAAGTAGAAAAATTGAAATTTGGAAATTTGCTAATTTTTCAAACATTTTGCTAAATTTGCTATTTTTTTTAGAAATAAAAATGAAACATTTTGCCACAAATTTACAACTGTCGTGAAGCACAATATGTGACAAGAAAACAATCTCAGAATGACTGGATAAGTAAAAGCGTTCCAAAGTTATTACTACATGAAGTGACACATGTCAGATTAGCAAAAAAGGTGGCAGGCAGGTGAAAACAGGCCCGGGGTTGAAGGGGTTAATAGTGGTATTTGGTGAAAGTGGTATAACATCCATATCTGTTGAGCAGAATACATTTATACTAGTGGCACACGACCACACGATCAGTCAGTTTAGTCCCAGCTGGTGGGATCGTTTGTATGAACAATCTCACAGATAACTACAATGCGGTTGATCATTACTTTATGTGTATGACAGCTTCAATGGAATCAGAAAATGAACTACTGTTTAACCCTTACAGTATCAGCGCCGTACATGTACGGCGCTGGGACGATGCGGGCACATGGCGCCCGCTCGCGAGTGCGGCGGGCGTCATGGCCAGCAAGTCTCTGCTGTTTCTAACAGCAGAGACTTGCCGCTACTTACCCGATCGGCGGCGTCTTCCTGGGCGATTAGATGCCGTGATCACACGTGATCACGGCATCTAGTTGCGTCTAAACCCGGAAGCGTTCGCTTCCGGGTGGTGTACAGACACCCCGTGTGGCCAATCGGGGTGTCTGTACACCGTATGAAAACTGTAATCCTCGCTGGTGAGGATTACAGTTTTCAAAGTGCAATTCTTATTCTGGCCACTAGATGGCAGGCCAGGATAAGAAATGAGCAATTCATCGATTTCTGATTCTATAAAATCCATAATTGCTCATAAAGAAAAAAAAAAAGCCACAATATATAAGCCCATATATGAGCTTTCAAATAGTAAAACAAAAATTAAAAAAAAATGTTAAAAAATATATAAAAAATAAAAAAGATATAAAAGTTCAAATCACCCCCCTTTCCGTATAAGTAAAAAATAAATACCTAAATAACACTAAATATAGACATCATGGGTATCACCGTGACCGAAAACGCCCGTACTTTTAAAATATATAAAAAAAATCCAATACGGCGAATTGTGTGGCGGAAAAAAGCGTCCAAATGGCGATTTGCCATTTTTTGTCGCTTTTTTTTTCTAAAAAAAATTAAATAAAAAGTGATCAAAAAGTCATACACACCCCAGAATGGTATCAATAAAATCTTCAGATTGTCCCGCAAAAAATGAGCCCCCATACAGCTCTGTACACATAAATACCAAAAAGTTATAGGGGTGAAGATATGACAAGGGAAAAAAAAAAAAAAAAAGGGCAACTTTCTAATTATTTTTTCACTATCAAAACGCAGGAAAAAGTATACATATTAGGTATTTCCGGATTCGTACTGACCAGTAGAATGAAAGTAACAGGTCAGTTTTAATGCACATCGAACGCTGTAAATAAGAAACCCGTAGAACTGTAGCGGAATAGCGTTTTTTTTGCAATTTCACCTGATTTGGAATTTTTTTCCCGCTTCCCACTACACCATATGCAATATTAAATGGTGGCGTTGGAAAGTACAACTTGTCCCGCAAAAAACAAGCCCTCATACAGCTATGTGAACAGAAAAATAAAAGAGTTATAGCTGTTTGAAGGCAGGGAGCGCAAAACGAAAATGCATGACCGAAAAAACCTCCGGTACTGAAAGGGTTAAATCAAGTTATTATGTTAAACATATTTCTAAAAATTCTTGGTGATGGTGCTAATTTTCCATGTCACAATCTATGTGACAATCTATTTTTCACTGTGTGGTTTTAACAATGCCAACCTATTCAGCTAATCTCACCCTAGCAGTCTGTCAGCAAAAAGTGGAGGGTATTGGAGGGGTATTAACACCTGTGACTGTTGCAAGATTTATACTGCAGGAACATGCAGCACACCATGCCAACTGACAAACACTGTCTACATTTATCATTTCTTTTGTAAATATAGTGTTCTTTTAAATCTAATATATAAAGCTGAGTGTATGTGTGTGTGTGTATGTCCGCTAAAGGAATCCGCACCGCTGCAGCTACAATCACAAAATTTGGCACACATGTACATCAGGTGTCCGGGAAGGTTTTAGAACAGTTTTCAACTCTCCAGGACGTACCGTTCCTGAGATATTCCCAAAAAATGCATTAGCCAATAGTAGCCTGGTCACATGACCCTTATCAGCCAAATTGAAGCTCCCAGGCAGTTAGTCTCCACACACACACACCAGGTTTCCATGGCCACGCCCCTTCCACTCCGCATCTGACCGGGATTGAAAAAATGAAGGTAAAAATCAACTTCTGTCAGCTGCAGGGGTGGGAGGGAGTGTGACTTTCTCCCTGCAGCTCATGCTCAGACAGCACAGTGCTGCTGTCTGAGAGTGAGCTGTTCAAAAGGACATCCGTGTGTCCATCCAGGCCCTGCGCATGACAGAGGACAGGGAGTCTGAAAGCCAGAATGTCCAGCCTTACCCCAACATGAAGCCGTGCCACCGGTCCCCATAAAGCCACACCCCTAAACAAGAGGCCAAGCCCCCTGTGTCCATCCACGCCCTGCGCATGACAGAGGACAGGTAGTCTGAAAGCCAGAATGTCCAGCCTTCCCCTAACGTGAATCCGTGCCACCGGTCCCCATGAAGCCACACCCCTAAACAAGAGGCCACGCCCCCTGTGTCCATCCAGGCCATGCGCATGACAGAGGACAGGTAGTCTGAAAGCCAGAATGTCCAGCCTTCCCCCAATGTGAAGCTGTGCCACCGGTCCCCATGAAGCCACACCCCTAAACAAGAGGCCAAAACCCCGTGTCCATCCAGGCCCTGCGCATGACAGAGGACAGGGAGTCTGAAAGCCAGAATGTCCAGCCTTCCCCCAATGTGAATCCGTGCCACCGGTCCCCATGAAGCCACACCCCTAAACACGGGGCCACGCCCCCTGGTTCCATGAAGAAGCTGTCTGAGCGTGAGCTACTGAAAGGGTGGACATCCCTGTGTCTGTCCAGGCACTGCGCCGGACAGTGGACAGGGAGTCTGAAAGCCAGACTGTCCAGCCTAAAACTGGACCTCTGGCCACCCTAGAGGCAGGCTGATGTTAGGGTGGCCAGTTGTCCGGCTTTAGGCTGGACAGTCCGGTTTTCTGGCTCCCTGTCCTCAGTCCAGCACAGTGCCTGGATAGATGTAGGGATGTCCACCCTTTCAGTAGCTCACGCTCAGGCAGCTTCTCCTCCATGTCTTCACGGAGCCAGGGGGTGTGGCCTCATGTTTAGTGGTGTGTCTTCATGGTAACCAAGGGCACTGTTTCACGTTTGGGGGAATGGCCGGTGAGGTCTGGCTTTCTGGGGTGAAGACGGTGGCCACTCTAGCTGCTGTGGAGGTCACAGTTATAAGGGGCGGGCTGCTGTAGAGGTCACTGTTAAAGGGGTGGGCTGCTGTAGAGGTCACTGTTAAAGGGGCGGGCTGCTGTAGAGGTCACTCTCGATATTTTTTTACGTCACACACACAAACATTAAATGAAATAGATCAAATATACCCGGGCGAAGGCGGGTCCTTCAGCTAGTCTAATGTCAGGGCTGGGATACACAGATAAGGGGTAAGTGATCCCTAAGCTAAATCCCAACCCCTTTCCCTGCCTATTGCCCGCTCAGGCTAACCCCTGAGCCGACAACCTGAAGACTGGAAATACACTAACAAAAGTGCGGGGGATGGGAAGACAAACAAGACAGACAAACAAGAACCAAATGGGTAGTCAGGTAGCCACGTCAAAACCAGGAGAGTACGTCAGGAACAAAATCAGCAAGCCGAGAGAAGTAGTCAAAAACACGCCAAGGGTCAAAGAACATAAAGAGTCTAAACTGCAGAGCAAGAATGTCAAACCAGGTAGTAGCAAGGAAACTCCAAACACTGGCAGCTAGGTAAAAGTTAGAGGGCCTTAAATACCTAGCAGACCCCACCCAACCAGCTGACTGGGAGGAGAAGCAAGGAACAAAAACTTAACTCATGAGATACCAATGAACAGAAAATAAACAGACACTATATTGCTCGCGTTTTCCGGCGACCAGTAACAGGCCGCGAGCGAGAGTGCGCACCAGCCACGTCCCTGGCACTTATGACCGTTGCGCGCGTCCCCTGCCTGGGACGCGCATCCACAGCCAGAGACTGCCGGCTGGAGGAGGAGCCTGCCAAAATAGCGGCCACCAGAGTCAGGGGCAGGACCAGCAGAACAGGTGCAATGACTGCCGGTCCTGACATCTAATATATAAAGCTGAGTGTATGTGTGTGTGTGTGTGTATGTCCGCTAAAGGAATCCACACCGCTGCAGCTACAATCACAAAATTTGGCACACATGTACATCAGGTGTCCGGGAAGGTTTTAGAACAGTTTTCAGCTCTCCAGGACGTACCGTTCCTGACATATTGCCAAAAAATGCATTAGCCAATAGTAGCCTGGTCACATGACCCTTATCAGCCAATAGAAGCTCACAGGCAGTCTCCACACACCAGGTTTCTATGACAACCTAGCCAGTTCACTGCTGTAGGTCTGCATTAAAGAGGCAGAGCACTGTGGATGACAATGGTAAAGGGGTATTCCAGTTACCATAAATATAACTTATGTTTTAGACTAACTCATCATCAATCATTACCTCATATAATGTAAATTTCACATATTTACTGTTCAGTAGTAATAAAAGATGTATTCTTCCACTGCTACCCACCTTCCTCCTAAATTACTATGGCATCGACCTGTAATTCAGGCCACCGTCAAAAGAAGGACTTAAAAGCCCCACCTCCAGATCCCACTAAGTCACGCCCCTGACTCAGTCAGGCCACGCCCCTTCCATGCCGCATTTGACCGTATTAAAAATATAGGTAAAAATCACCTTCTTTCAGCTGCAGGGGTGAGGAGAGGGTGACTTTCTCCCTGCAACTCATTGCTCAGACTGCACAGTGCTGTTGCTGAGAGTGATCTGTTCAAAAGGACATCCCTGTGTCCATCCAGACCCTGCGCATGACAGAGGACAGGGAGTCTGAAAGCCAGACTGTCCAGCCTAAAACAAGACCTCAGGCCACCCTAGGGGCAGGCTGATGTTAGGGTGGCCAGATGTCCGGCTTTAGGCTGGACAGTCCAGTTTTCTGGCTACCTGTTTTCTGTCCGATGCAGTGCCTGGACAGACACAGGGATGTCCACCCTTTCAGTAGCTCACACTCAGACAGCTTCTCCACCGTGTCTTCACGGAGCCAGGGGGCGTGGCCTCATGTTTAGTGGTGTGTCTTCATGGGAAGTGGGGGCGCTGTTTTATGTTTGGGGGAATGGCCGGTGAGGTCTGGCCTTCTGGGGTGAAGACAGTGGCCACTCTAGCTGCTGTAGAGGTCACTTTTAAAGGGGCGGGCTGCTATAGAGGTCGCTGTTAAAGGGGCGGACAGCTGTAGAGGTCACTGTTAAAGGGGCGGGCAGCTGTAGAGGTCACTGTTAAAGAGGTGGGCAGCTGTAGAGGTCACTGTTAAAGGGGCAGGCTGCTGTAGAGGTCACTGTTAAAGGGGTGGGCTGCTGTAGAGATCACTGTTAAAGGGGCGGGCTGATGTAGAGGTCACTGTTAAAGGGGCGGGCAGCTGTAGAGGTCACTGTTAAAGGGGCGGGCAGCTGTAGAGGTCACTGTTAAAGGGGCGGGCAGCTGTAGAGGTCACTGTTAAAGGGGCGGGCTGCTGTAGAGGTCACTGTTAAAGGGGAGGGCTTCTGTAGTGGTCACTGTTAAAGGGGCGGGCAGCTGTAGAGGCCACTCTTAAAGGGGCGGGCTGCTGTAGAGGTCACTGTTAAAGGGGCGGGCCGCTGTAGAGGTCACTGTTAAAGGGACGGGCCGCTGTAGAGGTCACTGTTAAAGGGGCTGGCCGCTATAGAGGTCACTGTTAAAGGGGCGGGCTGCTGTAGAGGTCACTGTTAAAGGGGAGGGCACTGTAGAGGTCACTCTCGATTCCGTTTAATGACACACACACACAAACAGGAAAGAAAATAAATTAAATATACTGTAGAGGTCACTGTTAAAGGGAAGGGCCGCTGTAGAGGTCACTGTTAAAGGGGCTGGCCGCTATAGAGGTCACTGTTAAAGGGGCGGGCTGCTGTAGAGGTCACTGTTAAAGGGGAGGGCACTGTAGAGGTCACTCTCGATTCCGTTTAATGACACACACACACAAACAGGAAAGGAAATAAATTAAATATACCCGGGCGAAGCCGGGTCCTTCAGCTAGTAAAAACATAAAATCGAAACTGCTCCATTTAGTGCATGAAAGCATAACTCTAGTATTATTCACTCCACAGGAAGTGCAACTGGGAACGGAAAGCAATCCAGCTTTCTATTATTCATTCAAACAGTTGCACATTCTTAGCCATTTGACAATTACAATTTAAAAAAATTAAATTGTTCCCACATGGTTTTCTTATAGATCTACAATATAGATCCAATTACTATTGCCAAGGCAGACAATAAAATTCCTGATGAGCTGTCATTGCCTAGGAGTAAATAATTTCTCTTCTGGACGATGCGCTGTGTCTTAGAATAATGATTGCATTATTAAACTTTGCAGCACATTCTGAAGGCTTTCTTTGGCATGCATCACAATCAGTTTTCAAATACTTGCAGATGTTTTTAGGCAAAATGAAACGACATATTGTGTGAATACATTAACATGCTGTATTGACTTTGCGTCATCGCTAGAGGTAATAGAGTTACATTCTAAGATACGGCTTTGTTAATTTGAGAGTTTGTTTAGCTGTGTTTCCTATTGATTTTTATCAGTAAGAAATTTTTTTTGTTAAATGCTCATTATAAACAGTAGATACATTTCTGTTACTTGAGTTGCATTTTTAATTGAGCAGAAACCTTGTACATTTAATTACTAAGTTACCAGAAAAAGAGAAAATAATCCAATTTACCACTAAAGTGAAAATGAACATAATAGTAATTGCAACAATAAAGGAGACTTGTCTTCCCTTTAATCAAAACTACATTTTTCAAAAGTTATTAGCCTACCACTGCATCCTGTGGCAAATTAGATTTGATTTTCAGTTGCTGTTGGTTATGTCCTGTTGTGGGGCCTTGTCATGTAAGAACAAGAGATGTGGTTAGTGTCACATAATTTGCAGATGTCAGGAGTGGACATATCTCACTGCCCTAAGTCTATGGCACAACCCCTTTAAAAACCCTGACTCCCTGTGGCTTGTGCAGAGTGGCAAATGATTCAGCCAATTATAATACCTGAAGTTTCACAAACAATTTCCAGCGAGTCAAACATATTTTCATCAGACAGAAGGCTGCTTCCAGATATTTTTGGCAGACAGGATGCTGCTTCCAGCTATGGTGTTCCTTTTTTCAAACAATAGTTGGCTGAAATGGCAAAAACTTCTCATGTGCATAGACAGCTTTTGTGTTCCTTTTGCACAGAAAGAAGTAAAGGTTACTTCTACTACCAGACAGCAAGACACATCTGGCAGATCTGGACACATGTACAGGAAATCTGTATATATTTTTGACAGTTTTGATTGCAATGTTACATACCGCCCAACTTTTGAAAAGCCCAAGGAGGGAAAACAGCACTGCAGCAATTTTCTTTTTATGCTGAGCCATGCCTCTAACTCAACCCAATGCCTATCTATACACACCCTATCCTGCCCTCTCCCCTTAGTGCCCCCACACAGTAATTATTGCCCCTTACTGCCCCCACACAGTAGAATGCTCTTTTAGTGTCTCTTCAGAGTAGTGATGCGGATTCACCAGCACATGCAGGTTCCGCCCTTTTATACCAAGAAGAGAGAAGCTCACACTGGCATTCCTGCACGCCAGGTGCAGCAGCCGACAACACGTCCTCACGATGTAGAGCCCAGGCATGCGATCTCATTGGCCTGGGGCTCGAGGTCGGAACAGGCCACCCAGCAGCCCTGGTTCTCCTAGCAACTGGAGGCAGCTGCACCCGGGGGAACCATGACACCATTGCAGTCTATGGGAGTTGCACTATCTTCCTATGGAGTCTTGCCACCTGCAGGTCTCCATAAGTACTTCTGTTGTGATAGCCTTGGATCCTTCAGAGGGACCAAGTCTATCACAAGGAATGCATGGGGGAACTGTTCGGGCCCCAGAAGTTCAGCGTGTTTTTCATTCATAAGACACATGCTGTGTCTTAGACATGTGTCCTAGCATCTACATATCATTTACACTATACTAGCTTAACTACACTGAGATCTGCTCTGAAAGCTAATTTTCTTCAGATATGTTTTTTTTCATATTTAACCCATAATAAAAGCCTATATCCTTGTCATATTGAGAATTGTGTTCTGCAGTCCGGTAGGGCTGAAAGGTTTGGAACACCCATCTATCTGATATTGATGACCTATCCTAGGTGACCTATCCTAAGGATTAATTAACAATATCATTGAACTGGAAAAGTTCCCAACCTGGCACTGTTGTTTATCAAATAACCATAACAGACTCTCCTTGAATAGTTAAAGGGGTTATGCCATGATTAATGTAAAAAAATGAAAATCATATATCAGGGGGCGTCTCTGTTCTGCTGCAGCTCTCTCCCTATCACAGCTCAGGAGGCAGTTGAAAGATGAAACTGAGCATGTCCGGTCTTCTCAGTGAGCCGGACAAAGAAATGAGAAAAAAAACAAACAGCAGGTGACTCTATACAGATACATTTTATTGAATATCACAGTGGCTATAATACATTTTTATTTACATCTGTTTACAAAAGTATTCAGATCCAGGTGCTGGTTTGAAAATTATAGAATATTTTTGTGGGACAACCCCTTTAATTTGGGAGGCCCTATAAAATATGTAAAAGGAGTGGACTGGCACACAAAAATTTACAGAAGTAGTTACCTAATACAAAGAAAAAACTGTGGAAGTAATGGTGTAGTATATTCACAACAGTCAGTAATATAGTAACATAGTAACATAGTTTATAAGGCCGAAAAAGAACATCTGTCCATCCAGTTCGGCCTGTTTTCCTACAAGTTGATCAGGAGGAAGGCAAAAAAACCCCTGTGAGGTAGAAGCTTATTTTCCCCACTTTAGGGAAAAAAATCCTTCCCGACTCCAATCAGGCAATCAGAATTACTCCCTGGATCAACAACCCATCTCTAGTAACTATAACCTGTAATATTATTACACTCCAGAAATACATTCAGGCCCCTCTTGAACTCTTTTAGTGAACTTACCATCACCACCTCCTCAGGCAGAGAGTTCCATAGTCTCACTGCTCTTACTGTAAAGAATCCTCTTCTATGTTTGTGTACAAACCTTCTTTCCTCCAGGCGCAGAGGATGTCCCCTCGTCACAGTAACAGTCCCGGGGATAAATAGATCATGGGAGAGATCTCTGTACTGACCCCTGATATATTTATACATAGTTATTAGATCTCCCCTCAGTTGTCTTTTTTCTAAAGTGAATAACCCTAATTTTGATAATCTTTCTTGGTACTGTAGTCCACCCATTCCAGTTAGTACTTTAGTTGCCCTCCTCTGAACCCTCTCCAGCTCTGCTATGTGTGCCTTGTTCACAGGAGCCCAGAACTGTACACAGTACTCCATGTGTGGTCTTACTAGTGATTTGTAAAGTGGCAGGACTATGGTCTCATCATGGGCATCTATGCCTCTTTTGATGCAACCCATTTTCTTATTGGCCTTGGCAGCAGCTGTCTGACACTGGTTTCTACAGCTTAGTTTGCTGTTCACTAAAATTCCTAGGTCCTTTTCCATGTCAGAGTTAGGCCTCTTTTACATTAGTGGCAGCACGGATCCGGCAGGTGAAGGGTGCCGCCGGATCTGTGCTGCCGCAGGGACATGTGTAGGGCCGGAACCACGCTCTGGCGCCACACATGTCACACAGTACACACACACAGACACACACAGACATATACACATACAAATACACATACATATCCACAGCACAGTACAGGAGCAGGACGGCGCGCAAATAGGACGATTCCCCACAGCGCCCTCTGCTGGGCATCGGGTGGAATCGTCCTATGTGTGCGCCGTCCTGCTCCTCCTGCGCTGTGGAGACCTGCCGGGAGCATGTAAGTATGTATGTGTATTTGTATGTGTATATGTCTGTGTATGTTTATGTGTATGTCTGTATGTGTGTATGTATGTATGTGTGCAGGTGACGGATCCGTCATGAACTCCATTGAAAGTCAATGGAGGACGGATCTGTTCACCATTGTGTCACACCAAACGGATCCGACCCCATTGACTTTCATTGGGGGTCATGACGGATCCGTCACCTGCACACATACATACATACAGACATACACATAAACATACACAGACATATACACATACAAATACATACTTACATGCTCCCGGCAGGTCTCCACAGCGCAGGAGGAGCAGGACGGCGCACACATAGGACGATTCCACCCGACACAGCATGCTGTAGTTTGCTCTCCGGTCTGAAGACGGAACGGAATGCTTTTAGGAGCATTCCGTTGTCTTCAGTTCAGTTTTGTCCCCATTGACAATGAATGGGGACAAAACTGAAGCGTTTTATTCCGGTATTGAGCCCAACTCAATACCGGAATTATAAAACGTAAGTGTGAAAGTAGCCTTACCCAATGTTTTACCATTCAGTATGTACTGGTGACTTGCATTATTCCTTCCCATATGCATAACCTTACATTTGTTAGTGTTAAACCTCATCTGCCACTTCTCTGCCCAAGCCTCCAGTCTATCCAGATCCATCTGTAGCAGTGTACTGTCCTATTCTGTGTTAATTACTTTACACAGTTTAGTGTCATCTGCAAAAATTGATATTTTACTTCTACAAGATCATTAATAAATATATTGAAGAGAATAGGGCCCAATACTGACCCCTGTGGTACCCCACTAGTGACAGTGACCCAATCTGAGTATGTACCATTAATAACCACCCTCTGAGCCAGTTACTTACCCACATACAGACATTTTCTCCCAGGCCAAGCATTCTCATTTTATATACTAACCTTTTATGTGGTACCATGTCAAATGCTTTGGAGAAGTCCAGATATACAACATCCATTAATTCGCTGTGGTCCAGTCTAGAACTTACCTAGAAGTTATTTGCTTATTTTCATTGAGGTACTCCAAGATAGCATCTCTTAGAAAACCCTCAAACAGTTTACCCACGGCAGATGTTAAACTTACTGGCCTATAGTTTCCAGGCTCTGTTTCTGGACCCTTTTTGAATATTGGCACCACATTTGCTATGCGCCAATCCTGTGGAACACTCCCTGTCAGTATAGAGTCCTTAAATATCAGAAATAAGGGTCTGGCGATGACATTACTTTATTCTCTTAGGATACGGGGGTGTATGCCATCCGTTCGTGGTGATTTGTCTATTTTAATATTTTTAAGACGCCGCTCTACTTCTTCCTGGGTCAGACAGGGGACTTTTAAAGGGGAATTTACTTTTATATTCTGCATTTCATCTGACAGTTTATTTTCCTCAGTGAATACAGTGGAGAAAAAGATATTTAGTAGCTTTGCTTTCCCCTCATCGCTGTCTGCAACTCCTCCCTCATTACTCTGTAAGGGGCCGACACCTTAAGGTTTATACTTTTTACCATTTATATAATTAAAGAACATTTTAGGGTTATTTTTACTCTCTTTGGCGATTAATCTCTCGGTCTCTAGTTTGGCTGTTTTTATTTGTCTTTTACATATTCTATTTTTTTCCTTATAGTTTTTCAATGCTTCCTCGCTCCCCTACTGTTTTAGTGATTTAAATGCTTTCTGTTTGCCATTTATTGCTTTCTTTACAGTTCTATTTATCCACATTGTTTTTTTCTTGTTCCTTAACCTTTTATTCCCATAAGGTATGTACCTCTCACAATTAGATATTAGGATGCTTTTAAAAATATCCCATTTTGTGCCTGTATTTTTATTTTTGAGGACTTTGTCCCAGTTAGTTAGGTCTATGACCTCTCTTAGTTGGCTAAATTTTGCTTTTTTGAAGTTTGGTATTTTTGTTCCTCCCTGAAGAAATGCTCTTTTGAATGACAATTGGAAGGTTATTATTTTATGGTCACTATTTCCCAGGTGTCCCCCAACCTACACATCTGTTGTTCTGTCAGGTCTATTGGTTAATACTAAGTCCAGTATGGCCGTCTCTCTAGTCGGGTCCTGAATCAGTTGGGAAAGGTAATTGTCTTTGGTTATTTCCAAGAACCTGTTTCCTTTATGAGATATACAGGTTTCAGTTTCCCAGTCTATATCTGGGTAGTTGAAGTCCCCCATAATAACGACCTCATTATGATTTGTCGCTTCAGCTATTTTATTTAGAAGTAGATTTTCTGTGGACTCTGGTATATTAGGTGGTTTATAATAAACTCCTATTAGTATTTTATTATTGTTTTTGGCTGCATTTATTTCTACCCACAGTGACTCCACATCTTCATGTCCCTCACTTATATCTTCCCGGAGTGTGGGCTTTAGACAGGACTTTACATAAAGGCAGACCCCTCCCCCTCTACGGTTTTGGCGATCCTTTCTAAACAGATTGCAACCCTGTACGTTAACTGCCCAGTCATAGGTATCATCCAGCCATGTCCCAGTTATTCCCACTATGTCATAGTCCTCCTCACACATCATTAATTCCAGTTCACCAGTTTTATTAGTTAGGCTTCTGGCATTAGTGTACATACAGTTAAAAGGTTTATGTATATTTTTTCCCCTACACCTTTCCTTCTGAACTGTTCTAGTTCCTCCTTCCATTCCTCCCCCAGTTCCATTACCTTGCCCCAGGTGTCTATCTGCACTATCTTCCCCATCTATAATGTGGGGACCCTCCCCCCCAGTCCCTAGTTTAAACACTCCTCCAGCCTTCTAGCCATCTTCTCCCCCAAAAACAGCTGCCCCTTCCCCATTGAGGTGCAGCCCATCCCTACGGTAGAGCCTGTAGCCGACAGAGAAGTCGGCCCAGTTCTCCAAGAACCCAAATCCCTCCTTCCTACACCAGTTCTTGAGCCACTTGTTTACCTCCCTAATCTCCTGCTGCCTTTCTTGTGTGGCTCGAGGTACAGGCAGTATTTCGGAAAACACTACCTTTGAGGTCCTTGCCCTAAGCTTATGCCCTAAATCCCTAAAATAATTTTTAAGGACGCTCCACCTACCTCTAACTTTGTCATTGGTTCTGATATGGACCATGACTGCTGGATCTTCTCCAGCCCCTCCCAGTAATCTGTCAACCCGATCCGCGATGTGCTGAACTTGAGCGCCAGGAAGGCAACACACCATTCGACGATCCCGGTCTTTGTGACAGATTGCCCTCTCTGTACCCCTAATAATTGAATCTCCCACTACCAGCACCTGTCTGGCCTTCCCTGCTCTCCTGTTCCTCTGCTTACTGGAGCAGTAGGGTGTGAAAATAGAGGTAATATGACAGCTTTTCCCATTGTGCTAATTCTAACAACAATCTTCTGATTCCTGGACACCAAAAGCCCAGAGGGAGGAGGTAGTTCTGTTGTCTACTAAGTATGCCCAGGGTAAAGACAAATTAAAGATGAGAGAGGATGGAGAGTGTTTCCACAAGTTTTTTTTTTTTTTACATTTTATTGTATAATTCTGCAGTATGTTTCATAGTATTTCCTTCATCTGAAGAGGATGTTAATTAGTTTTACATTTGTACATTTCCTACAGGAGAATGGAACATGACTGCAAGTTAGTAACAACATGGCAGTTGAACAACCTCATTGAATTTATTGCTTATAATTTAGAACTAAAAGTTTCAATTTTTTACCAAAATGCTGGAATCTACTATAAATAGGAGGATTCTGGGAGTCGCAATTTCTGAACAGTGGCGGATGTTGCCGATCCCTGATTTAGGGTATGTGGACAAGCTCAAGTAAATCTAACGTGTACCTAAACTTTCACTTTAACTTTATTAAAACCTATTGCACGTGTGATGAAAAAGCATATTTATAATATAATAATTATTTTTTTTTTTACTTTTCTTAGTGAAATAGGACCTGAAGTTAAGTTGCCTATTATGCTTTTCAATCCGTACACCCATACATCGCTGCGTACTGTTGTATGGATCTTCCTGTGGCCGCACTGTTTAGGCCGGAGCATAAATCTCTGCTTCTGCATGTACTAGCACTGCTCTTCTCAATCCTGACATAGATGTGTCTGGAACCTCTGAGGTATTTGATCTGTTACATAGTCACCTTCCCTGGTAAAAATCCTTTTCATTTGAAGCTTTAGCAGAGCAGGCACAGGCAGGACCGCAATGTGCTATGGAGTCGCTCCATTCTGCTGATTGCATGCATACCACATCGGTACAGGTTATTAGCTGAGCGGAGACAGCACCGGGCAGGAGCTCCATAGCACATAGCACATTGCTGAGGAACCAGTGGAGGTGACAGGCTATTCTTAGGCCTTTACTGGCTAGCCATGCAGTGGAGTACCTTCATGCATTCGATGGAGCATTGTCCTACATAAAAATCATGGACTTTTTACTTTACCAGTGCTTGAAGAAAATGAGTAGATTTGGTAGTTGATTTGAGTCCATCTTTAACACGGTTGGAACAAAGGTCCAACTTTAATAATAGCAGCCTATATCAGTACCCCATCTCCACCTTGCTGGAGTCCACCTGGAGTCGAAGTGGAGTTCTGTTCCCATTACTAATCCAGCCACAGGCCCATCCATCTGGTCTGTCATGAGTCAATTTAATCTCATCAGTTCATAAAACCATTAAAAAATCTGACTTCAGATATTTCTTGGCCCAGTCTTGATGTTTCAACTTATGTGTCTTATGTGTCAAGTGGTAGTCGAGTTTTAAGCTTCCTTACCTTGACCATTTATCTAAGCACTGAACACCTTGTAATTCTGGGCACTCTAGAGAGGTTGAAGTTATGGAATATGATAGCACTGGAGGATAATAGGTTCCTGGTTGCTTCATGTTTGATTCTTTTGAAATCTTTGGCAGTTAATGTGTGTCTTTTTCTCAAAATTGCATCCATCTGAAAGAGTTTTAACAGTTTTTGCCTTTTCAGAGTCAGTCAAATCTCTTTTTTGGGCCATTTTGCCAGAAGAAAACAAGCTGCCTGATAATTATGCACACCTTGATATATGGTCTTGATTTCCTTAGGCCATACCCTCCCTCATTACACAAATAAACATTAAAGGGAGTCTTTCACCTATTTTTCACCTATATAACTAACAGCACCGCCTCACAGAAGATTGCATACACATCCCAAACATACCTGTGTGCACTTTATGTCTGTATTCCATGTTCAGAAAAAGCACTTTTATTCTGCTAGAAAACAGCACCCAAGTGCCCAACTGAAAATGAAACTAAAAACAGCTTTCTCTTCCGACTCGATTTCTAACAGCTATATCTTCTGATATACTGGATATAATGCTGTGATTTTGGCATCATTTGAAAGCTTTCAAAGAAGGTCAGAACCATTTTTCTATCTGCTACCAATCCCAAGATATGAGCAGCTAAAGTAGTCCTCCCCTCTTCAGTCTGGTTTATTTGCAGCAGCAGAGCTGGGCACTTGGGAACTGTTTTCTAGCAGAATAAAAGTGCCTTTCCTGGACATGTAATACAGACACAAGGTGTTCTTAGTTATAGGTGAAAAACAGGTGAAAGACTCCCTTTAACTGATATGCTTCAATCCAAAAAGCATTCAAGTTGATAAATCTTGGAGTTGGAATATATGCATAAAAAATGATGATATGGTCAAAATACTTACTTGCCTAATAATTGTGCACAAAGTGTACAGGCAAATATAAGAAACTTTGCAAATCTTTTCTTATAAGACTCTTCACTAACTTTCAATTCACTGATCAGATCTGTCTTCAATGAAGATGGGCTGCCTGCTCACTGAAGAAAATTACATAGAAGTCTATTGGGGGAGGGAAGGAGGTCAAGGGAGGGGCTGCTGGAGACAGATATATGAAGTAGGACTGAGAGAGAGATTGCAGAGTCTTTGTTAATCTTATTTAAGTTCTAGATCTCATCTAAAATACTTAGTTCTCAATTACTGTTGGTGCTTCTATGGTTGTACTAAATAATTCTGTCCTGTTTATACATGTCCTATTTCTTTGCAGACATGAAACCAGCTAGTCTCCACTCAGCAGCTCAGAAAAAAAGAGAATTACAGATAGATTGCAGAGAAAAACTGCCAGAAATTGGCAGATGAAAGTCATATAATGGCAGGAATGGTATAATTTCTCCATATACAGTACACCTGCATAGCAGCTCAAATTACCTGAAAATAGGGTTATGGTTTAATAAAGTGGTATATACAAACAACTAAAAGCAATTGAAGGGTAATGGTATAAATGTAATCCACTGATTAAAAGTACAAATTAATAAAGAACAGGTAACATTATACTATAACTAGCAGAAGGACCCGGCTTCTCCCGGGTATATTTTATCTATTTCATTTAATGTTTGTGTGTGTCGTTAGAAGATATCGAGAGTGACCTCTACAGCACCCCGCCTCCTTAAAATGACGTCCACAGCCCCCACAACTTAACACTGACCCCCCCACAGTGTCCTGTCTCCTTAAGATGGGACCTCCACAGCAGCCTACCCCCCCTTAACTTTGACCTTCACAGCAGTCTGCCCCTTTAACAGAGAGTTCCACAGCACCTCACTCCCTTGACAGTGACCTCCACAGGGGCCCATCCCCTTAACAGTGACCTCTAGAGCACCCACCTCTTAACACTGACCATAGGTTACAGTCCTCTTAACTGACCTCCACCATTCCTGGCCCACTTGACAGAGACCTCCACAGTGACTGCCCCTTTAATAGTTACTGTCACAGTACCCCGCTCCCTTAACAGTGACCTCATAGTACCCCGCTGCCCCTTTAAAAGTGGCCTCCACAGTCCCCTCCTACCTTAACAGTGACCTTCACAGTGCCCTCCCCTTTAACTGTGACCTCCACAGCAGCCTGCCCCTAGGTTGGCCAGAGGTCCGGTTTTAGGCCAGAAACTCCAGCTTTCACTCTCTGTCCTCCGTCCGTCGAAGGGCCTGAACGGACACAGGGATGTCCTTTTGAACATTATATTAGGTAATAATTGATGATGAATTAGTCTAAAACACAAGTTATATTTATGGTAACCGGAATACCCTTTTAACAGTGTCATCCACAGCGCCCTGCCCCTTTAAAGCAGACCTACAGCAGTGAAGAAAAATGGCTGGGTTGTTATGGAAACCTGCAGTAAAACTGTGTTTATGTGGAGAATGAGGGTGTGCGAGGTTCTATTAGCTGATAAGGCTCATGTGACCAGGCTTCTATTGGCTAATGCATTTTTTGGGAACATCTCAGGGACGGTACGTCCAAGAGAGCTGAAACCCAGTCTAAAACCTTCCCAGACACCTGATGTACCTGTGTGCCAAATTTGTGACTGTAACTGTGACGGTGTTGATTCCTTTAGTGGACATACACACATACATACAAACACGTATACACATTTACACTCAGCTTTATATATTAATAGTATCGCAAAATGAGGCAGCACTCCAAAGTGTGGTATACGGTGTTTATTCACCCAGATGCAACGTTTCGGCCTGCTCACTGCGGCCTCTCTCAAGCATAGTGATAAGTACTCATACAAAAGTATATATACTCAACCAAGGCGGGGATACAAATGAGGGGGTGTGTGTAAAATATCCAATAAGCATAAAAGCGTGATAATATAAACACAAATAATAATAAAGACGTGTGTCACATGTTCTAAATCGTGTACATAACATACAGTGGAATATACTTTTAACTATCCTTAGTGTTGTTACGACCCAATCCATGGGAATAAAATGCTGTGCCTATAACACCTCTTGTGCATAAATCCACGTGTGCCGTGACTTAAAAGCGTGTATCAATAAAATTCACAACTCACAAGATCATCCACGGAGAGTATATAAAACCCGTATCCAAAAAAGCCGCATCTGGCGTCATGAAGATCAAAGTGCGCAGGGCTCGTTTCGGGGCGTGCTCATTGTGTTATGTTGTATAGAGATGCGATCATGTGCCTCAGGTGACGTAAGCGCGCTACGCATCACATGACTAGACACCTGTTCGGTGTCATAGATCGCGCGTCTGCGCAGTACAAAGTTCTAATAAAGAATGGCCTGGATACCAGGCGCATGCGTACTCTTAGCATAGGTACATAAGTCAATGTGTATGGACACTTTTCAAGTGACGGCATTCAATCTACAACGTATAATAGATGAATAGCCATTCTGTATCTATTACTCTCCACTATTGGTCTATAAGTATAATGCACTCAACTAGTGCATATATTCATAAATATTACTGGTGAATATAGTAACTCTGTGATTTAAGTCAGCATACTGGGACTTGGCATAATATTGTCACCAGACCACTGGGAGAGGGCCAACATCACCGGTGGTCGTAGACCCCGGGGGTGTCTACCTAAGAGTGGCACCTGGTCTGTTACAGGGTCTCTGTACACACCAGGTGCCACATACATGCTCCCTCGGGTCAATATGCCACCTATGTCGCCAGCCTTATTATATGTGTAGCAGCCACTTCAGGGACGACCTATTACCTCAGTACATTGCATATAACGATGCCAAGGTTCGAGTGCCCACTTAGTATGTAAGTGTCCCATACACTGACTATAACCTTTAAAGTCTATAATATAGTACATAATTCACTATGGATATCAATATAAAACGGGTATATAATACTCATGTGTGATGATCTTGAGGGATTGCTTGTAGTCAATAGAATCTAAAAGAGAAAAAAAAAAAACAACGTAATCAATTATAGTTACATAATAAAATATACCAAAGCACAATTGTCACCTCATTTTCTCCTCACCAGGGGATCAATAGACAGCTGCACAGGGCTACATCTCTGCCTTCAAATATTCAAATTAAAGTCAACATTAAGACCATATGGTTTCAATGTCTGCAATTTGTAAATCCATTGTAGCTCCTTGCGACATACTCTCCCTATTACCTCCACGTAGAAGTGGTGGAACGTGGTCTATGACCATGAATCTCAGGTCTTTTTCATTATGTCCTGCCTCCACAAAATGTTTGGGAACCAGAAGATCTTTTCTTTTCTGCCTAATACTGTACCGATGATTAATTATTCTCGTTTTCACTTCAAGTGTGGTCTCTCCCACATACCACATATTACATGGGCAGGTGAGGATATAGATCACATAGCTCGACTTGCACGTTAAGAAGTGTTTGACTCGAACACTATTGTTGTTGTTAGGGTGTCTAAACATATTGCCCTTCAGCATGTAGGGACAATCGACACATGAGAGGCATGGAAAGCACCCCAGCCTTAGTGGCCCAATGGTGCTCTGCACTAATCTGATTGGTCTACACATTTCAGTCTTCACCAGCCTATCCCTAAGACTTGGGGATCTGCGGTATGAAAGTAAAGGAGGGTTACGTAATTCGGGCACATGTTGCATGTATTCGGATAGATAGTGCCAATGTTTGCGTATAATGGTCGCTATCTTCTTACTATGTTCCGAGTATGTAGATACAAATGAAACCCGAGTCATCTTGTTATTAGTTGTTCTTTGGGACATGTTATCACTCTGTGTCATCAAGCGTTGTCTATGCCCATCCACTAATCTCCTAGGGTATCCCCTCTGTGTGAACATGCTGGATACTTCATCTAAACGCTGGGATAACCTGGATTTGTCATCCACTATTCTATGTGCCCTCAACATTTGACTGTAGGGTAATGAATGTACCATAGGGCGTGGGTGACAAGACTCAAACCTTAATAAACTGTTCTGATCCGTTGGTTTGTAAAATAAATCAGTAACCAGAGTATTATTGCTAATATATACACTCGTATCCAGAAACTGGACCGAGTCCCTTGATTGCACCAGTGTGAACTTAATATCCAAGTCGACAGTGTTCAAAAAATGGTGGAACTCATTGAGTGCTTGTTCTGTACCCGACCATATGAGGAAGACATCGTCTATGTATCTCCACCACCCAAGTACATTCCTGTAGTGGTGGGACACATAGACGAAATCCTCCTCAATATGCGACATATAGATATTGGCATATGTCGGCGCTACGTTGGACCCCATAGCGGTCCCGCGTCGTTGGATGTAATACTGTTGTTTATAAGCAAAGTAATTACTGCATAATATTAATTTCAATAGTTCAATGACGAATTCCTGTGCCTTGCCAGTACTGTGATCATTCACAAAACATTGTCTGACAGCCTCCGCACCTCTAGTGTGATCAATAGAGGTATAGAGGCTGACCACATCAAAAGAAGCCAATATAACATCACAAGGTAATACCAACTGGCCGATTTTGGATTTGAAATCCCCTGTGTCCCTTATGTATGACCGTGTATTGGTAGCGTATTTTCGTAGCACCCTATCTAAAAAGATGGCGCTATGTGAAAAGATAGAGTCCCTACCAGACACCATGGGTCTCCCCGGAGGGTCCTGTAGGGACTTATGTATTTTCGGTAATACGTATATTAAAGGGGTTTTTGGATGTTCCACCCACAGGTACTCTGCTAGCTGTGTGTCAATAATATTGTTTGCAAGTGCCCGGTCAAGAATCACTCGTAGCTGTTTCTTGATATTGCTACTGGGATCCATATCAGCCAGTTGATACACCTCACAATCTCCCACTTGTCTCTGGATTTCCCTATCATAATCACTGGTATTGAGCACCACAACAGCTCCACCCTTGTCGGCTGGTTTGATCGTGATTGCTTTGTTGGAGCTCAATTCTTTTATAGCAGATATTTCAGCCGAAGTCAAATTAGGGTGTTTGATCCTAGCTCCATCCAGTTCGTTTTTGATTAAATCAATGTCCATTCTAACAGCTTGGATAAAAGTCTCCACTGGTGGTGCATTCACAATGGGCACAAAGTTACTAGGGTTGGATAACCCAACCTCTTTGAGTTTAAAGGAAGAAGGCGAATCTTCAACATCTGAAGGTGATGTTGTGTTGTTAAACCACACCTTTAATTTAATGTTCCTGAATAATTTCTGTATATCACATTCCATTTGGAACCAGTCTATCGTGGAGCTTGGACAAAATGTTAATCCCTTATTAAGTACCGACATCTGCGGTTCAGTTAGTATATGTGATGAAATATTTACCACTAGGTTCTTTTTCTGAGTGTCCTGGCTCTCGTTGTTTTCACTTGCGTGGATCTTACGCCATCTGCAGTGTCTTCTCCCCCCTCTCCGGGTCTTGGGGAATCCATTCCTGCTCCTAGATAGAGAGTTAGATGGTATATTTTTAGTAATCATTACTTGCTCATACTCATTCACATGTCCACCTGTTGGCCGCCTACTCTGATTAGAGGCCGCTCCATATGTTCTTAGTGTCCGTTTTTTATTCTCCCCTTCCTGTTGCCAGTTGTATACATTCCCTTTACTGTAGTCATCGCTGTCTCTATTCCATTTTTGTCGTTTAGTAGCTTGTTGCTCCTCTTTGAATTTTTGCAAATATTGATTACATCTCCCAAAGTATACTTCACATTCCTCCTGGGATAATAGGCCTTTCAATCGATCCTCTGTCTCCAGATTGGGTTTAGATCTAGTCAAGTCCTTTTGTAGATGTTCAATGTTCAACAACATGATGTCAAAAGCATATTTATTTGAAATCTGTGTAAACTTCAAAGTGAAATCAAGATCAGCTGTAAACATGTTAGGTCTTAATTGTGATCTGATGCCACGTGGTGTCCTATGGGCCTTATGATATTCACATAGGGTTGCAAGATGTAACTCCATAGCAACAATTCTTTTGCTTTCTAATTCATACTTTCTTTTCAGGTCCAAAACGGACGGCATAGTTAGAAAAGAGGCATCGCTTACCACCCCCTGTAGCAATCTGTCTACGTCACCACTGGTGTAGGAGAAGACGTCCTTTATATATTAGATTAGATTATATCAGCTTTATATATTAGATTTATATTATAACTAGCTGAAGGACCCGGCTTCGCCTGGCTATATTTAATTTATTTAATTTAATGTTTGTGTGTGTGTCGTTAAAAGATATCGAAAGTGACCTCTACAGTGCCCGCCCATTTAACAGTGACCTCCACAGCAGCCCGCCCCTTAACAGTAACATCCACAGCGCCCTCCCCTTTAACTGTGACCTTCAGAGCAGCTAGGGTGGCCACTGTCTTCACCCCAGAAAGCCAGACCTCACCGGCCATTCCCCCAAACGTGAAGCAGCACCCCCAGTTCCCATGAAGCCACACCACTAAACATGAGGCCACACCCCCTGGCTCAGTGAAGACACGGAGCAGAAGGTGTCTGAGTGTGAGCTACTGAAAGGGTGGACATCCCTGCGTCCGTCCAGGCACTGCGCCAGACGGAGAACAGGTAGCCAGAAAAGTGGACTGCCTAAAGCTGGACATGTGGCCACCCTAACATTAGCCTGCCCCTAGGGTGGCCAGAGGTCTGGTTTTAGGCTGGACAGTCTGGCTTTCAGACTCCCTGTCCACCGTCCAGCCCAGGGCATGGACAGACACAGGGATGTCCACCCTTTCAGTAGCTCACGCTCAGACAGCTTCTCCTTTGTGTCTTCATGGAACCAGGGGCGTGGCCTCATGTTTAGGGGTGTGGCTTCCTGGGGGCTGGTGGCACGGCTTTATGTTGGGGGGAGGCTGGACAGTCTGGCTTTCAGACATCCTGTCCTCTGTCATGCGCAGGGCCTGGATGGAAACAGGGATGTCCTTTTGAACAGCTCACTCTCAGACAGCAGCACTGTGCAGTCTGAGCATGAGCTGCAGGGAGAAAGTCACCCTCCCTCCCCTGCAGCTGACAGAAGTTGATTTTTACCTTCATTTTTTCAATCCCGGTCAGATGCAGAGTGGAGGGGGCGTGGCCTGACTGAGTCAGGGCGTGACTTAGTAGGGCCTGGGGGGGGGGCTTTTAAGTCCTTCTTTTGAGGGTGGCCTGAATTACAGGTCGACGCCATAGTAATTTAGGAGGAAAGTGGGTAGCAGTGGAAGAAAACATCTTTTATTACTACTGAACGGTAAATATGTGAAATTTACATTATATGAGGTAATAATTGATGATGAGTTAGTCTAAAATATAAGTTATATTTATGGTAACCGGAATACCCCTTTAACAGTGTCATCCACAGCGCTCTGCCCCTTTAAAGCAGACCTACATCAGTGAACTAGCTATGTTGTTATGGAAACCTGGTGTGTGTGGACAAGGCCGCTTCTGCCATGAGGCGAGATGAGGATCTCGCATCAGGCGGCAGTTTTACGTATTTATGAGGGGCGGCATTCACACAGCAGTTAAACATTGCTGGTGGATGCCGCTCCGTGTTCCCTGGCGCTCCCCACCTCTCTTCCTGAGTCCTGACATCTGATAGCAAACCCCCCCTCCGGAACACCAGTCGGGTGGTCTCCTGCCGCTCCTGTTGTCTGTTGTCTAGCAAGCTGAATTGCGCCCCCCCCCCAACATCTTCTGAAAGGAAAATCCGCCCGAACATACTTATAATTAATTGAGGGCAGGCGGCGGGCTGATCCCCAATAGTCCCGCCCTCCAAGTTCCTTCTCTGCACAGGAAGAGGGACTGGAGAGTGGCAGTTGGTGAAACAGCGCACAAGTGAAGAAGAGCAAGGTGGCAGCAGCGAACGAACAGCGAACAGATTCCATTCTCTAGGTAAGACTATCTGTGCCTGCTGCCTGTGCCCCCCTTGCCATTGTCAGTGCAGCCCCTAACTCCTGTGTGCCTTCCTGCCAGCGCACACATTGTATGTGCCGCCCCAATGCCCATCATGACCCAGGCCTATATTGCCCAAAGCCCGCCCCCCCCCAAAGCACCTCCATGGGCCTTGTATGTGTCCCCCATGGCCCAGGCCTATGGGCCCCAAGCCCCACATATTTAGGGGCTTGGGGCCCCAAGGAATAAGACGCTCCCATGGGCCAGAGCCGGGCCCCTATCTGGGCTTCCCCCCTATTCTGCCTCCGTGGCCACTGTCTGCCCCAGGGCCTCATCTGTACCACCCCTCCCTGGCCTTTGTCTGCGCTGCCGCCTCCCTGCCCCTTCTCTCTGCCCCCTTGGTTCCTGTGTGGGCCACCCTGGCCCTTGTCTGCGCCTCCAGCCCTTATCTGTGCCTCCTTTTTCTGTGCCTCTCTGGCCCTTGTCTGTGCCCCCTTTGCCCCTGTGTGCGCGCCACCCTGGCCCTTATCTGTGCACCCCCCCAGACCTTGCTTGTGACCCTGCCCCTTATCTGTGCGCCACCCTGGCCCTTTCAATGCAGCCCCTGGCTCTTATCTGCGCCCCTTTGGCCTTTGTCTGTGCCTCCCTGGCCCCTGGCTCTTGTCTCTGCTGCCCCCTTGTTCCCTGTGTGCGCCACCCTGGCCCTTATCTGTGTAACCCCCACCCCCCCACGGACCTTGCTTGTGACCTTGGCCCCTAACCCCATATATTATAGGGGGCGCCATTTCATCATTCGCCACAGGCAGCAGAAAAGCTAGAAGCGGCCCTGTGTGTGGAGACTAACTGCCTGTGAGCTTCTATTGGCTGATAAGGGTCATGTGACCAGGCTTCTATTGGCTAATGCATTTTTTGGGAATACCTCAGGAACGGTACGTCCTAGAGAGCTGAGACCCGTTCTAAAACCTTCCCGGACACCTGATGTACCTGTGTGCCAAATTTCGTGATTGTAGCTGCGACGGTGCGGATTCCTTTAGCGGACATACAAACACACATACTCTCAGCTTTATATATTAGATAAGACTGAAAAAGGTCCATCTAGTCCAGTCTATTCTGCTGCAAAACCCTGATGAAGCAGTAGTCAATTTTCCTCATTTTAAGTGAAAAAATCCTTACTAATTTCAAGTATTGCAAACAGAATAAAACCCTGTATGAATGTTCCATCTACAGAACTCTAGTTTCCATGACTTGTAATATGATGACAATTGTCAAAGACATCCAGGCCACTAATCAACTCTTGATGAATTAATCATTACAGTTAAGTCTGGCAGGGAGTTTCACAGTGTCACTGCTCTTACAGCAGTTTGTGTAGAAGCCTTCTTTCCTCTAGACGTAGTGTATATCCCCTTGTTAGGTGTTTAAATAATTGATATTTTGCTGATATTTAATTTTTTGTTTTAAAAAAAAAAAACAGGATGTTGAAATTATGCCAAAGTTTTTATTTAAAAAAAAAAAAAAAACAGAAAAACCTGAGAAATGATTTATCAGCTAAAGACTGTGGGTGATGTGTGAAGGAAGGGGATAGGTATCAAGAAGAACAGCAGGACCCATTGAAGTGTGTTTTGTTGATCTGTGGTTGGCCGTGACATGATCGTGCGAATGGTGCCTACCTACCTGTGTTTTGAACAACTTCTGACATATCAGAACCACTGATGAACTGTGAACACCACAATCCTTAGACTGAAGGTACATCAACAGTCCACAAAAGTTTCTGACCTTTTGGTCCATGTTCTTTGAGCTCCACTTGTAAAAAGTAAATACATTTTTTCACTTTTCCGAAATGAAGCCAAAAGAAACCAATGGGAATGTCAGAATAGAACACTTTTTTCTGAGATACTTTAACCCTCTCCTTGCTCAAAATTCAGCGATCAAAGATTAAACAATACTAGGCACCGTGCATAGACAGGAGTGATGCTATTTGGCTGAGCTAACATACCATGGCATTGTTTTTTTGAAAAAAATCAGACAGCCTATTGGTTATCCAAGATTAGAAAAAAATGAAGAATTTTGCATGGATCACATTATATTATGACCTGATATGTAAGAATTTTTTTTTTTTACAAAGGTTATGTATTAGCTAGAGATGAGCGAGCATGTTCGTCCGAGCTTGGTGCTCGTTCGAGTATTACGGTACTCGTAAGTGCTTGCTGCTCGGACGAATATCTCGCCATGCTCGAGGAAATGGCATCTTCCGCATTTTTGGCGCCTATAAACTGAGCCAATCACAAGCCAGGAGACTCTGCGGTACACCCAGCATCACGTGGGGCCCTTACATGTCGATAGCAGGGGTTGGCTGGCCTGATCAGGTGACCCTGGAATATACCAGTGACTGCCCGTGGTGCTCGGCTCAGATGCTGTCTGGATGTCGTTAGGGACAGAGCTGCTGCGTTTCAGGGAGAGTGTTAGGGCCTGGATTTAGTTCTCTGTTAGGCAGGAGTGATCTTAAAAGAACCCAACAGCCCTTCTAAGGGCTACAAGACATTTTTTTTGTCTCCTGGCTGGGCTGGCTGGCACTAGTAGTGCAGCTATCACCTTATATAACCCTTTTTTTATTGTTTTATCTCAGTGATACAAATCCATTTCATACAGCAGTGTGGAACCATTCTGTGTGTCACAGTTCAGCTGTCCACTCACCACCAACCACAATCCGTATTTTCTGTCCAGGTGGCCCATACTGTACGTCACGTAATCAAATACGGTCTTTTGCTTTCACTGATACAGCTACATTACAAAAATCTCTGTGCGACATTTGTCTGGGTTGCAGTCAAAATAGCCACCGTCAGCAGGGGCTGAGTTTGCTTTCTGCATGTCACGTTAAAAAAAAAATATATAAAAAAAAATATATAAAAAAATATATATAAAAAAAGTTTTTTTTGTTGTTTTATCTCAGTGATACAAATCCATTTCACACAGCTGTGTGTAACCATTCTGTGTGTCACAGTTCAGCTGTTCAGTCACCACAATCCGTATTTTCTCTCCAGGTGACCCATTCTGTACGTCACGTCAGTAAAAAAGGTCTTTTGCTCTCACTTATACAGCTACATTACAAAAATCTCTGTGCGACATTTGTCTGGGTTGCAATTAAGCAGACCAAGTCTGCCTAATCTAATAGTTTCAGTGTAATTGCGCCATACTGCACGGTACGTAATAACATACGTAATTTTGCTCTAACTTATCCACCTATATACAAACCACAATTCGTATTTTCTGTCCAGGTGACCCATTCTGTACGTCAGGTCAGTAAAAAAGGTCTTTTGCTCTCACTGATACAGCTACATTACAAAAATCTCTGTGCAAAATTTGTCTGGGTTGTAGTCAAAATGGCCACAGTCAGCAGGGGCTGAGTTTGCTCTCTGATAGTTTCTGCACGTCACGTTAAAAAAAAAAACTATAAAAATAAAATATATAAAAAAAATAAATATAAAAAAATAGTTTTTTTGTTGTTTTATCTCAGTGATACAAATCCATTTCATACAGCTGTGTGGAACCATTCTGTGTGTCACAGTTCAGCTGTCCAGTCACCACAATCCGTATTTTCTGTCCAGGTGACCCATTCTGTACGTCACGTCAGTAAAACAGGTCTTTTGCTCTCACTTACACAGCTACATTACAAAAATCTCTGTGAAACATTTGTCTGGGTTGCAATTAAGCAGACCAAGTCTGCCTAATCTAATAGTTTCAGTGTAATAACATACGTAATTTTGCTCTAACTTATCCACCTATATATTTTCTTGTTCAGATTGAACAAGTTTGTGGGTTTCAGTACAGCAGGCCCATTTATTTTTCATTTTTTATATAATACACTTATATACAGAAAATGTTGAACCCCAGGGCTAAGGGTCGAGGACGAGGGCGTGGGCATTCAATTGCTGCAGGGGGCAGAGGCCGTGGTCTTGGGCAGGGTGAGACAGTACCTGCTGATGAGGGAGCAGGGGAACGCTGCAGAGCTACACTCCCTAGCTTCATGTCTCAACTTACAGGGACACGCAGTAGAGGACTGTTGAAACCACAACAGCGCGAACAGCTGATGTCGTGGATTGCGGACAATGCTTCAAGTAATTTGTCCACCAGCCAGTCTTCCACGCAGTCCACCCACGTTACCCAAGGGAGCACTCCTCTGGCTCGAGGCGGAGGCGAGTGCTGCACCAGAACAGGTTGGAAGAGGCAGTGGTGTGGCCAGAGGGAGAAGCAGGGCCAGAGCTGGTGCATCAGCAGCAACTGTTTCACGTAGTGAAGCCCCCGTGGCGAGGCCTAGATGTTCGCAAGTCTGGAGGTTCTTTAAAGAAAGTGAGGATGACCGACGGACTGTGGTGTGCAACCTGTGCCACACCAGGATCAGCAGGGGTGCCACCACTACTAGCCTAACCACCACCAGCATGCGCAGGCATATGAGTGCTAAACACCCCACTCAATGGAACCAAGGCAGTTCACCTCCTGCGAGTCACACCACTGCTCCTTCCCCTGTGTCACTCGCTGCCTCTGCTAGTCAACCCCCTGCCCAGGACCCCGGCACGAGTGCCTCCCGCCGGAAAACCACACCTTCGCCTCCACGATCCTCCACAGCGTCCACCAATGTGTCCCAGCGCAACGTTCAGCTGTCATTACAGCAGACGTTGGAGCGTAAGCAGAAAAAAAGTTCAGCCCACCTACATGCACAAGCCATCAACGTCCACATACAGGGCCACGCTAAATTTTTAATGTGCTCTATCTGCTACCGTTGTGTAGCTCGGTCAATGTTTTGTTGCAGCCATACAGGGCCACGCTAAATTTTTAATGTGCTCTACCTGCTACCGTCGTGTAGCTCGGTCACTCTGACCGAGTCTGACCCTGGGGCCGCTCATGTACTGCCCACTTGGAGGATTGCAGGGCCTAACTCGTTCACGGTTTCTCAGAATTACTATGCCACTTCCTCCAACCCCTCCTCCTCCACCTTCGAATTGCCATCCATGCTTCACCTCCTGCTACCTAAGTCTAACTCGGTCACTCTGTTGTCACCGCCATGCTGCGTCAGGCTAAATTTTTAGGTGGCTCACCTGCTACCTCATCTAACTTTGTCACTTGTTGTTGTCACCGCCATGCTGTGTCAGGCTTATGCCTGCATCGTGTGGCTGGGGATAGGAGAGCAGTGCCAGCATGGGCATGGGTGATGGACCTTCGTTGCACCTAGTTGGGTGCTTCCCTATATATTCCCACCATGCCAGCCATGAGTTGTACATAAACTAATAACAGGAAAAACAAAAAAAATGAGAAAACTATTTTACAGGAGGGTCAACCGCAGACACTCCAAAACAATTTTACATGAGGGAGTGTCTCCCCGTCTGCCATCGTGTTCGGTCAGGCTGTCAGTAGGTACACCACCTCTGTTGTCCGCAGAAGCGGCCACTATGAGGAAGGCCAAGGCAAGAACATCCCCTTTTCAATTGAGAACAAGTGGAGACTTGTAGGAGGATGACAGTTTTCTTCGGCAGTGGATTCACCTTCCCCTTTATCATTGCCAGACAACAGTTGGTGAAAAAGTAATTGGCAATGATGAAGAAAATGTAACGGTGCAGTGGACCGTCTGTGAAGCAAACCTATATATTGCCACCATGCCAGCCATGGGTTGTACATAAACTAATAACAGGAAAAACAAAAAAAATATTTTACAGAAGGGTCAACTACAGACACTCCTAAACAATTTTTTAGGAGGGTCAACTTCGGACACTCCAAAACAAATTTTTGGGAGGCTCACCTACAGACATTTGACTGCTACCTCAATCTAACTTGGTCACTCGTTGGTGTCACTACGCTGTCACCATGCTATGTCAGGCTTATGCCTGCGTCGTGGGGCGGGGAGCAGGGAGCAGTGCCAGCATGAGCAGTGGTGTCACCTGCAGGCAGTGATGGACCTTCGTTGCACCTAGTTGGGTGCTTTCCTAACATGTGATGGGCATGTGCCTCGCCTTTCTTGGTCTGGGTGAGCACAATTGCCATGAGGGTAACCACCAGGCTGTTGCAGGAGAATGTGGGGTAATGGTCGGATTAGGCAGCCTCAGAGGCATCCATGCATGCTGCCCCTGCTGTTTCCTGTCCATTTCCGTGGTGTTTCCATCATTTTATGATGTTTCCAGGTTTTCACCCAGCCTTCCCTAGGCAGATCCTTGGTCCCCTGCAAAAAATTCTCGAGTCGCCCATTCACTTCAATGGGGTTCGTTACTCGAAACGAGCACCCGAGCATCGGGAAAAGTTCGTCTCGAATAACGAGCACCCAAGCATTTTAGTGCTCGCTCATCTCTAGTATTAGCAGTTCTTTAAAGTGGTTTTCGGGGAGAAAAATATCGATAACCAATCCTCAGGGTAGGTCATTAATATCTGAGTGGTGAAGTTCCGACACCCGGCACCACTACCAACCAGTTGTTGGAGAGGCCGTGGCACTCAGGTAAAGATAGGCCATCAAAATTAAAAAAGGTGGAAATAAGGTCTATAATGAGGGTATTTATTCTCTCTCTTTGTAGCCACTTACATGGTTCTCAACTCATGCATCTCACAACGCTGAAAGAAATGCCACAACCAAGGAAGCATTCATTAATATTCCTTGCAAAAATATCCATGTTAATCTTCACAGAATGAATCTGAAGAATGAAGGCCAACTGTTTCTCATTATATTCAAGGCACAGTTCACTGTAAGATTTGCAATTTAAAATTCGCTTTAACATAGAAAACATTACAATCTGCACCCACTTAGTTTCTTCAGTTTTAAAACCACTTAAAGACACGTTAGAGATGCTGTTATTCCCTTTTAATATGTGTATCTTACAAAGTTTGGTATAAAATGATTTGTTTTATACAGCAAGGAATACTGTTGAAGCTATCAAGGCCTTCGTTACGCAGGCATGAGCAGTAGAAATACCTTTAGTCCCTTTTTCTTTCTTTAGGATCCATCCGCACAGTTTCTGTTTTTGCAGATGACACAAAGCTATGTAGTATTGTGCAGTCTACTGAAGATGTGCATAAACTACAAGCTGACTTGGACACTGAGAGTTTGAGCATCAAGTTGGCAAATGAAGTTTGGATAAATGTAAAGTTATGCATCTGGGTAGTAATAATCTCTGTGCATCATATGTCCTAGGGGATGTAACACTAGAAGAGTCACTTATAGAGAAGGATTTGGGTGTCTTGTAGATCATAGATTAAATAACAGCATACAATGTTAATCAGCTGCTTCTAAGGCTAGCAGGTTATTTTTATGCATTAACCCTTACAGTACCAGCGCCGTACATGTACGGCGCTGGGGCGATGCGGGCACATGGCGCCCGCTCGCGGGTGCCGCGGGCGTCATGGCCGGCAAGTCTCTGCTGTTTCTAACAGCAGAGACTTGCCGCTACCTACTGTGTCGGCGGCGTCTTCCGGGGTGACTAGATGCCGTGATCACACGTGATCACGGCATCTAGTTGCGTCTAAACCCGGAAGCGTTCGCTTCCGGGTGGTGTACAGACACCCCGTGTGGCCAATCGGGGTGTCTGTACACCATATGAAAACTGTAATCCTCGCTGGTGAGGATTACAGTTTTCAAAGTGCAATTCTTATTCTGGCCACTAGATGGCCAGGATAAGAAATGAGCAATTCATGGATTTAACTGCCTCTAGTAAATCCATGATTGCTCATAAAGAAAATTAAAAAGCCACAATATATAAGCTCATATTTGAGCATTCAAATAGTAAAAAAAAAATTAAAAAAAAAGTTAAAAAATATATAAAAAATAAAAAAGATATAAAAGTTCAAATCACCCCCCTTTCCGTATAAGTAAAAAATAAATACCTAAATAACACTAAATATAGACATCATGGGTATCACCGTGACCGAAAACGCCCGTACTTTTAAAATATAAAAAAAAAATCCAATACGGCGAATTGTGTGGCGGAAAAAAGCGTCCAAATTGCGATTTGCCGTTTTTTGTCGCTTTTTTTTTCTAAAAAAAATTAAATAAAAAGTGATCAAAAAGTCATACGCACCCCAGAATGGTATTAATAAAATCTTCAGATTGTTCCGCAAAAAATGAGCCCCCATACAGCTCTGTACACATAAATACCAAAAAGTTATAGGGGTCAAGATATGACAAGGAAAAAAAAAAAAAAAAAAAGGGCAACTTTCTAATTTTTTTTTCACTATCAAAACACAGGAAAAACTATACATATTAGGTATTGACGGATTCGTACTGACCAGTAGAATGAAAATAACAGATCAGTTTTAATGCACATCGAACGCTGTAAATAAGAAACCCGTAGAACTGTAGCGGAATAGCGTTTTTTTTGCAATTTCACCTGATTTGGAATTTTTTTCCCGCTTCCCACTACACCATATGCAATATTAAATGGTGGCGTTGGAAAGTACAACTTGTCCCGCAAAAAACAAGCCCTCATACAGCTATGTGAACAGAAAAATAAAAGAGTTATGGCTGTTTGAAGGCAGGGAGCGCAAAACGAAAATGCATGACCGAAAAAACCTCCGGTACTGAAAGGGTTAAACGAGGCTCGTGAAACAGGGATGCAATATTATACAAAGCGTTGTTGCGGCCTCATCTGGAATATGCAGTTTAGTTCTGGGCACCAGTCCATAGAAAGGATCCCCTGGAGCTGGAAAAGTGCAAAGGAGAGTGACTAAACTGATAAGGGGCATTGAGGATTTTAGTTATTAGGAAAGAGTAAGAGAATTAGACGTCTAAGGGGGGGACATGATTGACCTATACAAATACAGTGGAGGAAATAAGTATTTGATCCCCCACTGACTTTTAAAGTTTTAATACTAAAAAATAAATGAAACGTCTCATAATTTTATGCCAGCTTTATTTTAACAGTGCCACATAGAATATCAAAAGAAAAACTGAGAAAATTACATGAAATGAGAAATAAAAAATAATTTTCATTTCTTTGAGGGAAATAAGTATTTGATCCCCTAGGAAAACATCATTTAATACTTGGTGGCAAAACCCTTGTTGGCAAGCACAGCAGTCAGACGTTTCTTATAGTTTTTTATAAGGTTTGCACACACTTCAGGAGTAATTTTGGCCCACTCCTCTCTGCAAATCATCTCCATATCCTTAAGGTTTTTAGGCATGCATTTGGAAACGCGAAGCTTCAACTCTCTCCATAGATTTTCGATGGGATTGAGGTCAGGAGACTGGCTAGGCCATTCCATGACCTTGATATGCTTCTTATGGAGCCACTCCTTTGTTTCCTTGGCTGTATGTTTTGGGTCATTGTCGTGCTGAACGACTGTTAAAGAAATTTAGTTAGTTGGTGAACACTGAATATGCTGAATGTGAATCATGGAGAATCTACAAAAGAGAAATATACATATATACATCAATCCAGCCTGTGAATACTAAACCTGACGATTCAGATGGGAACTAAGACATCCTAGACGTGACAACTTTGATTATTGGACATTTGCCTCGCTTCTGATTGTGCCCCTGTGCTGTGCAGGGAATAACTTGGAATAACGTAAAGGAAAGTGAAAGTGCAGGGAAAAAAAAAATGCTGAGTGTCCAGTGGAGTCTACCATAGATGATGAATGGCTTATCAGCCCTGATCTGGGGAATCCAGTCAGAATGTAGTCATTGGGGGAATCCTCTGGATACTTAAGCAGGCTGTGTACAGGAGGAGGAAGACACTTATTTACTTGTGTCTCCTTCTCCATCCCATGAACAAGAATGAACAGATATAGGATCTGCATTGATGATATAGGGTCTGTCCTGATCGATACACCTCAGATTAATGGATGGCCCATAGGCCCTGGTTTGAACTGAATATAGTCAATTGGGAAACTCTCTTTAGACTATTAGCAAATTATGTTCAAGAGGAGGAAACTGTTAAAGAAATTTAGTTAGTTGGTGAACACAATTGTGCTAGGGTTGTATATTTCATTATTAGGTGGTCTCCATCTCCTTATAGACATATCTCTTATATCTTATAATCTCTAATCTCCATTAGATGTCATGTATGCTTAAAAATAAAAAAATGACTCATAATCACTTGATATGTCTATAGGAAAAGCGGAACTTAGCAGAAGTTAATATATGCATATGGAATTTACCAGATAGATGAAGTAATGTGTATCCCATTGGCTGACATTATCATTCTTTTGATTTGTTGTTTAATGTATACTTGTATGATTGTGATTGGATATATTAAAATTGATGACAAAGGGGGGTGTGATTACACCAACATGTATTTCTAATAAAATTAGCTCCCTGGGTGTAACCAGGAAAGATCTGCATGATCAGCAATGAGACTGGACGTGCATTTCTTGTGCTGCGGCCGCACCCTCTTACCATGAAGGGGGAAATTTAACATAATTTGAACACCACAGACAACTGAGTATTAAGTCTAATTTGGGACTTATCCTAAATTGTATTGACAACGACCCATCCACGACCCATTTTCAGTGCCCTGGCGGAGGCAAGGAGGTTATCACCCAGGATTTTGCGATACATGGCCCCGTTCATCTTCCCGTTAATGTGGTGAAGTTGGCCTGTGCCCTTAGAAGAAAAAAAAACGCAAAACATAATACTTCCACCACCATGCTTGAAGGTGGGGATGGTATTCTTAGGGTCATATTCTGTATTTTTCTTTCTCCAAACACGTCGAGTTGAGGCCAAAGAGCTCAATTTTGGTCTCATCTGACCACAGCACCTTCTCCCAGTCTCTCTCTGAGTCATTAATATGTTCATTGGCAAACTTGAGACGGGCCTGGACGTGAGCCTTCTTGAGCAGAGGAACCTTACGTGCACTGCAGGATTTTAAACCATTACGTCTCAGTGTATTACCAATGGTTTTTTTGGAGACTGTGGTCCCAGCTGCCTTGAGATCATTACTCAGCTCCTCCCGTGTAGTTCTTGGCTGATTTTTAGCCTTTCTCATGATCAATGAGACTCCACAAGGTGATATCTTGCATGGAGCTCCAGGCCTGGGTCGATTGACAGTAATGTTGTACTTCTTCCACTTCCGAATAATTGCACCAACAGTTGTCACCTTCTCATCCAGCTTCTTACTTATGGCTTTGTAGCCCATTCCAGCCTTGTGCAGGTCAACAATTTTGTCCCTGACATCTTTAGACAGCTCTTTAGTCTTGCCCATGGTGGAGATGTTGGAGTGTCATTGAGACTGTTGGCAGGTGGCCTTTTATACAGGTGACAATTTGGGACAGGTAACGACTTCACTGTGATTAGGGTGTGTGCAAATTATTTTTTATTTCTCATTTCATGTAATTTTCTCCGTTTTTCTTTTGATATTCTATGTGGCACTGTTAAAATAAAGCTGGCATAAAATTATGAGACGTTCCATTTATTTTTTAGTATTAAAACTTTTAAAGTCAGTGGGGGATCAAATACTTATTTCCTCCACTGTATATAAATAGGCCATACAAAAAATACGGTGAAAAACTGTTCCATGTAAAATGCCCTCAAAAGACAAGGGTTCAGTCTCCAGAAGCGTCAAGGCTTCTTTACTGTAAGACCTGGGAATCTGTCAAATAGTCCTCAGGACTTAAAAGTAAATAACATTTGTAACATAGAGAAAGTTAATACAAGGCCCTTACTAATGTATTACAATTGTTTCCTTCGCTGGTTTGCTAAATTTTTCCATCACATTATACACTTCTCCTTTCCATGGTTCTGGCCACACTGTAATCTAGCAGTGGTGGCCGTGCTTGTACAATATAGGAAAAAGTACAGCTCTCTCTGGTGGCTGGGTCCGCAGGTAGCACTCATAGCCCAGCACTTTTTTCTATAGTGTGCAAGCACGGCAACCACTGCTGGATTGCATGGTAGTTGTAACCATGGAAACGAGCAGTGTATAATGCAATGGAAAAATTAATCTAGCCAGCAAAGGAAGCAATATAGATAATAACAATACATTATTAATTTAAATTTGTCTACATGATAAATGCCATTTACTGAAGTGAGACAACCACTATGAAAATGTGTAGAAGTCTGGGTCACACTCCCCTTTTCTAAAATTCACATCCCCACCTATCCCTTTGTTGAACTCGATAGACATGTCTTTTTTCAACCGCAATCAGTCCATCCATCCACAGTTAGTGGTGGTTAACACCAGAGATGCAAAGTATAGTTCAATACCGCATAACATAAAATGCTCTGGTGTTTATTTTTTCCTTTAGAATCCACTTAAAATTTTGGCTTAAAAACACATTAAATACTACACTAAACTGCTCTGTATCAACCTGGGCTTAACCCATTATTGATAAATACACCCTCCTTACCATCACCCCAGGTAGGGAAAACCTAATTGTGCCTAGTTTTGTTGGAGTAGAAGAATTTCGGAGCTAAATATTAATGTGTAATCTTACTGTCTTTGGCACACACATATGTTGTAAGTGGCTATTCATCCAACTTGGGAAGCAAGTACTCCCATTCATTTATAAATAGAAATGTGATTAAGAAGTGTCCATCTTTGTATCCAAACTTAAAAACACAAGAAGCATTATGTGCTGATGTGCTGGAACTTAGTCTACAGGGGAAGAGGTTACAATACAACATATGTGTTGTATGTACATGTATTATATGTGTTGTGGCACATGCTCAATGATAGCTAATATTTCATGGTAAGGGTCAATTCAGACGACCGTATTTCTGGGCCTGCATCCGTTCCAAAATTTTGCGGAACGGGTGCAAACCCATTCATTTTAATGGGTCCGCAAAAGATGCGGACAGCACACCATATTTTCCCATAAGAACCTAATGCTCTTTACAGAACAGGAATTAATAAAGCAATTTAATAAAGCATTGTTTCTCATTCATAGGGGTTTTACTTAATATGTTACATAACTGAAAAAATGCAGAATGTATTGAAATTATTAAAGTTTTAAAGGGAGTCTGTCAGAAGTTTTGACCATATAAAATTGTTGATAGCACTAGGAAGGGACTGGGGAGAACAGTACAAATATATGTTTGTGGAGGTTTTCTCATTGGGGTTAGTGGAAATATGAAGCTTTATTCTGCCAAATTCTACTTACTCATGCCCAGGAGGCAGAGCTTTACTGTGAAGTGCTTATTGCTCTCTACACTGAGCTGCTTCAAAGCCCCTCCCTTCTGCCCTGAGTGACAGCTGTCATATCCAACACTATAGCAGAAGGGAGGGGCTGTGAAGCAGCTCAATGCATATCCAATTTTTCCCATTAGGTTCTGAAGCATACACAATTTACTGCATCTTTTTAGATTTGTTGTGTAGAATAGGAGAGGGTCTTATCATTAGAGGGGGGATTTCATGCAGAAAGCATTGAGCACTTCACAGGGTAAAAGTGAGCAGAATTTGGCAGAATAAAACTTCATATTCTCACTACTCCACAAAAGGCATGATTGTTATGCTCTTCTCAGCCCCTGCCTAGTTCTGTCAACAGTATAATATGGTCAGAAGAGCCAACAGATTCCCTTGAACAAAAAAATTTTTTGGGTGATTTTCATAATGTTTAGACAGAATGGGTTATGAAATAAGTTTCATAACCTAATCAAATTCTGATATAAAATTGTTCATGGTGCTTAGTGATCACTATTTTGTTACTTTATACCTAAACACCCAAATTTCAGGAATTTGCCTAACAGCACAAAATGGTATAAAATGTAGCCATTACCTGCTTGTTTTTATGGCCCTTGACGCTGAGGCTAGTGATTGGCTGCACTTGTCACATGAATGGTATATGTGGCATGATCATTGTAGAACCAGAAATAATAGAGCAGTGGTGAATTCAATGGATAAGCAATTAAATATTTTGCTTTATACATACCACCTCCTGCTCTTGAGCAAATTTATTAAAATCCTGGAAAACCCTTTTAGGCCCCTTTCACACGGGCGAGATTTATGCGCGGGTGCAATGCGTGATGCGAACGCATTGCACCCGCACTGAATCCTGATCCATTCATTTCAATGGGGCTTTTCACATGAGCGATGTTTTTCACGCATCAGTTCGCCGTTGCGTGAAAATCGCAGCATGTTCTATATTCTGCGTTTTTCATGCAGCCCTGGACCCATTGAAGTAAATGGGGCTGCGTGAATAATGCATTGCATCCGCACACAAGTGCGGATGCAATGCTTGATTCACCGATGGTTGCTAAGAGATGTTGTTTGTAAACATTCAGTTTTTTCACGCACGTGAAAAACGCATTAAAACGCTTCGCACCTGCGTGGAAAAAACTGAACGAACGTACGCAATCGCAGTCAAAACTGACTGTGATTGCGTGCGGATTTTCCTGAACGCATCCGGACTGAATCCGTGACGCCCGTGTTGTTTCTTCCCGGTGAAAGGCCTGGCTAGATTGACCGTCGTTGAGACACGTGATGGTGGCTCTGGGGTCTTCTTTTATTTGCATAGTGCTTTTCCCAGGGAGCCTTGTTTTAGATTCACCAACGTTGAGACTCGTGATAGTGTCTCTGTGGTGATGATGGTTGATCTCCCTGAGGTCAATCATCTTTTCTTAAATGCCCGTGTGAAAGAGGCCTAAGGGAGAAATATGTATTGTACATGTTCAATCTGTGTGGTTTCCTGGATGTAATATTCTAATGCCTTTAAGCAAAAGTATAATCATGAAATTGCATATTATTTATTTCAAGTTTTTATTATAAACATATTTTAAAACATATTTTCAAAATTTTGTTTTTTTAAAAATATTTTATGTGACCATCTTTATAAACTCGATGTTGAACTTATGTTTCAGTGTTTTTCAATATAATAAAGCCCCTAATATTCTGTTACTAAAAGTTTTCTAGTGGTTGCTTGAAAAGAAATTACCTTTGCCTAATGCTTAAACAGGACCTTTCCCCTCTCCTGACATGCCTGTTTTAATAGCTTCATGCATCCTCCGTGTAATAACAATTCTGTAGCATATATTCTTATGGCTAGCAGTCTGCAGTAAGGGTACAGAATGGTGGTAACCAGTTGGGGGTGTGTACCTGCACAGACTCACTCTATCTAATCATTGCTGCCATTGTCAGATTGGGCAGGTATACATCCCCAACTTGTTTATTTGGACAGTGGGAACTGTTTGTTGCTTTGCGTATGCCTGAATAAGTCAGAATAAACTCACCACCTTTAAAGTATGAAAAAATGAAAGTAAAATAATACAGGTATACAAACATGTGTAGTGAGCTCACATAGTTAACTCCGTCCTTTGCGCCAGTGCCAGGAAAATGCTGGAGTAGCAGAAAAACATAGGCAGAAAGCAATCCATCTCCAATAGATTAATTAAAAATCCTCAGTGTTTTATTAGTGCATGTACACACATGGAAAACACTGTAATAAAAATTTCATACACATTTCTTGGTCTTAATCATAGATTTTTTTTATTCATCCACAAGAGCTGGATTTCTTTCTGGCCATTAATTCCTGTTAACTTGTAAAAATGCACTAAAACAGCAGAAGATGACAATATTGTAAAATAATGAAAAACTGTAAAGTAGATAAAATAAAATGAATCATAAAAATACAACAAATCTTTTTTGATGGAAAAATGGATTTATGTTAAGATAAGCCAAAGGGTAATTTGTATCCTTACGGCCCTACCTGAGTAAGGAAAACAGAATATAGGAGCACTCTATAAACATAAGGTGTACGATATATATATATATATATATATATATATATATATATATATATAATATATACTAATACCACATTTACTATGCATATAAACCTGAGCAGTGCCTGACTGGGCCCACCAGTAAATTATTCTCAGGGTCCAAGATGAAAATGATGAAATCATCAATAGTGGCCCACTATTGCATAAAAATCTGGGCCCACTGAAGGACCCTTGGGTACCGTACTTTGTTGGGCCAGTCCAATGCTGAACATGAGGTGCTTAGTAAATATGTTTTGATCTAAAAATATCTGTGCCCATCCACCATGACAAGGGGACCTCAATCTGGAAATTACTCTATTTAATTATTACCTATATGCTGTATAGACATGTAAATTTAGTGAGAGCAAAACCCACATATATAGTGTTTGTACTACAATTGTTACCTCTCTGGGCCAGTAGGCCACGACTTGTTACTTGGCTCAATGTCAGCAGATGTCCAATAAGTAGGGAGAGCAGACTCAGCTATATATAATCAGACCAATTAAAAACAGCCTGGATACTTACTAGTTTAAGCCCTTAGAGCCATACCAATGTAAAGTCCTTATATCCTACTATACTCCAGTGTATTCTCTGCAATACTGTTCCCCTTGGATGTGCTGTCATCAAATTCTAATTGATTTTCCCATTCAAAGTCTTTTATTCTATCCAGATATCTATGGTTATTACTGGAACGAGATAGGTGCAATAAACCATCCTGCTCATATTTCTAAACATGTATCATTGTATTAAGTTGCTTTTCCCTCAAACTAACATCCTTGTTTCTGGTTAAGTGATTGATTTCTATTTTAGCAGTTTCCTTTTTCACACATTTCCCTCTCGTAGCCATTATTTATGACTGAGCACACGCTGAGATGCATTTAATGCATCTCACTTCTTTTCACAGCTGCAAAGATAGCTCTAGCAGGGAATAAAATGAGTATGTGGAATTGATCCAAACACGGGGACTGTGATAATCTGCGTTTACTCTCTGTCTAGATTTTGTGAGAATCACAAAGCATGAGAAATCAAGCCTGGCGTTGTGCAGGATTTATATGTGTCAGCCTCCATTGCATGAGTATCTATGGAGAGTTGATGGATTTATTTATTAGAGAATAGATGCTTTATTAGCAGTAAATGTTTTTTTTTTCCCCGGGAACAGTTTGCTGTCTCGGGATACATTGTTTTATGTTCCTTTTATTGGAGAAGAACATATTGGTTTCTGGGCAGTTAAATACAATTGTGTACGCTTTGAACAAACAATTCAGGCCAATTGCTTTATGTTCTGGAATTAACGTACTTTGGGATTTACACTAAATGCACTGACAACCAGTATTTGACATTTTAGAATCTTAACCCCTTCAACCCCGGGCCTGTTTTCACCTTTCTGCCCAGGCCATTTTTTGCAAATCTGACATGTGTCACTTTATGTGGTAATAACTTTGGAACGCTTTTACTTATCCAGGCCATTCTGAGATTGTTTTCTCGTCACATATTGCGCTTCACGACAGTAGTAAATTTTTGGCAAAATATTTCATTTTTATTTTTTTAAAAATACCAAATTTACCAAAAATGTGGAAAAATTTCCAAATTTCAATTTCTCTACTTTCAAAATACATAGTAATACCTCCAAAAATAGTTATTATTTTACATTCCCCATATGTCTACTTTATGTTGGCATCATTTTATAAATGGCATTTTACTTTTTTAGGACGTTAGAGGGCTTAGAAGTTTAGAAGCCATTTTTCAAATTTTCACCAAATTTTCCAAAACCATTTTTTTAAGCACCAATTCAGATATAAAGTGATTTTGAGGGGCTTACATAATGAAAACCCCCATAAATGACCCCATTTTAGAAACTACACACCTCAAATTATAAAAAACTGCTGTTACAAACTTTGTTAACCCTTGAGGTGTTCCACAAGAATTAAAGGAAAATGGAGGTGAAATTTCAAAATTTCACTTTTTTGGTAGATTATTCATGTTAATAATTTTTTTCTTGCAACACAGTAAGGGTTAACAGCAAACTAAACCTCAATATACATTGCTCTGATTCTGCGGTTTACAGAAATACCCCATATGTGGTGGTAAACGTCTCTATGGGTTTGTGGCAGTGGTCAGAAGGAAAGGAGCGCCATATGGATTTTGGAGGCAGATTTTGCTAGAATAGTTTTTAGGCACCATTTTGTAATTGAGAGACCCTGACGTACCCTTAGAGTGGAAACCCTCAAAAAGTGACCCCATTTTGGAAACTACACCCTTCAACAAATATATTAAGGGGGGTACTGGCCACTTTGACCCCCTAAGTGTTTTATGGAATTTGGAAACACTTGGCTGTGAAAATGAAAAATTTCATTTCTTCCAATAAAATGTTGCTTTAGCCCCAAATTTTTTGTATTTTCATAAGGGGTAACAGGAGAAAAGCACCCCATAATTTGTTACCCATTTTCTCCTGAATATGGCAACACCCCATATGTTGTGGTAAACTGATGTGGGGGCACATGGCAGGACTCAAAACAGAAGGAGCGCCATATGGATTTTACAACACAGATTTTGATGGAATGGTTTGCGGGAGCCACTGATTTTTATTTTTTTGAGTTATTGTCTTATGTGGGGGCTCATTTTTTGCAGGATGAGCTGAAGTTTTCATTGGTACCATTTTGGGGTACATAAGACTTTTTGATCGCTTGGTATTACACTTTTTGTGAGTCAAGGTGAAAAAAAATAGCTGTTTTGGCATGGTTTTTTTAAAATTTTTTTTTACAGCATTCACCAAAGAGGGCAAATCATGTGATATTTTGTGATATTTTGTGTTGCCATTTTCAGAGAGCCATATTTTTTTTTATTTTTCGGGCGATTGTCTCAGGTAGGGTATCATTTTTGCAGGACAAGATGACAGTTTGATTGGTACCATTTTGGGTCAAATACGCCTTTTTGATCGCCCGCTATTACACTTTTTGTGAGGCAAGAGGGAAAAAATGGCTATTTTGGCATCGTTTTTTTAACAATTTTTTTACAGCATTCGTCTGGGGGGCCATCTCATGTAATATTTTTATAGAGCAGGTTGTTACGGATGTGGCGATACCAAATATGTCTAACTTTTTTATTTTTGGAAAGTTTTACACATTAGATTTATTTTTGAACAGAATAAAATCTTTTATTTTGTGTTGCCATTTTCTAAGAGCCATATTTTTTTTATTTTTTGGGCGATTGTCTTAGGTAGGGTATCATTTTTTGCGGGACGAGATGACGATTTTCTTAGTACCATTTTGGGGTAAATACGCCTTTTTGATCGCGTAGTATTACACTTTTTGTGGGGGAAGGTGACCAAAAAATGGCTGTTTTGGCACTGTTTTTATTTTTTATTTTTTACTGTGTTCACCTGGCGGGATGGATTATGTGATATTTTTATAGAGCCGGTCAATACGGACGCGGCGATACCTAATATGCCTACTTTTTCTTTTTTTAACTTTTTTTTTACTTTATTGGGGGGAAAATGGCGTTTTTTTACTTGAAACTTTTATTATTATTTTTTTTTAACTTTATTTTTTAACTTTTTTTCACCTTTTTTTCAACTTTTGGGGGTCTGATCCCCTGCACAATGCATTACAATACTGTTGTATTGTAATGCATTGGCTGTAAGTGTATTACTCACAGTAATACACTTACAGCCTGCTTCCTGTGCGATCCAGGGGGCTGGATCGCACAGGCTCGCAGGGATGGCAGCCACGATGCCTAAGGAAGGCATCGGGCTGCCATCCAAGCCATCGGGTCCCCGTCACAGCAGCGCGGGGACCCGATGGCCCCCCCGCTCGCCATCCTGAATATGCGCACACCTGTGTTTTCACCGATGCTGGCGCATTCCCCAGGGGTCCGGCACCTGCCCGATCAGCGCGCCGTACCTGTACGGCGCTGGGCGGCAAGTCACGTCCGGCTGCGCCGTACATGTACGGCGCTGGGCGGGAAGGGGTTAATAGAAACATCAAGCTACATAATGAATCATTTTTAAAGGGGTTGTCTTAGTTGAAATTTTACCGTAGTGTCCTGGAGAAAGGGTGCTTTGGACTATGGACATTTGTGGACATTTGCCCTTATTAATACTATGCAAAGCTCACTACGTTAGAAGACATATTTTTGAACTACAATATATATGTTTATTGTAATATATACTGTTCATTTGCACTGTATTTGCAATGCACTGTAAAAAGGGTTAATGCACAGCCAGCTAATACTAAGAGACTTTGGGACTTTCTACATATGGAAAGTTTTGGAGGGAAAAAGTAGACACACTTACCTTCTGATTGTGTAGTTTTGCTCCATTGTTTATGTTTACATACTTTTTTATGTGCAGAAAAAAAACCTTAGTCATTCTCATAGACTTGCATTAAAACTCTATACAAGTCTATGACAGACTTAAATTACAACATTGTTTCTGTTTAGGCTGTGCTTCTCCACTCCACCCCCCCCCCAGTAGAAGGTTCTAGTTCAGCTCCTAGTTATCTGCAAATAGTGACCAGTGATTAGTAGAAGAGCAGAGAAAGAAGCTGAGATGGGGATGCTAGGCCACAGACCCTGGCTCACTAGTCCTGTGATCAAGGAGCCAGCTGGATGACTGAGCCACAGGATCTTGGCCATCAGCCTTTGGCCATGGTGCCAGCCTCCTGAGAGAAGGACAGCTAGCTCAGGCCTTTCCTGAGCCTTTTTCCTTTCTGGCCAGGAGGAGACTGGAGAAGTCAGTCCAGTGCCTTGCCTGTAGTGTTTGCACTTGAGTTCTTCCAGTAAGAAGCTCACCAGTGAGCATATTGGGGTCAGTAAAATGGTGAATCTTACCTAGAGAAAGCTGTGTGAGAGCGAGAGAAACTGCTAAAATAGGGCTTTTCCTCTCTGTTCATTAGCTAGTCTGTTAACGAGGTGTAATTAGCAGCCAGCTGAGGAGCTCAGTGAAATTTGGCTGAACCCTTTTAGCAGGACCCCCAGTCTGGGGAAGAAGCAGGCTGTGCCAAAGCCTGTGGGAGCCAGGAGCCTCTGACCACATGTGTGGTATGCACTATCAATTGTGTTTTGGGGAACTGGGTGGTAGACCCAGGTCCAACTAGTGTGGAAAAAAACTGTGTAGTTAGTGGCCAGATGGCCGAGGATTTCGTTTGCTACGTTGTGTTTGAAAGTACACTGACTGATGTGAAAGCGATAATAAAGCCGGTTGTGGCTAGTATGCAACCAAATCTATGGTCTTGGAGTGGCTTCTTGAAGAGTGCCAACCATTTAAGCTGAGAAGACAGCAATCCCAGACAGCTAAACGACCCTAAATTGTAAAACATCATCTGGATAGCATTATACAAGAATGTACCAAACTTACATAAGGTCAAAATATTGTACCAGGAGATCTGGTCAAAAGCCTTGACTGCATCAAGGCCAACAATGATATTTCTAGTTTGTTTATGGGATCTGCTTTGTGCTATAGCCCCGTTGGCTGTCTGAATATAATAGTTAATCGATTTTTCATGTATAAATCCTGTTTGAGATGGACAAATAATATCTGGCAGTATCAATTGCAATCTACTAGCTAAGATCTTAGTAAATTCAGAATAGCTCAGTGTTATCAGTAACATTATCAGCTGCCCATCCATAGAGAGAGACGCAAAAAATGTCTTAAATCCATCATTAATATCTTTAGGATGTGTTAGAAAAGTACTGTACCTTAAGAGGCCTACCTGACTTGACAAAAACATCTGTTTTTGGTAAATCTAGGTTAGTAAAGGCCTTTTTTGAGCCAATGCATCTGTAGTGGCCTTGACTTTAAAATATGCCTGCCGCATATCAGGTGTGTTAGACAATTTAAAACGCCGATATGCTATTATGCTAACTACTATTTGAGCATTGTACTCTGAGTCCATTAATAGCTTTCTTTTATTGGAAATATATGTAAGCTGATCTCGAAGGATGGCTTTAACCCCTTCCCGACCGCCGCCGTACATGTACGGCGTGCGGGCGGTGCGGGAACATGACGCCCGCTCGCGGGTGCGGCGGGCGTCATGGCCGGCAAGTCTCTGCTGTTTCTAACAGCAGAGACTTGCCGCATCTTACCTCCGTCTGCGGAGACTTCCAGGGCCTTCTGATGCCGTGATCACACGTGATCACGGCATCAGGATGCGTCTGAACCCGGAAGCCCACGCTTCCGGGTGGTGTACAGACGCCCCGATTGGCCAATCGGGGTGTCTGTACACCATATGAAAACTGTAATCCTCGCTGGTGAGGATTACAGTTTTCAAACTGCAATTCTTATTCTGGCCACTAGATGGCAGGCCAGGATAAGAAATGAGCAATTCATGGATTTAACTGCATCTAGTAAATCCATGATTGCTCATAAAGAAAAAAACAAAACACAATAGATCAGATGATATTTGAGCTTTAAAATAATCACAGAAAAATTAAAAAAAAATGTTAAAAAATATATAAAAATAAAAAGATATAAAAGTTCAAATCACCCCCTTTCCGTATAAGTAAAAAATAAATACCTAAATAACAATAAATATAGACATCATGGGTATCACCGTGACCGAAAACGCCCGTACTTTTAAAATATAAAAAAAAAATTTCAATACGGCGAATTGTGTGGCGGAAAAAAGCGTCCAAATGGCGATTCGCAGTTTTTTGTCCCTTTTTTTTTCTAAAAAAAATTAAATAAAAAGTGATCAAAAAGTCATACACACCCCAGAATGGTATCAATAAAAACTTCAGACCGCCCCGCAAAAAATGAGCCCCCATACAGCTCTGTACACATAAATACCAAAAAGTTATAGGGGTCAAGATATGACAAGGAAAAAAAAAAAAAAAAAAGGGCAACTTTCTAATTATTTTATCACCATCTAAACGCAGGAAAAACTATACATATTAGGTATTGCCGGATTCGTACTGACCAGTAGAATGAAAGTAACCGGTCAGTTTTAATGCACATCGAACGCTGTAAATAAGAAACCCGTAGAACTGTAGCGGAATAGCGGTTTTCTTGCAATTTCACCCCATTTGGAATTTTTTTCCCGCTTCCCACTACACCATATGTAATATTAAATGGTGGAGTTGGAAAGTACAACTTGTCCCGCAAAAAACAAGCCCTCATACAGCTATGTGAACAGAAAAATAAAACAGTTATGGCTGTTTGAAGGCAGGGAGCGCAAAACGAAAATGCAGAACCGAAAAAACCTCCGGTCGTGAAAGGGTTAAAAGCAAACCAAAAAGAGTAATGTCCTCTAGGTAGGATCAGTTATATGCAGAGATGAGCGAGCATGCTCGTCCGAGCTTGGTGCACGTTCGAGTATTATGGTACTCGTAAGTACTCGCTGCTCGGACGAGTATCTTGCCATGCTCGAGGAAATGGCAACTTCCGCATTGTGCATTTTTGGCGCCTATAAACTCAGCCAATCACAAGCCAGGAGACTCTGCGGTACACCCAGCATCACATGGGGCCCTTACATGTCAATAGCAGGGGTTGGCTGGCCTGATCAGGTGACCCTGGAATATACTAGTGACTGGCCGCGGTGCTCGGCTCAGATGCTGTCTGGATGTCGTTAGGGATAGAGCTGCTGCGTTTCAGGGAGAGTGTTAGGGCCTGCATTTAGTTCTTTGTTAGGCAGGAGTGATCTCAAAAGAATCCAACAGCCCTTCTAAGGGCTACAAGACATTTTTTTTGTCTCCTGGCTGGGCTGGCTGGCACTAGTAGTGCAGCTATCGCCATATATAACCCTTTTTTTTTATTGTTATATCTCAGTGATACAAATCCATTTCATACAGCGGTGTGGAACCATTCTGTGTGTCACAGTTCAGCTGTCCACTCACCACAAACCACAATCCGTATTTTCTGTCCAGGTGACCCATACTGTACGTCACATAATCAAATACGGTCTTTTGCTTTCACTGATACAGCTACATTAGAAAAATCTCTGTGCGACATTTGTCTGGGTTGCAGTCAAAATAGCCACCGTCAGCAGGGGCTGAGTTTGCTCTCTGATAGTTTCTGCACGTCACGTTAAAAAAAAATAAAAAAAAAAATAAAAAAATAAAAAAATAGTTTTTTTTGTTGTTTTATCTCAGTGATACAAATCCATTTCACACAGTTGTGTGTAACCATTCTGTGTGTCACAGTTCAGCTGTTCAGTGACCACAATCCGTATTTTCTGTCCAGGTGACCCATTCTGTACATCACGTCAGTGAAAAAGGTCTTTTGCTCTCACTTATACAGCTGCATTACAAAAATCTCTGTGCGACATTTGTCTGGGTTGCAATTAAGCAGACCAAATCTGCCTAATCTAATAGTTTCCGTGTAATTGCTCCATACTGCACTGTACGTAATAACATACGTAATTTTGCTCTAACTTACCCACCTATATACAAAGCACAATCCGCATTTTCTGTCCAGGTGACCCATTCTGTACGTCACGTCAGTGAAAAAGGTCTTTTGCTCTCACTTATACAGCTACATTAGAAAAATCTCTGTGCGACATTTGTCTGGGTTGCAGTCAAAATAGCCACCGTCAGCAGGGGCTGAGTTTGCTCTCTGATAGTTTCTGCACGTCACGTTAAAAAAAAAAAAAAATATATATATATATATATATATAAAAAAAAATATTAAAAAAAATATATAAAAAAATAGTTTTTTTGTTGTTTTATCTCAGTGATACAAATCCATTTCACACAGCTGTGTGGGACCATTCTGTGTGTCACAGTTCAGCTGTTCAGTCACCACAATCCGTATTTTCTGTCCAGGAGACCCATTCTGTACATCACGTCAGTGAAAAAGGTCTTTTGCTCTCACTTATACAGCTGCATTACAAAAATCTCTGTGCGACATTTGTCTGGGTTGCAATTAAGCAGACCAAGTCTGCCTAATCTAATAGTTTCCGTGTAATTGCTCCATACTGCACAGTACGTAATAATATACGTAATTTAGCTCTAACGTATCCACCTATATACAAAGCACAATCTGTATTTTCTGTCCAGGTGACCCATTCTGTACGTCACATCAGTGAAAAAGGTCTTTTGCTCTCACTTATACAGCTACATTAGAAAAATCTCTGTGCGACATTTGTCTGGGTTGCAGTCAAAATAGCCACCGTCAGCAGGGACTGAGTTTGCTCTCTGATAGTTTCTGCATGTCATATTAAAAAAAAAAATATATATATATATAAAAATATATATATATAAAAAAATAGTTTTTTTGTTGTTTTATCTCAGTGATACAAATCCATTTCACACAGCTGTATGGAACCATTCTGTGTGTCCCAGTTCAGCTGTTCAGTCACCACAATCCGTATTTTCTGTCCAGGTGACCCATTCTGTACGTCACGTCAGTAAAAAAGGTCTTTTGCTCTCATTTATACAGCTACATTAGAAAAATCTCTGTGCGACATTTGTCTGGGTTGCAGTCAAAATAGCCACTGTCAGCAGGGGCTGAGTTTGCTCTCTGATAGTTTCTGCACGTTATGTTCAAAAAATATATATATATAAAAAAAATATATAAAAAATAGTTTTTTTGTTGTTTTATCTCAGTGATACAAATCCATTTCACACAGCTGTGTGGAACCATTCTGTGTGTCACAGTTCAGCTGTTCAGTCACCACAATCCGTATTTTCTGTCCAGGTGACCCATTCTGTACGTCACGTCAGTAAAAAAGGTCTTTTGCTCTCATTTATACAGCTACATTACAAAAATCTCTGTGCGACATTTGTCTGGGTTGCAATTAAGCAGACCAAGTCTGCCTAATCTAATAGTTTCCGTGTAATTGCTCCATACTGCACGGTACGTAATAGCATACGTAATTTTGCTGTAACTTACCCACCTATATACAAAGCACAATCCGTATTTTTTTCCAGGTGACCCATTCTGTACGTCATGTCAGTGAAAAAGGTCTGTTGCTCTCACTTATACAGCTAAATTAGAAAAATCTCTGTGGCGACATTTGTCTGGGTTGCAATTAAGCCAGACCCAAGTCTGCCTAATCTAATAGTTTCCGTGTAATTGCTCCATACTGCACGGTACGTAATAACATACATAATTTTGCTCTAACTTATCCACCTATATACAAAGCACAATCTGTATTTTCTGTCCAGGTGACCCATTCTGTACGTCACGTCAGTGAAAAAGGTCTTTTGCTCTCACTGATACAGCTACATTAGAAAAATCTCTGTGCGACATTTGTCTGGGTTGCAATTAAGCAGACCAAGTCTGCCTAATCTAATAGTTTCCGTGTAATTGCTCCATACTGCACAGTACGTAATAACATATGTAATTTTGCTCTAACTTATCCACCTATATATTTTCTTGTTCAGATTGAACAAGTTTGTGGATTTCAGTACAGCAGGCCCATTTATTTTTTTATTTTTTTATATAATACACTTATATACAGAAAATGTTGAACCCCAGGGCTAAGGGACGAGGGCGAGGGCGTGGGCGTGGGCATTCAATTACTGCAGGGGGCAGAGGCCGTGGTCCTGGGCAGGGTGAGACAGTACCTGCTGATGAGGGAGCAGGGGAACGCCGCAGAACTACACTCCCTAGCTTCATGTCTCAACTTACAGGGACACGTGGTAGAGGACTGTTGAAACCACAACAGTGCGAACAGCTGATGTCGTGGATTGCGGACAATGCTTCAAGTAATTTGTCCACCAGTCAGTCTTCCACGCAGTCCACCCACGTTACCCAAGGGAGCACTCCTCTGGCTC
>ONZH01001669.1:0-14026 GCA_900303285.1 Rhinella marina
AATTTTTTGAATGAATGCCTCTTGAGTTGCGAATGAATGTAAAACCTCCTGAAAGAGCAAAATCAGTAATCAGAACAAACACTATTACATAACTAATATACCGCATAGATTACCTCATATATTGAACAGGAATAATAGGAATAATAGGAGGGGGAGCATGTTTTCCATTCTATCAATCAGAATGTCTAAAGTATTAAATAAATAATAATACAGAAGTGAAAAGTAAAAGGTAAGTTATGAGAATGGTATTGAGCTACTAAGAATACGAAAGTAGGAATGCTTCCAAGGTACAGGTTGCTCTCATGTCATGTTACGGGTTAGGGAGTGTGTTGAGCGAGTTTTTTGATACACATACCATTTCCATAATGTCTGAAATTTGTCATGGGTTCTAGTTTCCCAGCTTGCAAGCTCTTCTAATAAATACAATTGGTCAACTCTCTCTATCCATTGGGAGATGCTAGGGGCTATTGGGCTTAGCCAGTTTAAAGGGATAAGTAATCTGGCGGTTTGAACCAAGAAAGTCAATAGATCTGTCTTGGCCGGTCGCCACATCTTTGATGGAAGCCATAGCAAAACTGAAGTAGGGGATAGTTCAATCGAAGAATTACAGATGGTGTTAATGTGTTCTTTAGGGATGAGCGAACCGAACCGTAACGAACCAGATTCGTTACGAACTTTCCCGAAAGTTCAGTTCGTCATCGAACCGAATTTTCAGAAAGTTTGTGACGAATCTGGTTAAAATAACGGCGACGCAAAATATACGCATATTTATTGAGAATGTACGCTAATGCGTACATATTCAGTTAAGTGGCGTACCTTTGACAACGCTAGACTGTATGTTCGTTACTTGAGTAGGAATGTTCGCAGACGCAGTATATGCGTACGCTAATGCGTACATATTCAGTTAAGTAGCGTACCTTTGACAACGCTAAACTGTATGTTCGTTACTTGAGTAGGAATGTTCGCAGACGCAGTGTATGCGTACGCTAAACACGTACATATTCAGTTAAGTAGCGTGACTTTGACAACGCTAGACTGTATGTTCGTTACTTGAGTAAGGAATGTTCGCAGACGCAGTGTATGCGTACGCTAATGCGTACATATTCAGTTAAGTAGCATACCTTTAACAACGCTATACTGTATGTTCGTTATTTGTGCGGGAATGTTCGCATTAGCGTACGCATTAGTGTAAATTCTCAAATATGCGTATATTTTGCGTCGCCGTTGTAGAAGTCACTTGGATTTTTTCCACTTTTTTCATTGTAATAGCAACTGCAAGTAAATGAAACTATACCCTATCAGACTCCCATTATTGTAGCAGCAATTATTCAGCCATTATAGCAAGGTTCGTTTTAGGTTCGGTTCGTACGAATCCGAACTTCACTAAAGTTCGCCGAAGCGAACCGAACCGAACTTTTCAAAAGTTCGCTCATCCCTAGTGTTCTTCTATAGATGTCCAATATGGTTGTATTAGGGGGCTGTGCAATGTTAACATTTTGTAGACGCTTCCAGAAGTGTGGAATAAACTTAGGTTGTGGATTCACCAGAAAGGGGGTTAGACATAAGGGCATATTACTGGGTGGGTGAGAAAATAAAGGAGTGTGGGAACACCCTGCCTGAATGGTATGATATAAACCTTTGGACAAACCAGTCAGTAAAACAGTAGGTTTTGTGATTCCCCAGATGCCTGCAGTTTGGTGATCAGTAAGTAGCTCCATCTCCAAGTCCGAACCTAAGATCCTAAATTTGGGTATACATAGTTGCATCCATCTCTTAAGCTGGATGGCGTTGTAATAGGTGCGTAGATCTGGAAGGCCAAAACCACCCTGTACATGACATTTAATCAGGCAGTCATATGTAATTCTTGGTTTTCTCCCCTTCCATAAAAATATTGAGATTAGGGATTTAACTTGAGAGAAAAAGTTGGATGGAAGATAGATAGGGATCATTTGAAGGAGATAGAGAAATTTGGACATTATATATGTTTGTATTAGGTTTTAGCGTCCTAGCCAAGATACAAATGGGATAACCAGGTCATTCAATTGGGATTTTACCTTTTTTTATAAGTGTAGTATAATTGGAGGAGTAGAGTTTGTTTTCATCGCTAGTTATTGAGACCCCTAAATAAGGTAGGTCAGTTGGGCGCCATTTAAAGGGGAATTTCTTCTTTAGGATGTTGACTGTTGTTGACGAGTGGGAGATGTTTAGGGCCTTCGATTTAGAATAATTGATTTTAAAATTAGACAATGAGCCAAATGTTTCAAATAAAGATAGAACATGGGGAAATGCCTGAGAAGGGTTGATGACTATTAACAGCAGGTCATCTGCGAATGCAGCACATTTATGTTCTATGTCGCCTACTTTTAGTCCTTTAATGTTAGTGTTAAGTCTAAAGGCTTGTAGAAGGGTTTCCATAACAAGTATGAACAGCGTTGGGGATAAAGGACAGCCTTGGCGGGTACCATTGTAAATGTCAAATGAAGCTGAAAGAGAGCCATTGACCCTCACTCTGGCACTAGGACAGTTCTACAAGGATATAATTGAGGTGATAAAATTATGTGGAATCCCAAAACAGTGTAGCGCGCGGGTCATGTATAACCAACTGACTCTATCAAATGCCTTCTCGGCATCAGTGCCGAGAAGGATCATGGGAATGGAGTTATGTTTGGCTAGTTTTATGGCATGTAAAATCCTACAGGAATGGTGGTTGCCCTCTCTCCCTTTGATGAAACTCGCCTGATCCGGATTCACTAGACGGGGGGTTATTGAATTTAATCTGGTGGCTAACAGCTTGGCCCATATTTTTATGTTAATGTTAAGGAGAGGTATTGGTCTATAATTACCACATTCCTTTTTGTCCTTGCCTTCTTTATGCAGTATGCTGATAGTGGCTTCTAAAGACAGTTTAGGTAATGGTTCCACTTTAGTTAAAGCTTGACACCATGAAGTTAAGTGCGGTAGGAGAGAGGGAAGTAGTTTTTTATAATAGCCAGCTGGGAGTCCATCTGGACCAGGGGCTTTCCCTAGCGGCATGGATTTTAGTATTTTTTCAATTTCTTCCTGAGAAATAGGTGTCTGTAAAGAGGCTCTTTCAGCTTCGTTTATTGTGGGCAGATTTAATGAAGAGAGAAAACTATTAGTGATGAGCGAATCGAAGCGGCAATATTCGTGATTCGCACGGATATTACCCGCTTCGGCTCGGCTCGGCATCCCGAGGCAGCGCGGACTCGTGAATATTCGTGCGTCACTGGAAGTTTGAAATGCCCGTTTTTTTCAGCCAATCAGCATCAAAGGGAAGCCTATGGGAATGCCTGCTGTGATGTAACAGCCCCTATACCTCACCAGCAGTGATTGGCTGGCAGTGACATGTGACCTAAATTTACATAAGGTAGGGACCTGCAGCATCAGCCTCATTGTGCTTTGGGAAGGAGAAGAGACAGACAGTGTTAGCTAGTGTAGTGTAGTGTTGCACGATATATCAAAAACTCGGTACGGTTTCGGTACCTAGTGCGGTACCGAAGCTCGATACCGAGTTTTCTTGCCGTCCGATACATAGAACATGGCGCACGCATCACTTTAATGCGGTTGCCATGTTCTAATATCTGCCGCGCTGCCAGGGCCGGATTATAATTGGAGCACCTGGAGCTACTGCTCCAGGCCCCCGATCCAATGTTTTCATGGGGGTCCCGCGCCCCCCTCAGACCTCAAATCAGCCCACCCAGCCACTTTAAAAAAAGCATACTTACCTGTTCTGTCCGCTGATCTGAGGTCTGATGGGGGCACAAGACGCTGATCTGAGGTCTGATGGGGGCACAAGACGCTGACCTGAGGTATGATGGGGGCACAAGACGCTGACCTGAGGTCTGATGGGGGCACAAGACGCTGACCTGAGGTCTGAGGAAGGCACAAGACGCTGACCTGAGGTCTGATGGGGCACAAGACGCTGACCTGAGGTCTGATGGGGCACAAGACGCTGACCTGAGGTCTGATGGGGGCACATTGTGTTGATCTGAGGTCTGATGGGGGCACAAGACGCTGACCTGAGGTCTGATGGGGGCACATTGTGTTGATCTGAGGTCTGATGGGGGCACAAGACGCTGATCTGAGGTCTGATGGGGGCACACGATGCTGACCTGAGGTCTGATGGGGCACAAGACGCTGACCTGAGGTCTGATGGGGGCACATTGTGTTGATCTGAGGTCTGATGGGGGCACAAGACGCTGACCTGAGGTCTGATGGGGGCACAAGACGCTGACCTGAGGTCTGATGGAGGCACAAGACGCTGACCTGAGCTCTGATGGGGGCACATTGTGTTGATCTGAGGTTTATTATCCCTGTACAGTGACATCACTGTGTGCATTATCCCTGGACTTTGACATCACTGTGTTTATTATCCCTGTACTGTGACATCACTGTGTATATTATCCCTGGACTTTGACATCATTTTGTTTATTATCCCTGTGCTGTGACATCACTGTGTTTATTATCTCTGTACTGTGACATCACTGTGTTTATTATCCCTGTACAGTGACATTGCTGTGTGTATTATCCCAGTGCAGGAAGAGGTAAGTGGTCTGTGTTTGTGTGTTTGTTTTCTATTTTTCAGGGTCGTGAATGCAGAGGACTACGTCGGATTCAGTGGACTACGTCGGACCAGCTTTTTTTTTTTTTTAATAAAATGGTCAAACAGGGGAGTGGGGGAGTGTTTATTTCAATAAAATGTTTTATACTTGTGTGTGTGTATTTTTTTTTTACAATACTACAGTTTTAGTTATTACGGCTATCTACAGACTGCCCTAATTACTAATACTGGGCTTAGTGCTTGCCGGTATGGCAGGCCAGCACTAACCCCAACATCTATTACCTCGGCACCCACCGCCACCAGGGGTGCCGGGAAGAGCCGGGTACCCACAGGGCCGGACCCTCTAAATTGAGGGTCTGGCTCTGGGGCGGCTGCAGGCTGGTACCATTAGGCTGGGAAGGGCCAATAACCGTGTCCCTTCCCACCCTGGTACTGCCAGGCTGCCGCTGCTGGTTGTATCTGGCTGGCGAGGGAAAAAAGGGGGGGACACCACGCCATTTTTTTACAAAAATAATTAAATAATTTTAAAAAAATGGCTGACCTGAGGTCTGATGGGGGCACAAGACGCTGACCTGAGGTCTGATGGAGGCACAAGACGCTGACCTGAGCTAGGGGGCTACACTGAAAAGGGCCAGTGGCGCACAGATAAGGGGTAAGGGGCAGGGTCACAAGCAAGGTCCTGTGGGGGAAGGGGGGTGAGGGGTGCACAGATAAGGGCCAGGGTGGCGCACACAGGGGGCACCAGAGACAAGAACCAGAGAGGCACAGACAAAGAGGGAGTGGGGCATAGATAAGGGCCCAGGGGCGCAGACCAGGAAGAGGCGTACAAAGACAAGGGCCAGATCCAAGGGGTGCAGACAGGGGCCAGGTAGGCACAGCCAAAGGGGCGCAGATAAGAGCCAGGGGCTGCATTGAAAGGGCCAGGGTGGTGCACAGAGCAGGGTCAAAAGCAAGGTCTGAGGGGGGTGGGGTGAGGGGCGCACAGATAAGGGCCAGGGTGGCATTAATAGGTTCTTCTTTATTTTGGCGAGGTATCGTATCAGTATCGAGTATCGTGATACTTTTGTACGTATCGGTATCGAACTCAAAATTCTGGTATCGTGACAACCCTAGTAACTTGCTTCACTTTCAACTACCTCACCCCCGACACCTGTGTCTCGCCATTGTCCACCACCTCCTCAGACAACACTGGTAAATCCCCACTGTCAGCACATTGAGACTGCAAAAGGTCTTGTGAATTGGGGCAGAGAATGTTCTGAGGTAGAACATCAGAGAAGGGGTGACTATGGGGTTCCAGGGAGTACGTGACCACATGCAATCTCCATCTAAAAAGTCATACTGAGGCTCAACACCATGCTTTACACTGCAATCTTATTACTGAGGCTCACCACCATGCTTTACACTGCAATCTTATTGAAAGACAGACAATCAGGGGTTCACCGCCAGGTTGTCAGGCAGCATTTTTAAGTGGGTCACCATTACCGTGTCCCTGAAAATTGCCTTGGGGTCATCACCAGACTATTGGCCAGATTTAGAATAAATGGTGCAATTAGGGAGTCTCAGAGGCATCCCTACATGCTGCCCCTGGTGTATCCTATCCATTTCCAAGGTGTTTCCATCTTTTTTCTGAGGTTTTCACATGTTGGGGCAAACTTGACTGTGCAGAACCTTTGGCCCCTGCAAAAATATTCGGGTCTCCCATAGACTTTAATGGGATTCGTGATTTGGCTCGAACCCACGAATCCCGCTGAAAATTCGGGCCGAATACCAAATCCCTGAATATTTTAGGATTCGCTCAACTCTAAAAACTATCTATTCGTTCCTGATTAGATAGCGGATTAGATGGAGAGGGTGAAATGTTGTATAGTCCTGCATAGTAAGATCGGAATTCCTCGGCAATGTCTTTAGTGGATGAAAGTAAATTGCCTGCTTTATTTTTTATATATGCAATGTATTAGGACTCCTTACGCTTTGTGATTAAGTGTGTCATTAACTTATTACCTTTGTCGCCATGAGCGTAATATTTGTATTTCGAGTATTGGTATGCTTTGGTGCATTTAATATTTACATCTTTCTTTAATTGTCTCCTAAGTGACACAAGGTTATCTTGGATAGTATTTGTTTGTGACCTCTTTTGAATGGATTCCAGGGAAGCAATTTGACTGAGTAGAGAATTTAGTTTCCTCTGTCTGTCTTTTTAGATTTTTGTACTCAAGGCTATAAATTTGCCTCTAATGAAGGCTTTATGAGTCTCCCAAACTATGGTTTGATCGGTGTCTGAGGTATTGTTGTCTTTAAAGTAGAAATCCAACTTGCGCTTTACGTCTGATACAGTTCTTACATCTCATTGTCCATGATAGTTTCATTCAGTCTCCATTGCCATTCTTTAGCTGATAGCTCATGGAAGGCTAACTTGGAGATAACTGGGGCGTGGTCAGAGACAGTAATTTAACCAATGGAGGAGTCACGTAGGGTTTCCATGTGACTATCCAATAGAAATATGTAGTCAAGTCTGTGAAATGTCTTGTGGACGGACGAAAAGAACGAATAATCCCTAGTTGATGGGTGAACAGTTTGCCAAGTATCTATCAAGTGGTACTCTGATAGGGTTTTATTTTTTGAACCCAAGGGATCTTTGAGAAAGGGAGGCTGATCCCGAGAAGGAGTCCTGCAGGGGGTTTAAAGATACATTAATATCTCCGCCTATTATTTTCAGTCCCTCAGCAAAGGAATGAAACTTTAACAAGGTGGACTTCAGCCATTTATGTTGGTACATGTTGGGGGCGTATAGACTAGCAAGTGACACCAATGTATGACCAATGGTACCTTTTACAAATAGGAAGAAGCCCTCCGGATCTGACATGACTAAAACAGGAGTAAATGAAACGTTCTTGGAGACGGCTATGCTGACACCTCTTGCGGCTGAGGCATATGAAGAGTGAAACCATTGGTTGAAATAGTAAGTCGGCATCTTGGGGATGTTACTGGATTTGACATGAGTTTCCTGTAAGAAACATATATCAGTTTTACATTTTCTCAGTAAAGTGATGACTTGAGATCTTTTCTGTGGAGTCTTTAAGCCTCTGACATTAAAGGTGGTGATATTCAATATTGACATTGTATGGAGGCAGATCAGGTATGCAGTACAGATTTGAATGTAAAGGTAAATGACAACCTTTAAACTTGGTATTTTAATCAAACAATGGAAGATAGTTTGAAAGAAGTGGAACAAAAGAAAATAAAAGGTTGGAGGATATAAGGGAAAAATAAAAGAAAAGAAGAAGGACAAAATCAGAAAAAAGTGAGGACCAGCTCTCAGTGGAAAGATGAAAGCTAGTCTAGTTATAGATAAGGTAGTAAGAGGGCAGAAGATGAATTAAAATTCACGACCTAACCGGGCTCCACTACCCACACTTCTATAATTTTTGAATAACGGCAAGACAGCGCGTGACCCTTAGTAAGTAGTGTACTGGTAATAATAAGGGTGTGTAAAATAAAGTGGACACCAAGTGTCATAGAGAGAAGGTCAGTTATGGTGTGGGGGCTTAATTGAAAACGTCAGTTAATACAGAAAAGAAGTCTGGTGACATCACCATTAGAGATGAGCGAGCATGCTCGTCCGAGCTTGGTGCTCGTTCGAGTATTACGGTACTCGTAAGTGCTCGCTGCTCGAGGAAATGGCAACTTCTGCATTGTGCATTTTTGGCGCCTATAAACTCAGCCAATCACAAGCCAGGAGACTCTGCGGTACACCCAGCATCACGTGGGGCCCTTACATGTCGATAGCAGGGGTTGGCTGGCCTGATCAGGTGACCCTGGAATATACTAGTGACTGCCCGCGGTGCTCGGCTCAGATGCTGTCTGGATGTCGTTAGGGATAGAGCTGCTGCATTTCAGGGAGAGTGTTAGGGCCTGTATTTAGTTCTTTGTTAGGCAGGAATGATCTCAAAAGAACCCAACAGCCCTTCTAAGGGCTACAAGACATTTTTTTTGGTCTCCTGGCTGGGCTAGCTGGCTGCAGCTATCGCCATATATAACCCTTTTTTTTATTGTTATATCTCAGTGATACAAATCCATTTCATACAGCAGTGTGGAACCATTCTGTGTGTCACAGTTCAGCTGTCCACTCACTACAATCCGTATTTTCTGTCCAGGTGACACATTCTGTACGTCACTTAATTAAACAAGGTCTTTTGCTCTCACTTATACAGCTAGATTACAAAAATCTCTGTGCGACATTTGTCTGGGTTGCAGTCAAAATAGCCACCGTCATCAGGGGCTGAGTTAGCTCTCTGATAGTTTCTGCACGTCACGTTAAAAAAAACAAAAAAAAAAAACTAACAAAAAATATAAAAAAAAATATATATAAAAAAATAGTTTTTTGTTGTTTTATCTCAGTGATACAAATCCATTTCACACAGCTGTGTGGAACCATTCTGTGTGTCACAGTTCAGCTGTCCACTCACTACAATCCGTATTTTCTGTCCAGGTGACACATTCTGTACGTCACTTAATTAAACAAGATCTTTTGCTCTCACTTATACAGCTAGATTACAAAAATCTCTGTGCGACATTTGTCTGGGTTGCAACTAAGCAGACCAAGTCTGCCTAATCTAATAGTTTCCGTGTAATTGCTCCATACTGCACGGTACGTAATAACATACGTAATTTTGATCTAACTTATCCACCTATATATTTACTTGTTCAGACTGAACAAGTTTGTGGGTTTCAGTACAGCAGGCCCATTTATTTTATTTTTTTATATAATACACTTATATACAGAAAATGTTGAACCCCAGGGCTAAGGGTCGAGGACGAGGGCGTGGGTGTGGGCATTCAATTACTGCAGGGGCAGAGGCCGTGGTCCTGGGCAGGGTGAGACAGTACCTGCTGATGAGGGAGCAGGGGAACGCCGCAGAGCTACACTCCCTAGCTTCATGTCTCAACTTACAGGGACACGTGGTAGAGGACTGTTGAAACCACAACAGTGCGAACAGCTGATCTCGTGGATTGCGGACAATGCTTCAAGTAATTTGTCCACCAGTCAGTCTTCCACGCAGTCCACCCACGTTACCCAAGGGAGCACTCCTCTGGCTCCTCCACCTCAACCTCCTTCCCCCCAGTCTGTCCCCTCCCAGAAAAATTTGGAATGCGATCCGGCATACTCTCAGGAACTGTTTTCTGGACCCTTCCCAGAGTCACAAACCACTTCTCAGGTTGCTGCTGACCTTGTTCCCGATGCCCAAGTTTTCCAACTGTCGCAGTCTGTGGGTGATGATGATGATGATGACAATGTTGACTTAGTGGAAGAAGTTTGTAAAGAGGTGTCGGACGATGAGGAGACATGTTTGTCAGACAGTGGTGAAGTTGTTGTCAGGGCAGGAAGTCCGAGGGGGGAGCAGACTGAGAAAATCGGAGGATGACGAGGTGACTGACCCAAGCTGGGTTGATAAGCCGAGTGAAGACAGTGCTTCTGAGGCGGAGGCCAGTGCTGCACCAGAACAGGTTGGAAGAGGCAGTGGTGTGGCCAGAGGGAGAAGCAGGGCCAGAGCTGGTGCATCAGCAGCAACTGTTTCACGTAGTGAAGCTCCCGTGGCGAGGCCTAAATGTTCACAAGTCTGGAGGTTCTTTAAAGAAAGTGAGGATGACCGACGGACTGTGGTGTGCAACCTGTGCCACACCAGGATCAGCAGGGGTGCCACCACTACTAGCCTAACCACCACCAGCATGCGCAGGCATATGAGTGCTAAACACCCCACTCAATGGAACCAAAGCCGTTCACCACCTCCTGCGGGTCACACCACTGCTCCTTCCCCTGTGTCACTCGCTGCCTCTGCTAGTCAACCCCCTGCCCAGGACCCCGGCACGAGCGCCTCCCGTTGGAAAACCACACCTTCGCCTCCACGATCCTCCACAGTGTCCACCAATGTGTCCCAGCGCAGCGTTCAGCTGTCTTTACAGCAGACGCTGGAGCACAAGAGGAAATACAGTTCCACCCACCCACATGCCCAAGCCCTCAACGTCCACATCTCCAAATTGCTGAGCCTGGAGATGCTGCCCTATAGGCTGGTAGAGAACGAGGCCTTTCACAATCTCATAGCGGTGGCTGCCCCTCGGTATTTGGTCCCCAGCCGCCACTATCTTTCCCAATGTGCCGTCCCAGCCCTACACCAGCACGTGTCACAGAACATCATCTGTGCCCTGACCAATGCTGTTTCTGAGAAGGTCCACCTAACCACGGACACATGGACAAGTGCTGCCGGTCAGGGACACTATATCTCACTGACGGCACATTGGGTTAAATTGGTGGAGACTGGGACCGAGAATGACCCTGAGTCCGCTCATGTACTGCCCACACCGAGGATTGCGGGGCCTACCTCGGTCACGGTCTCTCAGACGTACTATGCCTCCTCCTCCTCCGACCCCTCCTCCTCCACCGAATTACCATCCGTGGGCACGGCGCCTTCAGTCGGTAGCTCTAGGCGCAGCAGCAGTGCCATGGGTAAGCGCCAGCAGGTGGTGCTCAAACTTCTGAGCTTAGGTGACAAAAGGCACACCGCCCAAGAGCTGTTACAGGGCATCACGGCGCAGACCGATGTGTGGCTGGCACCGCTGAACCTCAAGCCAGGCATGGTTGTGTGTGACAACGGGCGTAACCTGGTGGCGGCTCTGCAACTCGGCAGACTGACACATGTGCCATGCCTGGCCCACGTGTTCAATCTAATAGTTCAGCGGTTCCTCATGACATACCCCAATCTGTCTGATTTGCTCACCAAGGTGTGCCGCATCTGTGCGCATTTCCGCAAGTCGACCACAGATGCTGCCACTCTCAGGGCAGCGCAGCGCCGCCTACAACTGCCCGCTCACCGACTGTTGTGCGACGTGCCCACGAGATGGAATTCAACATTAAACATGTTTACCAGCAGCGCAGAGCGATTGTAGACTGCCAGATGTCAACTTCCACCAGAACTGGTAGTCAGGTCAGTCAGATTCCTCAAGTCTACAATGAGGAGTGGACGTGGATGTCTGATATCTGCCAGGTGTTGAGCAACTTTGAGGAGTCAACACAGATGGTCAGCGGCGATGCCGCCATTATCAGCCTCATCATCCCGCTGCTTTGCCTGTTGAAAAACTCACTGCTCAGCATCAGTAGGATGCTTTGCGCTTGTCACAAGAGACGATGGAGGAAGATACGTCGCTTGATAGCCAGAGCACCCTCCGGTCTGTTTCTCAGCGCGTATCGGAGGAGGGGGATGAGGAGGAAGAGGAGGAGAATGTTGGCGAGACAGAAGATGGTACCAGTGCTCAGTCCTTAACTCTTGAGCGTGTATGGGCTGAAGAGGAGGAAGAGGAGGAGGAGGAAATGGAGAGTTAGGCCAGTTTCGAGAGGGAATTTTTGCGTGTTGGGACTCTGGTGCACATGGCAGACTTCATGTTAGGCTGCTTATCCTGTGACCCTCGTGTTAGAAGCATTTTTTCAAACATCGATTACTGAGTGTTCACTCTCCTGGACCCACGGTACAAGCAGAACCTTTCCACTCTCATCCCTGCAGAGGAAAGGAGTATGAGAGTAAATAGATATCAACAGGCCCTGGTGCACAAGCTGAAACAATCCTTCCCATCTGACGCCGCTAGCGGCAGAGGGCATGGTTCTGTGGGCCAAGTAGCGGGGGAGAGGAGGCGGGCAGGCAGCTTGTCCAGCACTGGCAGGGGAACGCTCTCCAAGGCCTTTGCCAGTTTTATGTCACCCCAGCAAGACACTGTCACCTGTCCCCAGTATAGGCAGAGTAGGGGGGATCTGTACACAAAGATGGTGAGGGAGTACCTAGCTGACCATACCAACGTCTGTAGCGATCACTCTGCTCCATACAACTACTGGGTTTCAAAGCTGGACACGTGGCCTGAACTGGCGCTGTACGCCTTGGAGGTGCTGGCCTGCCCTGCCGCTAGCGTGCTGTCAGAGCGGGTATTCAGTGCAGCTGGTGGCATCATCACTAGAGATGAGCGAGCATACTCGTCCGAGCTTGGTGCTCGTTCGAGTATTAGGGTACTCGTAAGTGCTCGCTGCTCGGACGAGTATCTCGCCATGCTCGAGGAAATGGCAACTTCTGCATCGTGCTTTTTTAGCGCCTATAAACTCAGCCAATCACAAGCCAGGAGACTCTGCGGTACACCCAGCATCACGTGGGGCCCTTACATGTCGATAGCAGGGGTTGGCTGGCCTGATCAGGTGACCCTGGAATATACTAGTGACTGGCAGCGGTGCTCGGCTCAGATGCCGTCTGCATGTCATTAGGGATAGAGCTGCTGCGTTTCAGGGAGAGTGTTAGGGCCCGCATTTAGTTCTCTGTTAGGCAGGAACCACCCACAAAGAACCCAACAGCCCTTCTAAGGGCTACAAGAATTTTTTTTTTTGTCTCCTGGCTTGGCTGGCTGGCTGGCACTAGTAGTGCAGCTATCGCCATATATAACCCCTTTTTTTTTAATTTTTATATCTCAGTGATACAAATCCATTGCACACAGCAGTGTGGAACCATTCTGCGTGTCACAGTTCAGTACACTCACTATTTTCTGTCCAGGTGACACTTTCTGTACTTCACTTAATACAACCAAGTCTTTTGCTGCCTGTCACGTATATAGCTTGATCCCAAAAATCTCTGTGCGACATTTGTCTGGGTCGCAGTCTAAATATCCACCGTAAGAAGGGTGTCAGTTAGCTCTACGATAGTTTCTGCACGTCACGTTCCAAAAAAAACAAAACTAAAAAACAAATAAATAAAAAAAAATATATAAAAAATAGTTTTTTTGTTGTTTTAGCTCAGTGATACAAATCCATTTCACACAGCTGCGTGGAACCATTCTGTGTGTCACAGTTCAGCACACTCACTCCAATCCATATTTTCTGTCCAGGTGACACTTTCTGTACGTCACTTAATACAACCAAGTCTTTTGCTGTCACGTATATAGCTTGATCCCAAAAATCTCTGTGCGACATTTGTCTGGGTCGAAGTCTAAATAGCCACCGTCAGTAGAGTGTCAGCTAGCTCTACGATAGTTTCTGCACGTCACGTTCCAAAAAAAAAACAAAACTAAAAAAATAAATAAATAAAAAAAATATATTAAAAAAAATAGTTTTTTTGTTGTTTTAGCTCAGTGATACAAATCCATTTCACAGCAGCTGTGGAACTATTCTGTGTGTCACAGTTCAGTACACTCACTATTTTCTGTCCAGGTGACACTGTCTGTACGTCACGTAATCCAACCAGGTCTTTTGCTGTCACGTATATAGCTTGATCAAAAAATCTCTGTGTGACATTTGCTGGTCGCAGTCTAAATAGCCACCATCAGTAGGGTGTCAGTTAGCTCTACGATAGTTTCTGCACGTTCGTTCCAAAAAAAACAAAACTAAAAAAAAATATAAAAAAATATATAAAAAAATAGTTT
>ONZH01001670.1:0-30152 GCA_900303285.1 Rhinella marina
AGGAGACACAAGAGCTTACAATCTATGAGGGGATAGAGGAGACACAAGAGCTTACAATCTATGAGAGGAGACACAAGAGACACATTACAATATGAGGAGATGAGGAGATAGAGGAGACACAAGAGCCTTACAATCTATGAGGAGATAGAGGACACAAGAGCTTAACAAGAGCTACAACTATTGAGGAGATAGAGGAGACACAAGAGCTTACAATCTATGAGAGATAGAGAGACACAAGAGCATAATCTATGAGGAGATAGAGGAGACACAAGAGCTTACAATCTATGAGGAGATTACAATCTATGAAGAGACACAAGAGCTTACAATCTAGATGAGGAGATATAGAGGAGACACAAGCTAGAGCACAAGAGCTTACATCTATGAGGAGAGGAGAGACACAAGAGCTTACAATCTAATCTATGAGGAGATGGAGAGACACAATCTATGAGCTTACAATCTATGAGGAGATAGAGGAGACACAAGAGCTTACAATCTATGAGGAGATAGAGGAGACACAAGAGCTTACAATCTATGAGGAGATGGAGGAGACACAAGAGCTTACAATCTATGAGGAGATGAGAGGAGACACAAGAGCTTACAATCTATGAGGAGGACAATCTGAGGAGACAGAGGAGACACAGAGCTTACTATCTCAGAGGAGCTCAGAAGAAGGGTAAAATAAACGGTGATGTCAACAATGCCAAACAGCGACAATAGTCGTCCTATCATAGAGTTGTGAGAGTGGCAACTGCATGAGAAGTCAACATAGTAGCCCCGTGAGTGGAAGGTGGGGGGCAACAGCATTAGCAGTAACTTTCAACATACATTGGTGGGAGAGGATTAGAAAAGTGGACAGAACAACTCTGAAAGAGGAAAAAAAAGATTATAAAAAATGAAAAAATGAATTTCCTAAAAGTGTAAAATTTGATGACAATTTAAAATGTATGTACACAAATGCCAGAAGTCTAGCAAACAAAATGGGAGAACTCGAGGCCTTGGTACTGAAGAAACATATTGATGTAGTTGGTGTTGCAGAGACATGGCTGGACTCCTTTCATGATTGGGCTGTAAATCTTCAGGGTTTTACACTCTTTAGAAACAATACGGATAAACGCAGAGGTGGTGGTGTATGTCCGAAGAGTTGGCGGTGTCTGTCCGCAGAGGAGGTGGTGTATGTCCACAGAGTTGGTGGTGTATGACTGCAGAGTTGGTGGTGTATGACTGCAGAGTTGGTGGTATATGACTGCAGAGTTGGTGGAATATGACTGCAGAGTTGGTGGTGTATGTCCACAGAGTTGGTGGTGTATGACTGCAGAGTTGGTGGTGTACGACTGCAGAGGTGATGCTGTATGACTGCAGAGTTGGTTGTGTATGACTGCAGAGGCGGTGGTGTATGACTGCAAAGTTGGTGGTGTATGACTGCAGAGTTGGTGGTGTATGACTGCAGAGTTAGTGGTGTGTGACTGCAGAGTTGGTGATGTATGACTGCAGAGTTGGTGGTGTACTGCAGAGTTGTGGTATTGTATGACTGCAGAGTTGGTGGTGTATGACTGCAGAGTTGGTGGTGTATGATTGCAGAGTTGGTGTAGAGTTGGTGTGTATGACCACAGAGGCGGTGTGTATGACTGTAATGAGATTTGGTGTGTTGACTGCAGAGTTAGGTGGTGTATGACTGCAGAGTTGGTGATGTATGACTGCAGATTGGTGGTGTACGACTGCAGAGTTTGTGGTTGTATGACTGCAGAGTTGGTGGTGTTATGCACTGCAGAGTTGGTGGTATTGCAGAGTTGGTGGTGTATGACCACAGAGGCGGTGGTGGTATGACTGCAGAGTTGGTGGTGTATGACTGCAGAGTTGGTGGTGTATGACCACAGAGGCGGTGGTGTATGACTGCAGAGTTGGTGGTGTATGACTGCAGAGTTGGTGGTGTATGACTGCGAGTTGGTGTGTATGTCCACAGAGTTGGTGGTTGTATGACTATGAACTGCAGAGGCCGTGGTGTATGACTGCAGAGCCGGGTGGTGTATGAGCAGAGTTGGTGGTGTATGACTGCAGAGTGGTGGTGTATGTCACAGAGTTGGTGGTGTATGACTTGCAGAGTTGGTGTATGTATTTGACCACAGAGGGCAGTGGTGTATGACTGCAGAGGAGGTGGTGTATGACTGCAGAGTTGGTGGTTGTATGATGCAGAGTTGGTGGTGTATGTCCACAGAGTTGGTGGTGTATGACTGCAGAGTGGTGTGTATGTCCACAGAGTTGGTGGTGTATGACTGCAGAGTTGCGTGGTGCTATGACTGCAGAGTTGGTGTGTTATGACTGCAGAGGAGGTGGTGTATGTCCGCAGAGGAGGTGGTGTACATCCGCGTACATGTTGGTGTATGTCCGCAGAGTTGATGGTGTATGTCCGCAGAGGAGGTGGTGTATGTCCACAGAGTTGGTGGTGTATGACTGCAGAGTTGGTGGTGTATGACTGCAGAGTTGGTGGAATATGACTGCAGAGTTGGTGGTGTATGTCCACTGAGTTGGTGGTGTATGACTGCAGAGTTGGTGGTGTACGACTGCAGAGGTGATGGTGTATGACTGCAGAGTTGGTTGTGTATGACTGCAGAGGCGGTGGTGTATGACTGCAGAGTTGGTGGTGTATGACTGCAGAGTTGGTGGTGTATGTCCACAGAGTTGGTGGTGTATGACCACAGAGGCGGTGGTGTATGACTGCAGAGTTGGTGGTGTATGACTGCAGATTTGGTGGTGTATGACTGCAGAGTTAGTGGTGTGTGACTGCAGAGTTGGTGATGTATGACTGCAGAGTTGGTGGTGTACGACTGCAGAGTTGGTATTGTATGACTGCAGAGTTGGTGGTGTATGACTGCAGAGTTGGTGGTGTATGACTGCAGAGTTGGTGGTGTATGGCTGCAGAGTTGGTGGTGTATGACCACAGAGGCGGTGGTGTATGACTGCAGAGTTGGTGGTGTATGACTGCAGAGTTGGTGGTGTATGACTGCAGAGTTGGTGGTGTATGTCCACAGAGTTGGTGTGTATGACCACAGAGGCGGTGGTGTATGACTGCAGAGTTGGTGGTGTATGACTGCAGAGGCGGTGGTGTATGACTGCAGAGTTGGTGGTGTATGACTGCAGAGTTGGTGGTGTATGTCCACAGAGTTGGTGGTGTATGACTGCAGAGTTGGTGGTGTATTACCACAGAGGCAGTGGTGTATGACTGCAGAGGAGGTGGTGTATGACTGCAGAGTTGGTGGTGTATGTCCACAGAGTTGGTGGTGTATGACTGCAGAGTTGGTGGTGTATGACTGCAGAGTTGGTGGTGTATGTCCACAGAGTTGGTGGTGTATGACTGCAGAGTTGGTGGTGTATGACTGCAGAGGAGGTGGTGTATGTCCGCAGAGGAGGTGGTGTACATCCGCGTAGATGTTGGTGTATGTCTGCAGAGTTGATGGTGTATGTCCGCGGAGGAGGTGGTGTATGGCGGCCGTCATAGTGCCGGAGGCTCCGCAACACACCACTAGTGTGGCAGCGCGGTTTAGGCTATCTTCATTAGACTTACACTGTTGATATGCTCCTGATGAGTACGTTGTACAAAACGCGCAGTGTTAGGCAGCCTGCAGCCTCTTTGTCCAGCGCTAATAGAGAAGTCTGTTTAGGAAGGTTTTGCAGCACCTCCGTGATTGTACAGCTCGATCCCATGGATGGATGTCTGGGACTGCATGACAATAGGCGTGAGGTAGCTGGGTTTATATTGACATGACACTGAGCATCTCAAGCTTAAACATAATAGTGTTGGTCTTTATTCCAGTACAGCTCTTCTCTCATCCCTGACAGGGGTCACATATACCCTACGGTCGCTGACTAGGCATATGCATCAAATGGGATTACCTTCCCTTGTATTCCTCATGTTTATTCGGTACCAGCACGTGGGCATTGTCGTTGGCTCACATATACGATAGTGAGCAATATTTGTAAGCCCACCAGTGCTGTTAACACTATAATACCCCATTCAGCAAATACAACCACCTGCTGGTGGAGGTGCAGTGGTTTTTATTCCGTGCACGTCCACTCACTACACCCCTTCCCTTATTCATCTTACTTGGTGTGAGTTTAATTGCAATAAGTTGCTAATAAAGTTTATTTTACTGTTCACTTCTTCAGTGATTTTCTGGTTCAGTCAGTGAACGCTCACAGTGAAGTACCGTTTATCTACCGAGAGCTCAGACACCTCAAATATATGGGACTAACCAGAGGATAATGTTTTGGCCGCCTCGTTGGGAGGATTTCCATATCAATGGATGATGGAGTATTACAATCTCCTCTATAAATGTTGAGAATATCAGAATCACCATGACTTCATCGCATGGCGTCCCAGAGGATTCACCTAATGAGCTTTGGTTTGTCATTGCCTGGAGTCAGAGACGAGGGATCACCAGGGAAGGTGTCCTGATGTATATAAGCTCTGACCCGTCCCCTGTATGCGCCGTGGAGGAGTCTCTGAAGTGACGACCTAACTCTGCAGCGTCGGTGAGTGACAACTAGGAGGAAAGACAAAGGCAGAATGCCCTCAATTATTCCACAATCACATGACTGATAATCGATTGCAATGATCAGGTCCACGAAGCTGAGACTGAAGGTCCTGTCAGGAGTGAGCTTTAGTTTCAGTACTGATTTGTTGTGGCTGATACCAGAGAGAAGCATCCTTCTAGATCCCAGATTTCTCTCCAGGTCACAGGGAGCAACGGCTTAGACATGAGACGAGGAGGACAGAGAGGTACAAAGCTAGGATTTATGACTGTACTTAACCTCATCATCTCAAACTGACATAGACACCATGACCACAGCCTTCACATCATGTTCATGGCTAGAGATGAGCAAAGTTTTGCTTTGGGTACAGAATACAGATAGTGTAGATAACACAATGATAACTCTCTGAGTACAGATAATGTAGTAGATGTCACCTGCAGTCCTATGTAACACCACAGATAACACAGTGATAACTCTCTGAGTACAGATAATGTAGTAGATGTCACCTGCAGTCCTATGTAACACCACAGATAACACAGTGATAACTCTCTGAGTACAGATAATGTATAGATGTCACCTTGCCAGTCCTATGTAACACCACAGATAACACAGTGATAACTCTCTGAGTACAGATAATGTATAGATGTCACCTGCCAGTCCTATGTAAACACACAGATAACACAGTGATAACTCTCTGAGTACAGATAATGTAATAGATGTCACCTGCAGTCCTATGTAACAGCACAGATAACACAGTGATAACTCTCTGAGTACAGATAATGTAGTAGATGTCACCTGCAGTCCTATGTAACACCACAGATAACACAATGATAACTCTCTGAGTACAGATAATGTAGTAGATGTCACCTGCAGTCCTGTGTAACAGCACAGATATCACAGTGATAACTCTCTAAGTACAGATAATGTAGTAGATGTCACCTGCAGTCCTGTGTAACACCACAGATAACACAGTGATAACTCTCTGAGTACAGATAATGTAGTAGATGTCACCTGCAGTCCTGTGTAACACCACAGATAACACAGTGATAACTCTCTGAGTACAGATAATGTAGTAGATGTCACCTGCAGTCCTATGTAACACCACAGATAACACAGTGATAACTCTCTAAGTACAGATAATGTAGTAGATGTCACCTGCAGTCCTATGTAACACCACAGATAACACAGTGATAACTCTCTGAGTACAGATAATGTAGTAGATGTCACCTGCAGTCCTGTGTAACACCACAGATAACACAGTGATAACTCTCTGAGTACAGATAATGTAGTAGATGTCACCTGCAGTCCTATGTAACACCATAGATAACACAGTGATAGCTCTCTGAGTACAGATAATGTAGTAGATGTTACCTGCAGTCCTATGTAACACCACAGATAACACAGTGATAACTCTCTGAGTACAGATAATGTAGTAGATGTCACCTGCAGTCCTATGTAACACCACAGATAACACAGTGATAACTCTCTGAGTACAGATAATGTAGTAGATGTCACCTGCAGTCCTATGTAACATCACAGATAACACAGTGATAACTCTCTGAGTACAGATAACGTAGCAGATGTCACCTGCAGTCCATGTAACACCAGAGATAACACAGTGATAACTCTCTGAGTACAGATAATGTAGTAGATGTCACCTGCAGTCCTATGTAACACCACAGGTAACACAGTGATATCTCTCTGATTACAGATAATGTAGTAGATGTCACCTGCTGTCCTATGTAACATCACAGATAACACAGTGATAACTCTCTGAGTACAGATAACGTAGCAGATGTCACCTGCAGTCCTATGTAACACCAGAGATAACACAGTGATAACTCTCTGAGTACAGATAATGTAGTAGATGTCACCTGCAGTCCTATGTAACACCACAGGTAACACAGTGATATCTCTCTGATTACAGATAATGTAGTAGATGTCACCTGCAGTCCTATGTAACACCACAGATAACACAGTGATAACTCTCTGAGTACAGATAATGTAGTAGATGTCACCTGCAGTCCTACATAACACGACAGATAACACAATGATAACTCTCCGAGTACAGATAATGTAATAGATGTCACCTGCAGTCCTATGTAACACCACAGATAACACACTGATAACTCTCTGAGTACAGATAATGTAGTAGATGTCACCTGCAGTCCTATGTAACACCACAGATAACACACTGATAACTCTCTGAGTACAGATAATGTAGTAGATGTCACCTGCACTCTTATGTAACACCACATATAACAAAGTAATATCTCTGAATACAGATAATGTAGTGGATGTCACCTGCAGTCCTATGTAACACCACAGATAACACAGTGATAACTCTCTGAGTACAGATAATGTAGTAGATGTCACCTGCAGTCCTATGTAACACCACAGATAACACAGTGATAACTCTCCGAGTACAGATAATGTAATAGATGTCACCTGCAGTCCTATGTAACACCACATATAACAAAGTGATAACTCTCTGAGTACAGATAATGTAGTAGATGTCACCTGCAGTCCTATGTAACACCACAGATAACACAGTGATAACTCTCTGAGTACAGATAATGTAGTAGATGTCACCTGCAGTCCTATGTAACACCACAGATAACACAGTGATAACTCTCTGAGTACAGATAATGTAGTAGATGTCACCTGCAGTCCTATGTAACACCACAGATAACACAGTTGATAACTCTCTGAGTACAGATAATGTAGTAGATGTCACCTGCAGTCCTATGTAACACCACAGATAACACAGTGATAACTCTCCGAGTACAGATAATGTAGTAGATGTCACCTGCAGTCCTATGTAACACCACATATAACAACAGTGATAACTCTCTGAGTACAGATAATGTAGTAGATGTCACCTGCAGTCCTATGTAACACCACAGATAACACAGTGATAACTCTCTGAGTACAGATAATGTAGTAGATGTCACCTGCAGTCCTATGTAACACCACAGATAACACAGTGATAACTCTCTGAGTACAGATAATGTAGTAGATGTCACCTGCAGTCCTATGTAACACCACAGATAACACAGTGATAACTCTCTGAGTACAGATAATGTAGTAGATGTCACCTGCAGTCCTATGTAACACCACAGATAACACAGTGATACCTCTCTGAGTACAGATAATGTAGTAGATGTCACCTGCAGTCCTATGTAACACCACAGATAACACAGTGATATCTCTCTGAGTACAGATAATGTAGTAGATGTCACCTGCAGTCCTACGTAACACGACAGATAACACAATGATAACTCTCTGAGTACAGATAATGTAGTAGATGTCACCTGCAGTCCTATGTAACACCACAGATAACACAGTGATATCTCTCTGAGTACAGATAATGTAGTAGATGTCACCTGCAGTCCTACGTAACACGACAGATAACACAATGATAACTCTCTGAGTACAGATAATGTAGTAGATGACAACTGCAGTCCTACGTAACACCACAGATAACACAGTGATAACTCTCTGAGTACAGATAATGTAGTAGATGTCACCTGCAGTCCTATGTAACACCACATATAACACAGTGATAACTCTCTGAGTACAGATAATGTAGTAGATGTCACCTGCAGTCCTACGTAACACCACAGATAACACAGTGATAACTCTCTGAGTACAGATAATGTAGTAGATGTCACCTGCAGTCCTATGTAACACCACATATAAACACTGATAACTCTCTGAGTACAGATAATGTAGTAGATGTCACCTGCAGTCCTATGTAACACCACAGATAACACAGTGATAACTCTCTGAGTACAGATAATGTAGTAGATGTCACCTGCAGTCCTATGTAACACCACAGATAACACAATGATAACTCTCTGAGTACAGATAACGTAGTAGATGTCACCTGCAGTCCTATGTAACACCAGAGATAACACAGTGATAACTCTCTGAGTACAGATAATGTAGTAGATGTCACCTGCAGTCCTATGTAACACCACAGGTAACACAGTGATAACTCTCTTAGTACAGATAATATAGTAGATGTCACCTGCAGTCCTATGTAACACCACAGATAACACAGTGATATCTCTCTGAGTACAGATAATGTAGTAGATGTCACCTGCAGTCCTATGTAACACCACAGATAACACAGTGATAACTCTCTGAGTACAGATAACGTAGTAGATGTCACCTGCAGTCCTATGTAACACCAGAGATAACACAGTGATAACTCTCTGAGTACAGATAATGTAGTAGATGTCACCTGCAGTCCTATGTAACACCACAGATAACACAGTGATAAGTCTCTGAGTACAGACAATGTAGTAGATGTCACCTGCAGTCCTATGTAACACCAGAGATAACACAGTGATAACTCTCTGAGTACAGATAATGTAGTAGATGTCACCTGCAGTCCTATGTAACACCACAGATAACACAATGATAACTCTCTGAGTACAGATAATGTAGTAGATGTCACCTGCAGTCCTATGTAACACCACAGGTAACACAGTGATAACTCTCTGAGTACAGATAACGTAGTAGATGTCACCTGCAGTCCTATGTAACACCAGAGATAACACAGTGATAACTCTCTGAGTACAGATAATGTAGTAGATGTCACCTGCAGTCCTATGTAACACCACAGATAACACAGTGATAACTCTCTGAGTACAGATAATGTAGTAGATGTCACCTGCAGTCCTATGTAACACCACAGATAACACAGTGATAACTCTCTGAGTACAGATAATGTAGTAGATGTCACCTGCAGTCCTATGTAACACCACAGATAACACAGTGATAACTCTCTAAGTACAGATAATGTAGTAGATGTCACCTGCAGTCCTATGTAACACCACAGATAACACAGGGATAACTCTCTGAGTACAGATAATGTAGTAGATGACACCTGCAGTCCTATGTAACACCACAGATAACACAGTGATAACTCTCTGAGTACAGATAATGTAGTAGATGACACCTGCAGTCCTATGTAACACCACAGATAACACAGTGATAACTCTCTGATTACAGATAATGTAGTAGATGTCACCTACAGTCCTATGTAACACTACAGATAACACAGTGATAACTCTCTGAGTACAGATAATGTAGTAGATGTCACCTGCAGTCCTATGTAACACCACAATCCTTATGGCTTCTAAGAAGGTCATACATTTGCAGACAGAGTTTCAACTGGAGATCTCACAGTCTCCGATCAGACATTGATTCAGAGAAGACATTTCAAAGAAAAATAAAGTAATAAAGTTTTAACTCGTATTAATTTTTAGAATGTCACCTTAAGAGTGAAGATGTGGAATGTCACCGGCACTTTTCCTTCCCTCATGACCCTTAACTTTGGGCCAATGACTGAAGTAAAATACGTCTACAGTGTGATCACGTTGCTTGGTTTCCTCATCATCGTATTGTGTAACTGTGCGGTCATCTCCACTGTGGCCTTACACAAGAGTCTCCAGGAGCCCATGTACATCTTCATCTCCGTGCTGTGCCTCAATGGACTCTACGGCAGCAGCGCCTTCTTCCCCAATTTATTCGTAAATTTGATCAGCCAAACTCCAACCATCTCCTACGCGGGTTGTTTAGTCCAAGTCTTCTGCATCCACACCTACATGGGAATAGAAATGCTCATCCTGACCATCATGGCCTACGATCGATACTTGTGCATCTGCTGCCCCTTGAGATACACCACTATCATGTCCTTGTCCATGGTCCTCAAGCTCGTGATCTCGGCCTGGTCATTTATTATCTGTATCTTTTTAGCCCAGTTTATGATGACCATTAAGCTCCCGCTATGTGGCTCCTTCATCCTGAAGATCTATTGTGACAACTGGTCAGTGGTGAGGTTGGCCTGTGTTGACACGACGGTCAACAATATCTATGGGCTCTTCATCACATTCATCTTAGTCCCTTTGCCAGTGCTAATCCTCATTTCTTACATTGAAATTCTTAGAGTTTGTGTCCGAGCCTCCAAGGACTTCCAGGCCAAGTCCTTACAGACATGTACTCCTCACATAGTGACCATCATTAACTTTGTCATTGATGTCTTATTCGAGATTCTGCTCCATCGCTTCAATCCTACCAACCTCTCCTATGAGCTGAGAACCGTCATGTCTCTGCAGTTCCTGGTGGTCCCCACCAATTTTGAATCCCCTCATCTATGGTTTGAAAACCAAGGAAATACGGGTGAAAATTATGAAGTTTTTGAACCCAAAAATCGTGACATCACCCCAGTCGTGAAAGGGTCGGATTATAAAAAGGACAATGACCCTTTACCCCCTCCACTCTGAATACTGGTTCCAGTAGATAAGTTGACACAACATTTAGGCTGTACTGGTGGGACAATGCTACATGGCAATGATCCACAGTAGAGAACGCCCAATAAAACTGGCCCCTCCAATCCTACTATTTCCCCTAAGAAGCTTGGTGGTTAATTCTTGGACAATTAAATGTTTCCACCTAAGTTTTTACAGAGTATCTTCATGGCAGCAGAGCAGGTTCTGGTACTGCTGTCTTGGGTTCTGCAATGCTCCGCCAGCCAGGGCCGATCGTGTCTCAGGTTTATCAGAATGCCGATGTCACTGACAACAGGTAGCAGGAGGTCAGAGAGGCTGGCAACACGTGGGTTAATCTGACTGGTTTTCCTTTGGTTGTTATTGCTGGCCTTGCATATCCTAGCCTATTTAGTGTTGCTTCTCCCACCATGCTGTGCGGTTTATACTTTCTGTTGTATCTGTGGCCCGCTGGTATTTGGATTCCCCGTTGGAGTTCTCGTTGCTGCCATTTGCTGCTAGAAAGTTAAGTGTCCTCTTTCCCTTTTGTATTATTGTGTATCCCTTCCCCTGTGTTTGGTGATTGGGCCTGAGGTGAGACTCCTGTTCGCCCAGGTTGGTGGAGGAACAGTTTGACTCATTCCTGACATTAACTTCAGGGTCCTTCAGGGACAGATAGGGTCCTAGGTATCCTGTGTATGAACTCACCTACCTTCGAGTCCTGTTCATACTGGTTGTTAGTCAGGACTGGAGTCAGGGTTTCTCTAGGAGGTGTCCATCTGCCTTCTCTTGTTTCCAGGCCTAATCTTCATTTCCTTTCCCCCCTTTCCCTCCTGCACTTGGTGTGGTATCTTCCCCCCACACCGGAGCGTGACAGCCGAGTAGGGTGTTGTGGCCTCAATAGTTTTCTGTGTGTGTCACAGTGCTGCCACCTGGACTGCTCTGGAACCTTTGGAGTGGGGTGCCTTTGGCTGTTGACCCCTCGCAATGCTCTATCTGTAAATCTGTAAGGAGTCAGGGTGATTCTCCTCTCCTTCCAACTCTAGACTAGACTGAACTGTCTGAAAACTTACTGCAGCCCCTCCCTTGGTAGGAAACAGGACTGGCCCACTTCTGCCCAAAAGGGGGAGAATGGAATTGTAAATTCCATTTTATCAGAAAATATTTCTGTGAACCAGACACATTACATGTAATACAACAAATAACAGTTACATGGCAATGGTTAGGAATACACAATGTAGGAGGACCTGGAATAAATACACCGATGACATTATGGTTAGCCCATTAGAGATGGTAGCACAGTACCACTCTGGGGTATTACAGTTCCAAGTAGCCTTGGCTTAGATTACCAGAAGATCTATTTATCTCATATCTGTCTATCTATCTATCTATCTATCTATCTATCTATCTATCTATCTATCTATCTATCTATCTATTATCTAATCTATCTATCTATCTACCTATGTATCTATCTATCTATCTATCTATTTATTTATCTATCTATCTCATATCTATCTATCTATCTATCTATCTACCTATGTATCTATCTATTTATCTATCTATCTCATATCTGTCTATTATCTATCTATCTATCTATCTATCTATCTATCTATCTATCTATCTATCTATCTATCTATCTATCTATCTATCTATCTATCTATCATCTATCTCATATCTATCTATCTATTATCTATCTATCTATCTATCTATCTATTATCTATCTATCTATCTATCTATCTATCTATCTCATATATATCTATCTCATATCTATCTATCTATTATTGTCAGCTGCAATTGGAGCACATTTGATTTGGGTAGAATCGATTCATACCCAAATCAATAATTTGGTGAAACAAATTTCAAGAAATCCGCTCCTCTCTACTGTCCATCAATCTATTAATATCATCAGTGTGGTTTTCTGGGGTCCTTTCTCATGTGCTGTGCTCCAGGCTCTGGTACCAGCTGAAGTTCTGGAGAATCATTGTTCAGGCAGCTGCATTACTGCTGTGAACCACTAGATGGAACTAAGAAGCCAGAAATAAATCTACAACACTCCGACTCATCATATCATCCCCATTACTAATGTATTTACCTTCTAAACTGAAAGAAAAACACCAATCTATGCATGTTTAGAGAAGGCAAAAACCAGGAACTGTGGTATTAGGTAGTTATAATTCCTCATATTATCATTATTTTGTAGCTTTATGCATAGGGTAATGTTCACACTTGAGTTAAGCTACATCCACACAACCATATGTATTTTGTGGTCTGCAAAACTGTATATTACAAAATCCAAATACTGTGCATGTGACATCCACAGTTTTTGAAGACCTGTTTACTTCATTGTACCCACGGGGAGGAGTCTGACACCGGGCATAGGTCGCTGATCTAACACAAACGGCTCAGACACTGGTAGTAATGTGTTTGGGCTCCATACTCTGGTTCTAGCACCTTTTATTGGTGTAGGTCTTCCTGGGGCGTTACAGGGACAATCGGCAGAGTCACTCTTTTCATGAGACTGCTTTGACTTCACCATCCACCATCTGTATCCGACATGTCAACTATGTCCCGGGTGGTGAGTCCACATTGATTGTGGAGTCCAGTAGCCACAACACGAGCATTACCTCCACAGTTTGTTTCCTCGCACCCTCCTGTTTTGGATGCTCCGCCTTCTGAATAATATTCCTTTCCCTCATTCACACTTGAAGGTTTCTGGAGTTTCTCCCTGGGCTCCAAAATCTGACTGCAGATGCTTACGGACTGCTCACATCCACCCACTCACTGCTTACATACAGGAAGGAGCCAAGCCCAGGAGGTTGAGTTGCTCCTGCACATTGACGGTAACTGAGGGCCGGAGATAACCCTCCAGTACAGCCAAGATTTGCCTAACATTCACATAGCATAGTAATATACCGAAACATACATTAGAAAACAACATTTTGAAAACCTATCATTAGCGATGGCCTCTGGGTCAATGCACTGCTGCCTGTCATTGGCTGAGAGGGCATTTTTTAATTTATCTCTTGGAAGTAGACCGGACCAGGCCACCTGCAGAACAGCAGAGGCTAGGGATCACGGGAGGGGCATCTACTTGTGATTAGATCGGGCACTCTTCTAACCTAACTAGCCCAAACCATAACCAACCCTAACCCTATTAACTAACCAAAATCATTCTCTTAACATTACTAACGCCAACCATAGTGACAACTCTACTAAACCAAACCATAACCCAAAGGGAATGCACCATCGACATTTTTTGTTACTAATTGGCACATGTTCTCTTGGTCTAATCTGTTTTTATTTTCTAATGGTGGATACCTTTATTCTCTTTTCTGTGCAGGATTTTGGGGGCGGCCATCTTGCCTGAGCTGTTGTTAACAGCATTTACAGCTATGCTTTACAGCAGCCACATGGACCACATGCACAGTGGACAGGAGACGTTCATTGACATCTATGGGAGAGTTTTCAATACTGTGTGACTAATAAAGAGGTCATTGTGCAGGGGAGGGGAGTAGATAAGCTGTGACCATAACCTATGTATTGTGAATGGTGGATCTGGTGTTATCTATACAGAGGTGTTACATGTTATTATACCCCTGTCTGAGATGATAATGAGACAACTGCTGAGAAACAATCTCCATTGGCATATCATCAGGCTTAGTGGGTAGTGAGAAACATGCAGAACAATGCCAAAATGTAATTCAAAAGCTACTGTATTAAATAAAACAATAGACCCTTTGACCCTGCTAACCCTAATGTTAACGCTACTGAACTAAACCATAACCCTAATGTTACTAGCCCCAATTATACTGGTAACCCGACTAACTTTACTGCTAATCCTACTAGACCTAACTCAATCCCTAAATTTACTAACCCTAACGTGATCCTTAAAGGGGTGTCCAGCTTAGGGGACTGTTTTTTTAGACCTCTGCAGCTTATGTATCTGTGGAAAAACCCACACTCCCCTGCTCCTGGCTGCTCTGTTCTGGCTCCCTTCAGTGGTCTTCTCATCCCTGTCTTGTAAACCTCTGGACGGACAGGGTCGGGTGCACAGCAGGGGCGGAGCTATAGGGGAAGCGGCTACTTTGGGGCCCGAACTTAGGGGGAGCCCACCCTGAAGGAACATTTTATTTTCAGGGCCCCCTAAGCAGTATTATACCATGACATTATATATATATATATATATATATATATATATATATACTAGCAGAAGGACCCGGCTTCGCCTGGGTATATTTCATCTATTTCATTTAATGTTTCTGTGTGTCGTTGCAGAGAGAAAGTCAATGCAGCTGACAGGAGGTGATTTTTACCTTCATTTTTTTCAATCCCTATTGGCTGCGGAGTGGGAGAGGGTGTGGTTTAATGTGACACGGGAGGGGGTTAAGTCCTTCATTTCAGGGTGGCCTGAATTATAGGTTAATGCCATGGTAATTTGAGGAAAGACAATGGGTAGCAGTGGAAGAAAACATTGCTTTGCGCGGGTATATTTAATCTATTTATTTAATGTTTCTGTGTGTCGTTGCAGAGAGAAAGTCATCCTCCCTCCCATCCCTGCAGCTGACAGATGTTGATTTTTACCTTCAATTGTTCAATCTCCATTGGCTGCGGAGTGGGAGGGGTCATGGCCTGACTGAGTCGGGGGCGTGACATTGAAAGACCTGGGGCGGGGTTTTAAGTCCTTCTTTTGATGGTGGCCAGAATTACAGGTCGATGCCATGGTAATTTATGAGGACACGCCATGGGTAACAGTGGAAGAAAACATTGTTTTGCATGGGTATATTTAATCTATTTCATTTAATGTTTCTGTATGTTGTTGCAGAAAGAAATCCAACTTCCCTCCCGCCCCTGCAGCTGACAGAAGTGATTTTTACCTTCATTTTTTCAATCCCCGTTGGCTGCGGAGTGGGAGGGGGCGTGGCCTGACAGAGTCGGAGCGTGGTTTCGCGAGATCTGGGGCGGGGGTCAGAGTGGCATGAATTACAGGTCGATGACATGGTAATTTATGGGGACCCGCAATGGCTAGCAGTGGAAAAAAACATCTTTTATTAGTACTGAATGGTCGTAGTCTAAAATTAGTCAATTTCATCTACGATTTTTGTGTGTCATTGCAGAGAGAAATTCACCCTCCCACCCCTGCAGCTGATTTTTTTCAATCCCCGTTGCCTGCGGAGTGGGAGGGGGCGTGGCCTGGCAGAGTTGGGGGTGTGGATTATCAAGATGCTTCGAACGGTTGTAGTCTGAAATTAGTCTATTTCATCTAAAATTTTGTGTGTCATTGCAGAGAGAAATTCACCCGCCCATCCCTGCAGCTGACAGAAGTTTATTTTTCCCTTCATTCTTTCAATCCCTGTTGGCTGCGGAGTGGGAGGGGGCGTGACCTGACACAGTCGGGGGCGTGGCTTAACAAAGCGCTTCGCATAGGTGATTTAATCTATTTCATTTAATGTTTCTGTGTGTCGTTGCAGAATGGCTGCAGAGTGAGAGGGGGCGTGGTCTGACAGAGTTGGGGGCGTGACTTAGCAAGACGATTCGAACAGTTGTAGTCTATAATTAGTCTATTTTATCTAAAATTTTTGTGTGTCGTTGCAGAGAGAAATTCACCCTCCCACCGCTGCAGCAAACAGAAGTTTATTTTTACCTTTATTTTTTCAATCCCCATTGGCTGCGGAGTGGGAGGGGGCGTGACCTGACAGAGTCGGGGGGCGTGGATTAGCAAGACGCTTCACATGGGTGTATTTAATCTATTTCATTTAATGTTTCTGTGTGTCGTTGCAGAAAGAAAGTCATCCTCCCTCCCATCCCTGCAGCTGACAGATGTTGATTTTTACCTTTATTTTTTCAATCCCTGTTGGCTGCGGAGTGCAGGGGGCGTGGCCTTACAGAGTTGGGGCGTGGCTTAGCAAAGCGCTTCGCATAGGTGCATTTAATCTATTATATTTAATGTTTCTGTGTGTCGTTGCAGAATGGCTGCGGAGTGAGAGGGGGCGTGGCCTGACAGAGACGGGGCGTGGTTTAGCAAAAGGCTTCGAACGGTTGTAGTCTATAATTAGTCTATTTCATCTAAAATTTTTGTGTGTCGTTGCAGAGAGAAATTCACCCTCCCACCCCTGCAGCAAACAGAAGTTTATTTTTACCTTCATTTTTTCAATTCCCATTGGCTGCAGAGTGGGAGAGGGCGTGACCTGACAGAGTCGGGGGCGTGGATTAGCAAGACGCTTCGGATGGGTGGATTTAATCTATTTTATTTAATGTTTGTGTGTGTTGTTGCAGAAAGAAAGTCAACCTCCCACCCATCCCTGCAGCTGACAGAAGTTGATTTTTACCTTTATTTTTTCAATCTCTGTTGGCTGCGGAGTGAAAGGGGGTGTGGCCTGACAGAGTTGGGGGTGTGGCTTAGTGAGACCTGGGGCGGGGTTTCAAGTACTTCTTTTAGGGTGGCCTGAATTAAAGGTCAATACCATGCTTATTTATGAGCCCACGCAATAGGCAGCAGTGGAGGAAAACATCTTTTATTACTACTGAACTGTAGTAATAGAAAAAAACATAAGTTATATTTATGGTAACCGGAATACCTTTAACAGTGTCAGTGAATAGAAATGGATGAGATCCTCAGCTGCTGATAATTACCTGGTTGTTATGGAAACCTGCCCTCCCTGTGTGGCTTTGCAGAGAATGGCAGTTGGAGTTTAAAACCAAAGCTCCCAGTTGTAATGTTGGCTAATGGAGATCATATTTTGGGAATATCTCGGGAACGGTATGTCCTAGAGAGATGAGACCTGGTCTAAAACCTTCCCGGACACCTGATGTACCTGTGTGCCAGGGTGAAAATCGGTCCAGTAGTTTGGTCGCGCATAGAGAACAGACAGACAGACAGACAGAAATTCATTTTTATATTATTAAGAGATAAGAGATATATATATTATTAAGAGATATATACAGGGGCATTGTAGGAAATGGACGGAGTAAAAACTTTACTGAAGGCACATTCCATTTAGATCTATTAACCCTATCCTTAATTCAACTAACCCGAATCATAACCCTAATGCCACTAGCCCCAATTATATTCCTTGCATTACTACAGCTAGTCTTAACCCTGCCACCTCTTACTGAATCCCTAACCCAATTAACCTTAACCCTAAACACGTTAATCAAACGTTATCCTTAACCTTGCTAACCCTACCTCAATCTCCAAGTCTACTAACTCCATCCCTAACCCTCTTAACCCTAATTCTAGTTTTAGCTTTAAGCCTTCTATCCCATTCCTAACAGTACTAATCCTAGCTCTAATCCCAGCTCTACTAGTCCTAACCCCACTTCTTTCTCCAGGGCTATTTACCCTACTAATCCGCATTCAATCCTTGGATCTACTAACCCTATCTCTAACTATACTTCTGGTAACATGTCCTACTAACCTTAGCTACAGTATTAACTAAAATAGTCATAAAGACTAGTGATGAACGAGCATGCTCGGCCGAACCCGCTGTTTGGCTGAGCATGCCGGCGCTTGGGTCCACTTGGTGTTTGGCTGAACGCTGAGTGTACTCGAGCGCCATGCTCGAGTCCCCTCCCCGCACCAAGACAGATCCATCATGACCCGCAATGCAAGTCTATGGGGACGGATCCGTTTGGTGTAACACAATAGTAAACTGATCCGTCCTTACCTTTCCCAGCAGCTCCCTCCTCCCTCTAGCAGGTGGCGCTGTGGTGAAACTTACCACTGTGCGCCGTCTTCCTGCTGGGACAGGTTGGGAGCTGCTGGGAAAGATAAGTTTAACCCCCCTCAGTGTCTGTGTCATGTTTTTTTGGGGACCCGTGTAAACCAGACACCCTCCCCTCTTCTGAGCGGTGGGTGCCTGGCTTAGTCCCATTGACTTTAATTATGCTCGGGTGCTCGGCCAGAGCGCCCTATCACCTGGGTGCCCAATCATCACTAATAAAGACTATCAATCATGTGGTAAGCAATGTAGAAGTCTCATCTGAAGTATTCCTAAAAATTAACCAACTACTAAATCTGAAGAAGTGGCTGCTTAGAGAAGCTACCTGCCGCCAAATTGTCACTGTCACCCTAGGTTTGGATTCGCAGCTGATATATAGGACCTGTGACCCCCTCTGATCGTCTCTGCAGCTTCTCATTTACGCTTCCACCAGATGTTCTCCGCTCCCTTGCATTTTGTTCAGAAAAATGTGTCAGGCTATGAGCTATGCAAAAAAACATGGAGTCCAGCATTCCAGCTCCCTGAATATAACAAGGGAAACTAAAAAGTGGGATCCCGGATACAAAATAGTTTCCAATCAGGTAAGGGGTCCATAACACATTGCTGGAGATCCAGACACTTCTCAGCCTAGAGGTGTTACTGCAACATCTTGCTCCAGCATCCATGTATACTTAGCTGTATAAAGCACAAAGTAACATACAACGTAATATGTAATGCCTGCATATCGTATTAATGGGCCACATCCACAGCCACCACTAGATGGGGCTGGTGTCACCCTCTATTTATATAGAGGAGTTAGAACATTCTTGTCAGTGTAGACTAGTTAAGCCTATGAGGAGGAAGCTCATTTATACAGCTGACAGCTTAGCCTGTCCTGGACCCGGTACAATCCAGGACAGGGCCGGAAGAACTACAGAAGCAGACCAGATGCAAGAGAGAGAAAGAGGTGAAGAGAAAATCCAGTAGAGATAACTTGTCTGACAAGCACTTATTGACTCTACAGCCTCCATGTTCAGGAGTTGCCTCCAGTGCCTGAACATGCCAAAACACAATTTGGCCCATTGTGAGAATCTCCACATCCCAAGGTGGATTTTGTGGAAGCGTGCTGGGAGTACAGCAAGCTGTTCAAAGCATGGAGCAGAAGAGTTTTCCTACCGTGAGTTGCTTTACAAGAAGCATTGTACCTCACGTCTGGATGTTTATGTCAGCGTTAGCTAGAGAAGCGTAGAGTGAGGAAGACTACTTTAAAGAGACACCTTTCTGCCTCTTATCTACCTGTGCAGCTGTGTCGACTGCTGGTTCATCACATGATAAGAACTGTCCTCATCTGTTTGCATTAATTTTACTGCTGCGCAACTGTCTCATCATGGCCTCCTGAACTGCATCTACACTGAAAAGTGTTGGCGTCACAACAACCAGGACCTGGCCTTGCACCATGAAACCTACAACACCAAGGACACCTCAGTCATCATCAGGCAGCAGAACCCCAGAACTGCAGTGCGCCCTGAAAATAAGAATAGGTACATCCTTCCCATCACTGCATGCCGGCCCTGGTAGCTTCAGAAACATGAGTACTGCAACTACTGTCCATCTGAGGATGAGCTGAAGACTGTGTGTTGTCTATACTGCAACTACTACCCCCATCTGGCTACCCAAACTCACGCAAGCCTCTGCGGCCTGGTCAGTGCCTTACCGTTCCTCTGATCATGGTGAGATGACTTTGCCTTATTGGACATAGTACAAGGTGAAGGTGAAAGGAAGTGTTATCATATTGGAAGGGCCCTGGATCTTTTGAGACCCTAGCAACGCCCCTGTTCAGGACACTGCATGAGGCGAGGCCCTAATGGATAACAGACACTTCAGTAGGACCAGGACATTGATTATAGCCCAGGCCTCACCTTCTAGTACACATGCACAGTAAACCTGACTACTGTGTGTGTACTGCACTGGTTGGGGAGGCCCGGGGGCCCGGTAGCAGCCACAGTGCAATACATTTATCGTATGTTACAGTGTAGTATATCCACTCTCTCCAGTGCGGTACATTCTCCATGTATTACACCAGTGCAGCTCATCTACAGTGTCCACTGCATCCTGCTAAAGTATATTGAACATACTAACCAACGGCTGGTAAAATGGTATAAGCCCTGGGAATGGCCCAAACCCGCCCAGGAACACCCACTTCTCCTACATGTGAGGCGCTCTTGTTGGGCGGCCATAGAAGCTGTGCTTGCCCAATCCGGAACGGGGCCTGGTTGTCGCTGTTGTACCCACCAGCATGAGTGAAACCTCCAATGCCGATAGATTAACCCCTTAGATGCTGCTGTCAGTGCTGACTGCTGCGTCTAAGGGGTTGACAGAAGGAGGGGGCTCCCTCTCTGACTCCATCAGCTCCCCGCAGTGCAACCGCAGCTTGGAGCCCTACAAAGGCTTTTGAGTCTGCCATGTACAGAAGCCTAGGGGGCTCAGTTCGAGGCTGGGTCTCATAGGCACACGATCAGCGTGAAATCCATCCATAGTGGGACAAAAATAAAAAGGACAAAAAAAGGAAAAACAATAAATAAAAACTTTAGTTTAAGGCCACATTCACACGACCATATGAATGAGTCCGCATCCGTTCAGCAAAAGATGCGGACAGCACACCGCAAATTGCGGAACACACATGGGCCCATATCCATGTTTTGCAAGTCCGCAATTTGCAAATCCGCAAAACACAACATTCGTGTGAATGTAGCCTAAAAAACAGATCCCTTTCCCCCCCATCAAGCGATCATAAAGTAGAATGTAACCCGAAATGGTACTGATAAACGAATAACCTCATTATCAAAAATGAGCGCCTACACCAGAAACTTTAAAAAAAAAAATATGGTTCAGAAAATAATGATTTTTTTTTCAAAAATGCTTTTATTGTGTAAAAGTGGTAAAATAGAAAAAAAAAAAACTAAATAAAATTGGTATCTCTGTAATCGTACTGACCAGCAGGATAAAGATAACGTGTCATTTTTCCTGCTCGGTGAGCACCATAAAAAACTGAATCTAAAAAGTCATATTAACAATGATGATGGCAACTCATCCCACAAAAAATAAGCCCTCACACAGCCCTGTTAGGAGAAAAAAAAAGTATTGACAGAGGATGGGTGTACTACTACCTCAGAGGTTGTTCAATACTAACATGGCGACTGTAAACTAATCCATCAAAATTTTCGCAGCAAAAGCCAAATGGTGCTCCTTCCCTTCTGAACCCTGCAGTGTACCTAAACAGCAGTTTGTGGGCACAATATATTGGGCACTGAAATGCCATATCTGCCATGCAATTTTAACTTTGCACCATCTGCTCTGCTCTGCTTTGCAAAATACCTGTGGCATCAAATTGCTCACCTTTCCTTTCTTAATACCCCGAGAGGAGGAGTTTCCAGAATGGGTGTCACTTCTTGGGGGTTCCATATATTATTTCTTCCCAGAGCCTCCACAGTTGTCAAAGCAAGATGTGTATCTCCACATTGGCCCTCAAATATGCATGGTGCTCTTTTACTCCTGAGCCCTGCTGTATGTACAGGTAAAAGATTAGGGCCACATATAGGGTTTTTATAAGATTAGGGCCACATATAGGGTGTTTATAAAACCCAGCACCACAGCATAATAAGAGGGCTAAGTTTTCACATTGGCATACGATGGGCACAACATATTGGACACCCAGGTAGCATATCTGTGGAAAAATTAAATTTTCACTTTGCACCATCTGCTGTGATTAATTTTTTGCAAAACCACTGTGGGTTTAAAATGCTCCCTACACCCCTTGGTATATTCTGTAAGGAGTGTAGTTTCTAAAATGGAGTCACTTCTTGGAGGTTTCCTTTTTGTTTAGCCTCTGAGCCTCTGCAGTTGTCGACCAGTACCTCAAATGCAAACAGTGCTCCTTCCCTTCTGAGCTCTGCGGTGTGTCCATACAGCAGTTCATGACCACATAGAGAGTTTTCTCGTAGTCGGGAAAAATAACAAATTGTGACATGCTTTTTCTCCTATTACCCCTTGTGAAAAAGAAAAATCTGAAAATCTAGGTCTAAAGCTGCATTGTATTGGAAAAATCCTAACCTTTCATTTTCACAGCCAAGTGTTTCTAAATTCTGTGAAATGCTTGTGGGGTCAAAACACTCACTACACTCCACAATAAATTCCTTGATCAATGTAGTTTCAAAATGGGGTCACTTTTTGAGGGTTTCTACTGTAAAGGTACCTCAGGATCTCTTCAAATTCGACATGATACCCGAGAACCATTCCAGCAAAACCTGTCCTCCAAAAGCGATACAACGCTCCTTCCCTCCTGATCCCTGTGTTGTGCCCATACAGCAATTTATAATGACATATTGCAAGTTCCAGTAAACTGCGGAATCAAGTAATCAATATTGAGGTTTGATTGGCTGTTAACCCTTGCTGTGTTTCCTTGCAGCAAAAAAATGTCACCTCTTTTTGCTTTAATTCTTGTGAAACACTTAAAGGGCTAACATAGTTTGTAAAATAATTTTTGAATCATTTGAGGGATGTAGTTTCTAAAAAGGGGGATTTATGTGTGGTTTCTATTATGTAAGTCCTTCAAAGTCACTGAATTGGTCCTTAAAAATGTCTCTTTTGAAAATTTTCTTGAAAATTTGAAAAATTGCTTATAAAATTTTAAGACTTCTAATGTCCTAAAAAAAAATGCCATTTACAAAATGATGCCAGCATAAAGCAGACATATGGGGAATGTTAATTAATATTTAGTGAGGTATCACTATCTCTCTTAAAAGGTATGTCTTAAGAGACATTTATATTTAGAAACTTTTTTTTATATAAATAAAAGTAAAATATATCAACTGAAATCCACCATTAACATGAAGTGTGATGTGTCACGAGAAAACACTCTCAGGATTAGTTGGACAAGGAAAAACAGTCAAAAGTTATTACATGTCAGATTTACTAAATTTGGCTCGGTTCTTAAAGGGGTTCTCCAGGAATTAAGAAAATGAAAATACTTAAATATTACTTTATTATAAATATATTCCCAAATACCTTTCATTAGTTATAATGGCTCGTTTTGTCTGGGGAGCAATCATTAGGAGAAACAAAATGGCCGCTGTCCTATTAGTACACAGAACCTGTCCTAATCACACAGGAGGACAAGTTGCTTCACAACACTGAGGTAAAAAGCTGCCTTATCCTCCTCTACTCATCAAGGATTATGATCCTGAATAATACAGTTTAATATGATATCTAGCTGAATCTTTGTAGTAATGGAGCTCATGAGGAGACATGAAGTACAGAGATGACAGGACAGACTGTGGTAATGGAGACTACATACAAGAGCTGCTGCTCATCAGCCATATCTGCTCATGAACTCAATTCCTACAGAGATTCAGCAGAACATCTTATCAGCTGTATTCAGGATCATAATTCCTGACAAGCAGAGCAGAGAGGAGGATGAGGCAGCTCTTACCTCAGTGTTGTGAAGTAACTTCTCCTGTGTGATTAGGACAGGTTCTGTGTGTACTAATAGGACGGCGGCCATTTTGTTTCTCCTAATGATTGCTTCCTAGACAAACTGAGCCTTATAACTAATGAAAAGTATTTGGGAATAAATTTATAATGAAGTAATATTTAAGTATTTTTATTTTCTTAATTCTCGGAGAACCCCTTTAAGGTGATAACTGGCTGTGGGGTTAACTGCTGCAACCTATAAAGTATAGTAATAGTCACGTAGAAGTCCAACCATTCAACTAGGTGGAGAAACTACAGCAACATGGTCAAAGGTAATCAATAACAATAGTGTGAATTAAAGGGAGTCTGTCAGCAGTTTTGCCCATGCTAAACTGCTGACAGCACTACGTAGAGTCTCGGGATACCAAGACAAGCATTCATTTTCTGGAGCTTTTATCATCGGGGTAGTGAAAATATGAAGTTTTATTCTGACGTTTCTGCCCCTGCAAGTGTCGAGGAGGTGGAGCTTTACTGTGAGGTGCTCTCTGCACTGAAATGCTCCACAGCTCCTGATCTCAGCTTTGAGTCACAGCTGAAGGAATCTCCTGACTGAATGCTACATCTGTCACTCAGAGCAGTGGGGAGGGGCTGTGGAGCAGCTCAATACCAGAGGGCACTTCACTGTAAAGCTCCTGGCGGAATAAACCTCCTGGACATTTGCAGGATCAGAGCCTGGCGGAATAAACCTTCATATTCACACTACTCCTGATGAGAAAAGCTCCACATAAGGCATGTTTGTCTTGTACTTCCCAGCCTCTACCTAGTGTTATCAGCAGTTTAGCATGGGCAAAACTGCTGACAGCCTCCCTTTAAAGGATGCATGTTTCTCTTTGTGTTACTTTATGCCAATTATTGGTTGGCTTAGGCTACTTTCGACATGGATTCCAGCAGGCTGTTCTCTGGCACTGCCAGATGCAAATAGGATGCCCGTGGGACAATTTAAGATTAATGAAGTCCGGCGGAGATCTGGCTACAGTCCGGCAAAGATGCTGAGAATTAGCCAGACACAAACCGTTGCACAATGTGGTTTGTGTCTGGCCGATTCCTGGCATTGTCTACCGGATCAGTCGGCCATATATGTCAACTAAAGATGCTTGAATTGTGGCAAAATGTTGGCCCTAACATTCACATATTAGGCCTCACCCCCTTCCTTACTAAGACACGCCCTTCTCTGTTGAGCCACGCCCCCTTTGACCCAGGTGCAGAGGATTTGTCAAGAACTTAAAGCACCAAATTGCACAAAAGAATCGCCAGGTTGGTGGAAATTGGCACCACATTTTGCACAGTTGACAACAGTTGTCCACAGGCGATGGACTTTCACTAGGGCATCACATTATCATTAACTCCATGATGGACAGCAGGGGCCCGACCGTTATATGGTGCCGTGGAGGGCTGTGGCCCCTCAGGCCCCAAGACTAGTATCACTTCTATGTTTACGTCTCATCTTCGAAGACAATTAATCAGGCATTGCCGATAGCATCATGAACATTTCTATACGAGATCCCTCCGGAGTCCATGGCGGTCGCTTCTGTTTACTATAAGTTAATTTTAGGAGCACTCAATAAACATTAATTAACCCCTTGAGGGAAGAAAGACACAGTCCGCATAATATTAATTACAGCAAACAACAACAACAACAAGGCGGGAGCCCTTAGAGGCGCTAAGACTAATAATTCCCTGGAGATTTATAACCCCAATTAATACCACTCCAGATTATTACCCCGGGGTATAAATAGAAGTATTAGTAGCCGAGGCTTCTCCTTAGGGCAAGAAAATCCAAACACAGTCCTCCAGATCCAGAATCAAGAAGAATCCTCGTTACTGAGATTCCAAGATTTAAGCCATTTTTCCTGCTATGGGAACCAGTCTATACCAGGTAAGTGTCCTACATCACATACCTGAGGCCAGAGAACCCGGAGTGGACTCATCTCATGTACATCGTGCCGATCCAGGTTAGAGGATGAGACGCTTCTCCTGACACATTGTAATGGCCGATATACAGTACACAGGAGACAGGGTGGTTTTCCATATTGATAAATAAAGGGCCATTTCCCCAAGCAAACAATCATATTACTGAGGGCTAAATGCTGCTATAAGTAAATTAACGGTGATTACAGATGAACACAATATTACCATCTAGTTAATTAGTCAGAATTCATTGTTTACTCACCTTCTTAATGACACCAGATAATTGATGTCACAGCCTTAATTATACTCCAGAGCTGCACTCACTATTCTGCTGGTGCAGTCACTGTGTACATACATTACTTATCCTGTAGTGATCCTGAGTTACATCCTGTATTATACTCCAGAGCTGCACTCACTATTCTGCTGGTGCAGTCACTGTGTACATACATTACTTATCCTGTACTGATCCTGAGTTACATCCTGTATTATACTCCAGAGCTGCACTCACTATTCTGCTGGTGCAGTCACTGTGTACATACATTACTTATCCTGTACTGATCCTGAGTTACATCCTGTATTATACTCCAGAGCGCCACTCACTATTCTGCTGTGCAGTCACTGTGTACATACATTACTTATCCTGTACATGATCCTGAGTTACTTCCTGCATTATACTCCAGAGCTGCACTCACTATTCTGCTGGTGCAGTCACTGTGTACATACATTACTTATTCTTGTACTGATCCTGAGTTACATCCTGTATTATACTCCAGAGCTGCACTCACTATTCTGCTGGTGCAGTCACTGTGTACATACATTACTTATCTTGTACTGATCCTGAGTTACATCCTGTATTATACTCCAGAGCTGCACTCACTATTCTGCTGGTGTAGCCACTGTGTACATATGTTACATTACTTATCCTGTACTGATCCTGAGTTACATCCTGTATTATACTCTATGAGCTGCACTCACTATTCTGCTGGTGCAGTAACTGTGTACATACATTACTTATCCTGTAACTGATCCTCAGTTACATCCTGTATTATACTCCAGGCTGCACTCACTATTCTGCTGGTGCAGTCACTGTGTACATACATTACTTATCCTGTACTGATCCTGAGTTACATCCTGTATTATACTCCAGAGCTGCACTCACTATTCTGCTGGTGCAGTCACTGTGTACATACATTACTTATCCTGTACTGACCTGAGTTAACATCCTGTATTATACTCCAGAAGCTGCACTCACTATTCTGCTGGTACAGTCACTGTGTACATACATTACTGATCCTGTACTGATCCTGAGTAACATCCTGTATTATACTCCAGAGCTGCACTCACTATTCTGCTGGTGCAGTCACTGTGTACATACATTACATTACTTATCCTCTACTGATCCTGAGTTACATCCTGTATTATACTCCAGAGCTGCACTCACTATTCTGCTTGGTTCAGTCAATGTGTACATACATTACATTACTTATCCTCTACTGATCCTGATTTACATCCTGTTATTATACTCCAGAGCTGCACTCACTATTTTGCTGGTGGAGTCACTGTGTACATACATTACTTATCCTGTACTGATCCAGAGTTATTATCCTGTTATGATGCTCGCGGAGCTGCACTCGCCCAGTTCTGCGGTGCAGTCACTGTTGTACAATACATTACTTATCCCTGTATGATGCCTGAGTTACATCCTGTATTATACTCCAGAGCTGCCACTGCACGTATTCTGCTGGTTGCAGTCACTGTGTACATACATTAGCTTATCCTGTACTGATCCGAGTTACATCCTGTATTATACTTCCAAGGCCTGCACTCCACTATTTCTGTGGGTGCAGACTTGGTGGTACATAGATTAACTATCCTGTTACTGATCCTGAGTTACTCACTGTATTATATCCAGAGCTGCACTCACTATTCTGCTGGTGGAACAGTCACTGTGTACATACATTACTGTATTCCCTGTACTGCATCCTGGAGGTTACATCCTGTTATATACTCCAGAGCTGCACTCACTATTCTGCTGGTGCAGTCACTGTGTACATACATTACTTATCCTGTACTGATCCTGAGTTACATCCTGTATTATACTCCAGAGCTGCACTCACTATTCTGCTGGTGCAGTCACTGTGTACATTACATTACTTATCCTGTACTGATCCTGAGTTACATCCTGTATTATACTCCAGAGCTGCACTCACTATTCTGCTGGTGCAGTCACTGTGTACATACATTACTTATCCTGTACTGATCCTGAGTTACATCCTGTATTATACTCCAGAGCTGCACTCACTATTCTGCTGGTGCAGTCACTGTGTACATTACATTACTTATCCTGTACTGATCCTGAGTTACATCCTGTATTATACTCCAGAGCTGCACTCACTATTCTGCTGGTGGAGTCACTGTGTACATACATTACTTATCCTGTACTGATCCTGAGTTACATCCTGTATTATACTCCAGAGCTGCACTCACTATTCTGCTGGTGCAGTCACTGTGTACATACATTACTTATCCTGTACTGATCCTGAGTTACATCCTGTATTATACTCCAGAGCTGCACTCACTATTCTGCTGGCTGCAGTCACTGTGTACATACATTACTTATCCTGTACTGATCCTGAGTTACATCCTGTATTATACTCCCAGAGCTGCACTCACTATTCTGCTGGTGCAGTCACTGTGTACATACATTACTTATCCTGTACTGATCCTGAGTTACATCCTGTATTATACTCCAGAGCTGCACTCACTATTCTGCTGGTGCAGTCACTATGTACATACATTACTTATCCTGTACTGATCCTGAGTTACATCCTGTATTATACTCCAGAGCTGCACTCACCATATTGCTGGTGCAGTACTTCGTACATACATTACTTATCCTGTACTTGATCCTGAGTTACATCCTGTATTATACTCCAGAGTTCTGCACTCACATTTGCTGGTGCAGTCACTGTGTACATACATTACTTATCCTGTACTGATCCTGAGTTACATCCTTGTATTATACTCCAGAGCTGCACTCACTATTCTGCTGGTGCAGTCACTGTGTCACATACATTACTTATCCTGTACTGATCCTGAGTTACATCCTGTTATTATACTCCAGAGCCTGCACTCACTATTCTGCTGGTGCAGTCAACTGTGTACATACATCATACTTATCCTGTACTGATCCTGAGTTACATCCTGTATTATACTCCAGAGCTGCACTCACTATTCTGCTGGTGCAGTCACTGTGTACATACATTACTTATCCTGTACTGATCCTGAGTTACATCCTGTATTATACTCCAGAGCTGCACTCACTATTCTGCTGGTGCAGTCACTGTGTACATACATTACTTATCCTGTACTGATCCTGAGTTACATCCTGTATTATACTCCAGAGCTGCACTCACTATTCTGCTGGTGCAGTCACTGTGTACATACATTACTTATCCTGTACTGATCCTGAGTTTACATCCTGTATTATACTCCAGAGCTGCACTCACTATTCTGCTGGTGCAGTCACTATGTACATACATTACTTATCCTGTACTGATCCTGAGTTACATCCTGTATTATACTCCAGAGCTGCACTCACCATTGTGCTGGTGCAGTCACTGTGTACATACATTACTTATCCTGTACTGATCCTGAGTTACATCCTGTATTATACTCCAGAGCTGCACTCACTATTCTGCTGGTGCAGTCACTGTGTACATACATTACTTATCCTGTACTGATCCTGAGTTACATCCTGTATTATACTCCAGAGCTGCACTCACTATTCTGCTGGTGCCAGTCACTGTGTACATACATTACTTATCCTGTACGATCCTGAGTTACATCCTGTATTATACTCCAGAGCTGCACTCACTATTCTGCTGGTGCAGTCACTGTGTACATACATTACTTATCCTGTACTGATCCTGAGTTACATCCTGTATTATACTCCAGAGCTGCACTCACTATTCTGCTGGTGCAGTCACTGTGTACATACATTACTTATCCTGTACTGATCCTGAGTTATATCCCTGTATTATACTCCAGAGCTGCACTCACTATTCTGCTGTGCAGTTCACTGTGTACATACATTACTTATCCTGTACTGATCCTGAGTTACATCCTGTATTATACTCCAGAGCTGCACTCACTATTCTGCTGGTGCAGTCACTGTGTACATACATTACTTATCCTGTACTGATCCTGAGTT
>ONZH01001671.1:0-79848 GCA_900303285.1 Rhinella marina
TGGGAATCGAACCCAGATCAACTGCTTGGGAAGTAGCTATGCTCACCACTATACCACCAGCAGGCACAGCAACTGATGAGATCAGATACTAAACTTGATTTCAGCTGCAGTGCCAGCATGAGCAGTGGTGTCACCTGCAGGCGGTGATGGACCTTCGTTGCACCTAGTTGGGTGCTTCCCTAACATGTGATGGGTATTTGCCTCGCCTTTCTTGGTCTGGGTGAGCACAATTGCCATGAGGGTAACCACCAGGCTGTTGCCTGAGAATTTGGGGTAATGGTGGGATTAGGCAGCCTCAGAGGCATCCATGCATGCTGCCCCTGCTGTTTCCTGTCCATTTCCGTGGTGTTTCCATCATTTTCTGAGGTTTCCAGGTTTTCACCCAGCCATCCCTAGGCAGAGCCTTGGTCCCCCGCAAAAATGCTCGAGTCTCCCATTGACTTCAATGGGGTTCGTTATTCGAAACGAGCACCCGAGCATCGGGAAAAGTTCGACTCGAATAACGAGCACCCGAGCATTTTAGTGCTCGCTCATCTCTACACTTAACCAACTAGGATAGGAGCAAATGAGTCATGTGACCACATGTCACTGCAATCACTGACCCTGCTCACGCCGCAGATTTCGGAGCCCAGCACCACCCTCCAGCTAATTATGCACGCCCCTTCAGCGCTGTCTTCTCCACCGGTTGCGGCACAGACTCTTGTATGCACGGCGCATGCGCAAGATGCGCCGCAGCCGGGGGAGAAGACAGCGCTGAAGGGGCGTGCATAATTAGCTGGAGGGCGGTGCTGGGCTCCGAAATCTGCGGCGTGCCCGGGCTCCAACGGCTCGCAGGACCTCCCCTTGGGCTCCTTATCCAGGTATTTCACATGTTAATAAAAACGCTTTTTTATGTAAACTACTGCCGTAATAACAATTACACTTACATATTTACAATCACAGCAGTAAGGCCGGTATAGAGATGTAATTATCTCTATACCCAATATCCTGCTGACAGAATCCCTTTAAACATTACCTAACATGTGATACTGACCATGCGATATATGTGTTGTTTTGTCCCTGCAATATGATGTATGTAGGTGAAACCACTCTTGATTTGAAAACAAGACTGAATTATCATAGATATACTATTAGAAAAAGAAGGTTGGATTTGCCCATATCTAAGCACTTTATTGAGTGCAAACATACGGAGCACTAACTACGTTTTCGCATTGTAGATCATGTACCCCCCTTGAAGAAAGGTGGTAATAGATCCAAAATGTTACTCCGCAAAGAACTTGAGTGGATTCATAGACTAAACACACTCAAACCACATGGTTTGAATGTGGACTTTAGAATGAGCGCTATATTGTGAACATCTGTTGCCTGTAATGGGTTAGTCAACGTCTTCTGGGTTAGGATGGTTTTTATCTCACTATGTTCTGTAACAAGATTTTAATTTTGTTATTTTGTATGTTTTTAGGGACTGGCATTGATGCTGAAGGAGACAGAAGTCCATAATATATATTGTTCAAGAGGGTGATACTGCGCATGATTGATATTTTTAGGGCATAATACACTATATTGAGTTGTTTATAAATGGACAGTATGTTCATTTGTATATCCCCAGCAGATATAGTCATGGCCATTATATACACTCCCGTTGGATTGTTAGGGAGGGGGCATTGTTGGACCCTATTTGTGTTAATATGGATGGGGGTCTATGTTGCCGACTCCTGGAGCAGGGTCAGTGATCGCAGTGACATGTGGTCACGTGACTCATTTGCTCCTATCCTAGTTGGTTAAGTGTATTTGGCCTAGTGACCTGTGAGGAGAATCCCTCATCGACCTTTGGCAAGATTCTGTTTTGAGGTTTGCGATCTTTACTTGTCGGATACATTACATACTGTATGCCCCTCAGCAAAATGGCGGCAGTTAAGCACGGTGTATGCATTGCGCATGCGCCGATTCTTCATTGTGCTTTGCCCTTAGTTGTTATGAACACACTGGAGGATTCACACCAGTGCGCTTGCGTGACATGCGCACAGCCACTGGGTGTGTACTCTGACACTGACAGACCTGGTAATGCTCAGAGCCGTTCTCGACATGCGCAGTGGCCCGATCGACACGCCGACAGTAGCGTGGTTTGGCGTGAGTTTTGTCCCTTCTGGCATCAATGTAGGTTTTAATTATATTTACACATGTATTCACATTGTCCATTAAGGGCTATTAATGTATATTTATGAGTTTTTGTATTCAATGTATTTGATTCACGATCATGTAACAGGAGTAACACTATATGAAGTCATAACACAATAATTACACATATATAGATGTACTTTTTATATATTATAAACTGTTTTTGATTAATTGGTATGTATTGTTCATAATTAATTGCACAATGATTGCACTTGCACTTTATGTATTTAAACCTTGTTCACACTATCACTGTTGCTTGAGAAAGGCTCCAGAGTAGAGCCGAAACGTCGCGGTCCCACATTATGGGTAAATAAAGGATTCCTTTTTTGTTTATTTTTAAAGAGAGTGCTGCCTTCTTGTGTTTTTTGTATTTTGGCCATTGTCGGGTCTAAGGCTGTGCACCTCCACCATTATTTATAGTGCTGCCAAGACTTTTGGTATTATATATATAAATATATATATATATATATATATATATATATATATTGTGAGGCAGTGACAGGCCACCTGGGTGCAATTACTGGCTGAGGAGGCCTGAGAGGTTGGAGCCTGCGGAGGCTCTGTGTGTGTGGTCTCAGCCAGGAGGGTTGAGGGGCCACAAGGCTCTGTGTAGCCTGAAAGTTTGGGGGGCCCAGTGACCCTAGGAGAAGAGGGTCACACGATCATAGTCGGGAGGACTATTGGACCATCTCCCCCGGTTGGAGTCACAGCCAGGTACGGTTGGAGTCACAGCCAGGAGGCTGCTGGACTGAACGGCTGAGGAAGCCGCACTTAAAAGCTGTGTGTGAACAGCGTATGTATTTAGGTGAGTTAGCTGAACTATGTTTAGTCAGAACCCAGCTGGGAAGGTGTTGTTTGTATGATTTGTTTTGGTGTGCTGGTGCCAATAAAACTGAGTTGGACCTGAAAATCCCCGTGTTGTGAAGATATTGTGTGATGTCAACCCCCTGAGAGGATACGATCCCTTACAATATATATATATATATATATATATATATAGCTATTTTTCCAACCACCCCAAAAAAACTTGAACTGTCTGGACATGCATAGACACAGATTTCGGCCTAGTATTTCATGTTTTCACTCAGATATTTAAAATTCTACCCTCTGTATTGTAAGACACACATATATTGCGATTTTCACAACCCCACACAAAAATCGAACTGTCTGGAGATTCTCTGACACAGATTTCGGCCTAGTATTTCACGTTATCCCTCAGGCATTTAAAACACTACCCTCTGTATTGTAAGGCACATGTATATTGCTATACTACTCCCAAACCTTAAAGGGAACCTGTCATCACCGAAACACCCCCTCAACTAGAGTAAGCGGTGTATAGTGTAAGTGATGCTGAATCCGAATATGTAAGTTTTATCTTCATACTCACTTCCATTACGACGTTGTGCTCCCACAAACTTGCAGTAAAATGCACTCACTGGACTCTTCTTTGAGTCCTCTCCATTATGTGAGTGAGCATTGGAGTCCAGTGAGTGCATTTTACTGCAGGTTTGTGGAAGCACAGCGTCGGAATGGAAGGGAGTACGAAGATAAAACTTACATATTCGGATTCAGCATCACTTACACTATACACCGCTTACTCTAGGTCAGGCTGTGTTTCGGAGATGACAGGTTCCCTTTAAAAAAATTTAACTGTCTGAAGATGCACTGACACAGCTTTCGGACTAGTATTTCACGTGATCACGTATTTCATGTTATATGATATTTGAAATGCTACCCTCTGTATTGTAAGATATTTTCCCAAACTGCCCAAAAAAAATTAGATATCCTGACACAGATTTTGGACTAGTATTTCAGGTGTTTTCACTGAGATTGCGAAAGCTACCTGTCCTCTGGATAGTAAAACACATGTTGCATGCTTTTGAGGTTATCCCCCTCCCACACACAAAAACTGTTAAAAAGAAATGTTCTTATAGGTGTGTTATAAAGAAAATAAATATAATGCAACAGCACTCTGCAAACCAAATAAAGTACAAAAATGCCATAGTAATATAGAATATTTTGATGCTAATGCTACACTCATTTAGTAAATTTGAGATTCTTGACAAATATATTTTGTACAAAATTATTTGGGCCCGTCTGCCAAACGTCAAGGCGATCTCTGTAAGACGGGAACCTAACACTATTTCCTACCTGTTATGTGCCATAATGGCCTCCATAAAATTCAGGGGGTGTTGGTTCCACATGCATGCTGGGTCCATTCTGCCTTTTGCCATTTCTGGTGCTTCAAAGGCCTCCACTAAATCCAGGGATGCAGGTACCAACATGCATGTCGAGCCCACTCTATACCTCTATACTAAGAGCAGACTACGGCTTTATACTTACACTGATTAAAATCAGCCTATGGGGCAGACAGGCTGGTCAGGAGTGCATGACTAAATGGAGTAGCCACACCTCCAGTACAAACTACAAAGAAAAAAGGGGAGGCATGTGGAACCAACACCCCCTGAATTTTTTGGAGGCCATTATGGCACATAACAGGTAGGAAATAGTGTTAGGTTCCCATCTTACAGAGATCGCCTTGATGTTTGGCAGATGGGCCCAAATAATTTTGTACAAAAAATATTTGCCAAGAATCTCAAATTTACTAAATGAGTGTAGCATCAAAATATTTTATATTACTATGGCATTTTTGTACTTTATTTGGTTTGCAGAGTGCTGTTGCATTGTATTTATTTTCTTTTCTCTCTGTATCTAGCCATAGCAACGTGCACCTGCACACTGGGATGTGCTGACTGACCCCCCCTTTTTTTCTTTGTAGTTTGTACTGGAGGTGTGGCTACTCCATTTAGTCATGCACTCCTGACCAGCCTGTCTGCCCCATAGGCTGATTTTAATCAGTGTAAGTATAAAGCCGTAGTCTGCTCTTAGTATAGAGGTATAGAGTGGGCTCGGCATGCATGTTGGTACCTGCATCCCTGGATTTAGTGGAGGCCTTTGAAGCACCAGAAATGGCAAAAGGCAGAATGGACCCAGCATGCATGTGGAACCAACACCCCCTGAATTTTATGGAGGCCATTATGGCACATAACAGGTAGGAGATATGTTAGGTTCCCGTCTTACAGAGATCGCCTTGACGTTTGGCAGACGGGCCCAAATAATTTTGTACAAAATATATTTGCCAAGAATCTCAAATTTACTAAATGAGTGTAGCAATTAGCATCAAAATATTTTATATTACTATGGCATTTTTGTACTTTATTTGGTTTGCAGAGTGCTGTTGCATTGTATTTATTTTATTTTCTTTGTGTATCTAGCCGTAGCAACGTGCACCTGCACACTGGGATGTGCTGACTAACCCCCCTTTTTTACTTTGTAGGCGTGTTATAAGGCAGCTAGAAGCCACTGCTAGGCACACCCAGCCTCAGCTTCTCACTTCTCACTCCCTGGCTGACATCTTTCCATATTCTACACAATTCTTCTTCTTTCTAGTCTTTCCCTGGCACTAGCCCCTTCAAGTGACAGCCAGTTTGGACCAAATGCTAGAGCCCCATTTTTCTAATCTGACATGTGTCAGTTTATCTGGTAATAACTTTAGAACACTTTTACTTATTCAAGCCATTCTGAGATTGTTTTCTCATGACACATCATACTTCATGTTAGTGGTGAATTTGAGTTGATACGTTTTACCTCTATACATAAAAAATACAAAATTTGCTGAAAATTTGGAAAAATTCAGTATTTTCAAAATTAGAATTTCTATGCTTTTAAGACGGATAGTGATACTTCATAAAATAGTTATTACTTTACATTCCCCATACTTTATGTTTGCATCATTTTGTAAATGTTATTTCATTTTTTAAGATGTTAGAAGGCATACAAGTTTAGAACCAAAAATGTAATATTTTTAAGCAAATGGCCAAAACCCACTTTTTAAAGGACCAGTTCAGTTATGAAGTCACTGTTGGGCTTACATAGTAGAAACCACCCACCCATACATGACCCCCATTTTAGAATCTACACCCCTCAAGTTATTCAATACAGATTTTACAAAATTTGTTAACCCTTTAGGTGTTCCACAAGAATTAAAACACAATGGAGGGGACATTTTAAAATTTCATTTTAATACATTTTTCCTGTAACACAGGGTTAACAGCCAAACAAACCAATATTTGTTACCCCGATTCTGCAGTTTACAGAAACACCCCATATGTGGTCATATGGGCACACGCCAGGGCACAGAAGGAAAAGAACGCCATATTGTGAACGGAATGGTTTTCAGGTGCTATGTCACATTTGAAGATACCCTGAGGTACCCATAGAAAGACTTGAACCCAAGTGACCTCAATTTGGAAACTACACCCCTAAAGGAATAAATCTAGTGGTGAGGTGAATGCTTTGGCACAACAAGCATTTCATAGAATTTAGAAACACTGGCTGTGAAAATGAACTTGTATTTCCAATATAATGTTGCTTTAGCCCCAATTTTTTATTTTCACAAGGGCTAACAGGAGCAAATGCACCCCATAATTTTTTATCCATTTTTTCCTAAATACGGCAACACCATATATGTGGTCATAAACTGCTGTTTGGGGACATGGCAGCATTCAGAAGGGAAGGAGCGGCATCAGGATTTTCTATCATGTAATTTGCTGAAATTAATTTTAGGGGCCATAACATTTTTATTTTTTCACCAATGTAGCTGTATGAGGGCTTGTTTTTTGGGGGATGGGCTGTAGTTTTTATTGGTATCATTTTAGGGTTTTTTTAATCACTTTTTATAACATTTTTTTGTGGGGTTCTTCTTGCAGTAAATATGATATGATAATTTTATTCTGTGGGTTGATATGGTTATGGCAATACCAAATTAATATAGATTTTTTTATGGTTTACTGTTTTTTCAGCATAAAATCACTTCTGTGTTAAAAATAAGATATTTTACATTGTCATATAGTAAAGTTAATAACTTTTTTTAAATTTTTTCACTAATGTAGCTGTGTGTGGGCTTGTTTTTTGTGGGACAGGTGGTAGTTTTTATTTGTATTATTTTGAGGTACATACAACTTTTTGATAACTTTTTGTTTATTTTTTGTGGAGGTGAGGTGACAAAAACAGCATTTTTGTCATTTTTTTTTACATTATTTTTTTTTACAGCGTTCACCATGCTAGATCTGGTTATTATGGATGTAGAGATACCAATTATGTGTAGTTTTTTAGTTTTTCATTTTTTAATAACTTATAATTGAACTGATTTTTTTTTACTTTTTTGTTACACTTTTTTTTTTTATCATGACCCATTTGTATCTTGAAGATCCAGTGGCCCTGATGGCTATAAAGTGCATGGCAATAGTCATCTGTTGCAATACACTGTATTATCAGTATTACACTTACGCTAAGGCTGATCAGACCCTCAGCCTCAGTTTGATCAGCCTTAGGTACATGGCAGCCCAGACGCCTTTGTAAAGCAGCCAGTTGCCATGGTAACCATCAGGCTGCTGAAATCGCAGGAGCGGCGGCCCAATGGAAGAGAGAGGGAGCTCCCTCCCTCTCAACCCCATGGATGCCGCGGGTGGCTATTGACCACATCATCTATGGGCTTGAATGGTCAGGAATGGTGCAACCACTGATTTCAGCCGTAGCAGCAGAATGTCAGCTGTAAGTTATAGCTGACACTCTGTGCTGATGGCAGCGGCTCATGAACGGAGATACACAGATATAAGAGGCCGCAGGGGGTAATGGGGGTATATGGGGGACAATAGAGGCATATAGGCTACAGTGGCAGCATCAGGAGCACGGTGGCACACTGAGGGTCTTGACTGATTTACGCTTTGACCTCCAGAGTGGAGACCACAGCCTGAAACCAGCATTTTGACAGTGCCGTGCTCCGATTGGTTAGCCTGCAGAGACTAACCAATCAGAGCGCTTGCCAGCAAGGGACCACTCTGATTGGTCCCTTGCCAGGTTCTCTGGTGTCAGGAGAGTGGAGATTCCGGGGCTGTGACACTTTAGAATGTCACAGCCCCAATAAGTAGATTGGACGTTACTTGTGATTTGGACGTACAGTTACATCCATATGTGTAGTAGAAGCTTGATTGTTACTGTACACTGTCCCTAAGATTGTTTTCTGTCAAATAGTGCATAGACCCATTCACTCTCATTCACAACCCAACACAGAATGACATTTTGCTCATTCTGCAAGGACACCTGCTTGCCTGCTGCAGCACTGATTGACTCATCCAGGCTGTCTGTCAGCCTGTGAGCCAATCAGGACAAGCTCTCCCCCCACTTCCTCTTAGGGTCATGTGAACATCCTTTTTCTTTATACCTCTTGCTTTTTCCCGCCGACTTGTGCGGTAAAATGGCTCTGTATGCTTGTATGTTTCATCTAAGCCAGGCATGCTCAACTTGCGTCCCTCCAGCTGTTGCAGAACTACAACTCCCATCATTCCCGGACAGCCTACAGCTATCAGCCTACAGAAGGGCATGGTGGGTATTGTAGTTTTACAACAGCTGGAAGGCCGCAGGTTGAGCAGCCCTGATCTAAGCGAACCTGAAAAGCTTCAGGTTGATCCTGAAGTAACGAACCTGGTTTGTTACAAACTGATTCGCTCATCTTTAGTTCCTAACCAACAGCTAAGATACTTCAGATTTTTTTTCCTTTTCAATAATGGTGAATAAGTATTTATGTTTTAAAAACATGTTTAGTATTATATCTCATTGTTGCCCAAATTGTGGAGCCTTCGGGGCATGTGCTGAGACTTTAGAATATAGCGTTTTTTTATGATTGTAAGGTTTTTAGAAGTGACTGAGCATTTCTATCCAAAATGACTTTTATGTGGTTGCAGAATAAATTACTGCACAAATAGCATTAATGTGCATTTGAGTATCTTTTTGTCCATATTATTTTTCCACTTACTATGTTCTTGGAAAATTTAAAATGTTCCTTGCCTACAGATTTGCAAAGTACTACAAGGCCGCAGATCAGACAGAGCAGAGGACTCTAATAAAGGCATATGGGATACGATTTGACATTCAAGTCTATGGCACAGTAATAATTTCATTTATTTATAAGTAACTAGATTTTAAGCCAGTTGTAAACATACCAGTAGGATGTAATTCATCACGTCTGACAGAACCGGACATAATGGCTTATTTTTATATTGCTGAATGTGATTCTAGAAAACTGAGTCTAACGACAGGTGTTGCTCCAGTTCTCTCATTTTGCATATGTTGGTCAGGAAATGAATACATGCATCAGTACCTCATGTATCAAGCATGGCCACAACAAAACAGTGTTCTTGGATGTCTATTGCCCTCTTAAAGGGGCTGTCCAGGACTACAGTCATGGCCAAAAGATTTGAGAATGATACAAATATTAATTTTTACAAAGTCTGCTGCTTCAGTTTGTATAATGGCAATTTGCATATACTCCAGAATGTTATAAAGAGTGATCAGCTTAACAGCAATTACTTGCAAAGTCAATATTTGCCTAGAAAATGAACTTTATCCCCCAAAACACATTTCAACATCATTGCAGCCCTGCCTTAAAAGGACCAGCTAATATCGTTTCAGTGATTGCTCCATTAACACAGGTGTGGGTGTTGATGAGGACAGGGCTGGAGATCAATCTGTCATGATTAAGTAAGAATGACACCACTGGACACTTTAAAAGGAGGCTGGTGCTTGGCATCATTGTTTCTCTTCAGTTAACCATGGTTATCTCTAAAGAAACACATGCAGTCATCATTGCACTGCACAAAAATGGCCGAACAGGGAAGAGTATCGCAGCTAGAAAGATTGCACCTCAGTCAACAATCTATCGCATCATCAAGAACTTCAAGGAGAGAGGTTCCATTGTTGCCAAAAAGGCTCCACGGCGCCCAAGAAAGACCAGCAAGCGCCAGGACCGTCTCTTAAAAGTGTTTCAGCTGCGGGATCGGGCTACCAGCAGTGCAGAGCTTGCTCAGGAATGGCAGCAGGCAGGTGTGAGTGCATCTGCACGCACTGTGAGGCGGAGACTCTTGGAGCAAGGCCTGGTCTCAAGGAGGGCAGCAAAGAAGCCACTTCTCTCCAGAAAAAAACATCAGGGACAGACTGATATTCTGCAAAAGGTACAGGGAGTGGACTGCTAAGGACTGGGGTAAAGTCATTTTCTCTGATGAATCCCCTTTTCGATTGTTTGGGACATCTGGAAAACAGCTTATTTGGAGAAGACGAGGTGAGCGCTACCACCAGTCTTGTCTCATGCCAACTGTAAAGCATCCTGAAACCATTCATGTGTGGGGTTGCTTCTCAGCCAAGGGAATCGGCTCTCTCACAGTCTTGCCTAAAAACACAGCCATGAATAAAGAATGGTACCGGAATGTCCTCCGAGAGCAACTTCTCCCAACCGTCCAAGAGCAGTTTGGCGATCAACAATGCCTTTTCCAGCATGATGGAGCACCTTGCCATAAAGCAAAGGTGATAACTAAATGGCTCAGGGAACAAAACAGAGATTTTGGGTCCATGGCCTGGAAACTCCACAGATCTTAATCCCATTGAGAACTTGTGGTCAATCATCAAGAGACGGGTGGACAAACAAAAACCTACAAATTCTGACAAAATGCAAGCATTGATTGTGCAAGAATGGACTGCTATCAGTCAGGATTTGGTCCAGAAGTTGATTGAGAGCATGCCAGGGAGAATTGCAGAGGTCCTGAAGAAGAAGGGTCAACACTGCAAATATTGACTTGCTGCATTAACTCATTCTAACTGTCAATATAAGCTTTTGTTACTCATAATATGATTGCAATTATATTTCTGTATGTGATAAAAACATCTGACAAACACACATAAAAACCAGAGGGCAGCAGATCATGTGAAATATAATATTTGTCATTCTCAAAACTTTTGGCCATGACTGTAGACAAAACAGCACCACACCTGTACACAGGTTGTGTGTGGTATCCTAGTTCAGCCCAATTTATTCAGTGGAGCTGAGCTGCAATGCCAGGCACAACCCATGGAGACATGTGGAGCTGTTTTTGGAATAAAAATAGAAACAATAAAGATGAAGACAGCATCCACTTGTTGCGGTGATATGTTTTTGGAATAAAGCAGCCATGTTTTTCTAATCCTGGACAACTCCATTAATATGGAAAAATAGGTACTTCACAATGCCGTGATATGGCGGTCAGGAGTTAAAGGGGTTTTCTGAGACTCCTATATTGATGACTTATCCTCAGGATACCCCAACAAAGTTCAAAAGCTTGTCCTTTATTAAATCCATGGAAAGTAAATAATTAAAAACATTTATAAGGCCTCGTCCACATTTCCGTTTTTCACTGACGTGTGCTGTCCGCATTTTTCACGGACACCACACGCACCCATTGATTTAAATATATCTGTTCACATTTCAGTATTTGTTTACTGACCGTGGGTCAGTAAAAAAAATCACGGGGACATGCACTACTTTGATCCGTGATGCGGACCAAGCACGCCCATTGAAGTCTATGGGTCCGTGAAAATCACTGACACACATCCGTGTTGTGTCCATGATGCGTCCGTTTTTCACTGATGACTAATAGGAGATTCTTTGGAAATCAATTTTCAGCTGAGCAACGTCAGTGAAATACGGATGCCACACGGATGGTAAAAATGAACACACGGACCAACCACACATCCTTCACGGACAGCTTCACGGATGAAACACGTACGCTTTTTTTCACGGATGTGTCACTGACACAGAAATGTAGACGAGGCCTAACCGCTTACATATTTCAAGTGCATACTATGCTCCTAATCATAGCATGAAAACTTACATGAAAACACATCCTTATACCAGGAGGACCAATTCCATGCTACAAACAGACATAGCAAAGCAAGGAAGTGAGAAACAGTCATGTTGTGAACATACAAGAATCAGTACCATCAGTAACATAGAGGCATCTGTATTGTTCTTGCACCAAGATTTTTCTGGAGAAATCAGGAGATAAGATTCTGTCAGGATAGACAGAACACAACAGCACTCTCAAAACTTTAAATTCAAATCTGTATATTAACTAATACCGCATGAAATAAAAAATTAGGTTGTTAGCATATATATTTTGCTAAAAAGTATCTGAGCCCACCTACCTGGCAAGGTGAGCTCATTCGAGGCAGCAACCTGCTCTATTTAATACCTATCTCTATGCCAGTGATCACTTACATTCAGGAGAACAGAACCTGCACATATACTGTGTTGCTACTTGTTACCTCTATTTAAGCATCCAATGAGAGAAAGAGCAAACGCACCTCACCTAATTAAAAACAGTAAGTGGAATAGGTGAGATGATAGGAGTGCGTTCAGACTTTGATGCGTTCACACCTCAGAGTACTGTATGTACTTCAAAGAATAAAACAGAAAACAGGGATTCTTGGCAAATATATTTTGATGAAGATGTGAGCCCATCTACCTAGGCAATATGAACTCTTACCAAGCAGAAAACTACTCTATTTAGGTGATATATGTAGCATTTGCTCTTCTTGTCATTGGATACATAAATGCTCGCAAAGGTAACAAATAGCAACACAGTATATGTGGAGGTTCTGCTCTCCTGAAAGTAAATGCCTATTGGCATAGAGATAAGTATTACATTTAGAGTACCTGAATGGAATGAGGTCACCTAATATCGTAGGTGGGTTCAGATATTTTTGACCAAAATATGTATGCTATTTTTTGTCATATCAAATAGGGTATTAGTAAATATATATATATATATATATATATATATATACATATATAGCGAGAGAGAAAGAATTTGCATTTAGAGTTTTGAGAGTGCTGTTGTATTATTTTCATTTACAGTTTTGAGAGTGCTGTTGTGTTCTGTCTTTAATTGTGGCCATATACACTTATGTATTTATCATATCATGCAGGATGTATTTATAATTTTTTGGTCTGCTTTTATCCCCAGGATAGATCACCAATATATTATAGTGGGGGCCTGGCTCCTGCCACTCCCACCATTTTGGCTCCTGTGAGTGCTGTGGCCTCTTCCTAAGCCAGTTATGTCACATTAATTGATCACATGGCCTAGTTGCAGCTCAGTCCCATTCAACTGAATGGTCCTTAGCTGCAATACCAAGCACAACCGCTATACAATGTACAGCACTGTGTTTGGTTAGCTGTGAGGAGGCCACAGGCCTCCCCAGAGTACTGCTGCCTCTTCAAACAGGTGATCATCAGGGGTGCCAGGAGTTGGAGCCCCATCAATCAGTAATTGATGACCTATCCTGAGTATCTATAGTATACTATATCCTATCAATATAGGTGTCCTGGAAAACCTTTTTATATGGGCAACTAGATCATGCTGGAAATTAAGAATTTGTACTTGATTTATTTATTATATTTTTTTTTTAGAAATGTATCTGTTGACTTTGTTGGATATGCTGCAATATGGTAATGTTAGTAAATCTGCCCCTATAAATAGAAATTGAAACGATGATCATGATGATTTCAAAAATGTTTAAACAAAACATGAACTTGTGATAAATTAGATATTTGTATCTATGCAGGGCGGACAGTTCAGATTTTTAGAATTGGTGATATTCATTGGATCCTATCTATCCTACTTTGGACTGGTGAGTGTTTCATTTCAGCATATTTATGAATGTAATCTAAACTAAAGCAACGTATATCATTATCTTTTTTATTCTTATTTATTACATGTAGGCTTCAGTAGTGATTGATCTCCTCATAAGCCAATATTATAAATGTTGCTGCGGTCTGAACTCAGGACAGAAGTACTATGATGAGCAAAAGTACAAAGAAATAGAAGGCCCCAGTATCTTCAAAGTAATCCATTTGTTATTCATTTTAAATAGTTACTAAATGTTTTAGTCTAATTTCTGTAGCCAACGTTTGTATATAATATGCATGTATATATACTGTGACAACTTGGGGGTCACTTAGATTTCTGGGATCAACTTCTTCTTGATAAGCCAGTTGGTAAATATCAAGAGGCCACTCCAACATGGTAGATTTGAGTTAAAAATGGCAAACTGGTATCCAATTCACATACAGGATACAGCACAAATCCTAGGCTGACTGGCCACGAACTACAGAGTACTCAAGAGTTCACACCATACATATGGTCCTACAACTCCCACAGGCCATGGCACTACCTGTCTCTTCTCTAGACTAGGAGCACATCCCTTATTTACAGAGAACAGTAAACAGCACACCTTCGAAGTGAAAAGTTTTACATGTACAGCGCTTGGTCATAATGTTGTTAAAGGTGTTCTCTGGTAATTCAGATAATAGAATTACTGAAAATACTTAAATATTACTTTATAATAAATATATTCCCATATACATTTGATTAATTAAAATGGCTCATTTTGCCTAGGGGACAATCATCAGGGAAAAAAAAAAATCTGTCCTAATCACACAAAAGGACAAGTTACTTCAGGACACTTCCTCGGACTCCTATCTGTTCTACTTGTCTGGGATTATGAATGGAGCTAAATACATCTGATTAGACCTTTAGATGAATCCATGAGGAGACAGCTGAAGTAGTTGTGTGCAGTCAGCTACATTGTCACATCCCTACACGACAGCAACACATTACCACTGTCTGTCCTCTGTAATTCAGCTATGTCCTCATGAACTCTATTCCCACAGAGATTCATCTCTGTATTCAGGATCCCTGACAAATAGAATAAAGAAGAGGCGAGGCAGCTCAGTGTTCTGAAGTAACTTGTGCTGCTGTGATTAGGGCAGGTTTGGTGTGTACTAACAGGACGGCAGCCATTTTATTTTGCCTAATGATTGCTCCCTGGACAAAACTAGCCATTTTAACTAGAGATGAGCGAACATGCTCATCCGAGCTTGGTGCTCGTTCGAGCATTAGGGTATTCGCATATGCTCGCTACTCGGACGAGCATATCGCAATCCTCGAGGAAATGGCATCTTCCTCTTCCGGCATGTTAGGCGCCTTTTCTCAGCCAATCAACATGCAGGAGAGTCTTTGGTACCTCCTAGCATCACGTGGGGCCCCTACAAGTCGATAGCAGGGATTGGCTGGCCAGATCAGATGACCTGGGAATATAAGAATCTGGTTCCACGCTGCTTGTGTCAGATGCCGCCTGCATGAGATTAGGGATAGAGCTGCTGTCTGTCAGGGAGAGTGTTAGGGCCTCAATTTAGATTTTGGTTAGGCAGGAATCACCCACAAAGAACCCAACAGCCCTTCTAAGGGCTACAAGCAGCTTTTTTTTGGTCTCCTCCTGGCTGCTGGCTGGGACTTGTAGTGCAGCTACCACCATCTTGGCTGCACACTGTGCACAGGGACAGCACGTGGTCCACACAGACCCAAAAGAAATTGCCCAAAGTCCTCTCAGTACTCATTTTTGCTGCTGCTGTACCTTGGCTTGCTGGGATCTGTAGTGCAGTCTAGGGAATACGTTTTTTCTATCATTTCTATACACTACAGTCCAGTGAACAATTATGTAGTGTACTGTACAGTAGCGTCAGTCTATAAAATACGTATTTTCTCTCAGTTATATGTACTACAGTCCAGTGAAAAATGGAGTGGTTTGCGGTAAAATAGCCGCCATTTAAAGACTACGTTTGTTTCTCATTTATATATACTACTGTCCAGTGAAAATGGAGTGGTTTGCGGTAAAATAGCCGCCATTTAAAGACTACATTTGTTTCTCATTTATATATACTACAGTCCAGTGAAAAACGGAGTGGTTTGCGGTAAAATAGCCGCCATTTAAAGACTATGTTTTTTTCTCATTTATATATACTACAGTCCAGTGAACAATTCTGTAGTGTGCTGTACAGCAGCGTCAGTCTATAAAATACGTATTTTCTCAGTTATATGTACTACAGTCCAGTGAAAAATGTAGTGGTTTGCGGTAAAATAGCCGCCATTTAAAGACTACGTTTTTTCTCATTTATACATACAATAGTCCAGTGAACAATTCTGTAGTGTGCTGTATAGTAGCCGCACTCTAGTGTTGACACCAACAAGTGACCAAGTTAGTTGAGGTAGCAGGTGAAGCACATAACATTTTACAATGATACAGCATGGCGGTGAACCCAGAGTGACCAAGTTACACTCAGGTAGCAGGTGAAGCACATAAAATTTTACACTGACACTGTCAAGGTTGGGGTACACAGAAAAGGGAGATGTGATCCCTGAGCTCTCCCCAACCCCTGTCCCTGCCTAATTGCCTCCGTGTCCTAGGCGACACGGCGACAACCACAAGGACTGCAATTACACTGACAAAGGTGCAGGGAAAGGGACAACAAACAGAGACGAACAAAACACTGAAGAATAGTCAACTAGCCGTGTCAGAAAACCAGAGATAACGTAAGTACAAAATCAGAAGACGGTTGAGTAGTCAGGTACGAGCCAAGGGTCAAATAAGCAGTCAGAATACACACGAAACAAACGCACAAGCAGGTATAGCAAGGATTTGCAAAAACCGGCAAGGACCAGAGAAGAAGGCAGGTATTTATGCAGGAAGATATCCCACCCACAGGTTCTGAATGGACCAGATGCTGAGAAGCCACTCAGCCCAGCACCTGAGTATTAACCCTATGTAGACAAACAAAAACATGAAGATGGGCGTTGGCTCCAAAACAACTCCACAGTGTGAACATGGTTAAAGGCAAGGCGTAGGCACTAAACAGAAACACACAAAAACTCAGAATACCAAGCAAAAATAGAAAACCTATGTTCTCCGGTGACCAGACCTGACAGACACAGCATGGCGGTGAACCCAGAGTGACCAAGTTACACTCAGGTAGCAGGTGAAGCACATAAAATTTTACACTGACACAGCATGGCGGTGAACACAGAGTGACCAAGTTACACTCAGGTAGCAGGTGAAGCACATAAAATTTTACACTGATATAGCATGGCGGTGACACCACCAATGCCTTGGTCAGACTGAGATTGCAGTCAAATGGCTGTAGGTGAGCCTCCCAAAAATTTGTTTTGGAGTGTCTGAAGTTGACCCTCCTAAAAAATTGTTTTGTAGTGTCTGTAGTTGACCCTCCTGTAAAATTTATTGGAGAGAGGGCCTGTAGGTGGCCCTCCGTAAACATTGTTTGTAAAGAGCGCCAGTTGGCCCTCAAAACCATTGCCTATTGGCTCAGCGTTTGTGTGCGAAGAGGAGGAGAGGATACATAAAGAATCTTCATGTTGAGCTGCTTTCCCCCGGTGGAGATTTGCATTCCGGTGAAATCCAGGCTTTATTCATTTCAATAATCGTCAGCCTGTCAGCGCTGTCAGTTGACAGGCGTGTACGCTTATCAGTGATGATGCCACCAGCTGCACTGAAGACCCGCTCTGACAACACGCTAGCGGCAGGGCAGGCCAGCACCTCCAAGGCGTACAGCGCCAGTTCGGGCAACGTGTCCAGCTTTGCAACCCAGTAGTTGTATGGAGCAGAGTGATCACGTAGGACGTTGGTATGGTCAGCTAGGAACTCCCTCACCATTTTTTTTGAACAGCTCCCCGCTACTGGGGGACGGGTGACATAGTCTTGCTGGGGTGCCATAAAACTGGCAAAGGCCTTGGAGAGTGTTCCCCTGCCAGTGCTTGACAAGCTTCCTGCTCCCCTCCTCTCCCCCGCTAGTTGGCCCACAGAACTACATCCTCTGCCACTAGCGGTGTCAGATGGGAAGGATAGTTTCAGCTTGTGCACTAGGGCCTGTTGATATTGATTCACTCTCATACTCCTCTCCTCTACAGGAATGAGAGTGGAAAAGTTCTGATTTTACCGGGGGTCCAGGAGGGTGAACACCCAGTAATCGGTGTTGGCAAAAATGCGAGGGTCACGGGAAAGGCAGCCTAACATGAAGTCAGCCATGTGCGCAAGAGTCCCAACATGCAAGAATTCCTTTTCCTCAATAGGCTGACTCTCCATTTCCTCCTCCTCCAACTCCTCCTCTTCAGCCCATACACGCTCAACAGATAAGAAGGAATGAGCATAGGTACCCTCTTCAGTCTCGCCAACAGTCTCCTTCTCTTCCTCCTCATCCTCCTCCAATACGCGCTGAGAAACAGACCTGAGGGTGGTCTGGCTATCAAGCAACGTATCTTCTTCCCCCATCTCCTGTGACAAGCGCAAAGCCTCTGACTTCATGCTGAGCAGTGAGTTTTTCAGCAGACAAAGCAGCGGGATGGTGATGCTGATAATAGCGGCATCGCCGCTGACCATCTGTGTTGACTCCTCAAAGTGGCTTAACACCTGACAGATATCAGACATCCACGTCCACTCCTCATTGTAGACTTGAGGAAGCTGACTAACCTGACTACCAGTTCTCGTGGAAGTTGTCATCTGGCAGTCTACAATCGCGCTGCTGGTAAACCCTGGCTAACATGTGTAATGTGGAATTCCATTGTGTGGGCACGTCGCACAACAGTCGTTGAGCTGTCAGTTGTAAGCGCCGTTGCACTGCCCTGAGAGTGGCAGCATCTGTGGTTGACTTGCGGAAATGCGCACAGATGCGACGCACCTTGGTGAGCAAATCAGACATATTGGGGTAGGTCTTGAGGAACCGCTGAACCACAAGATTGAACACGTAGGCCAGGCAGGTTTTATATGCAGTGTTTATATGGGTTGTTGTTACTTTGGGAAATAGTATTGGTGTATAATGGCACATGTGTGAGTCTGCCGAGTTGCAGAGCAGCCACCAGGTTACGCCCGTTGTCACACACAACCATGCCTGGTTTGAGTTTCAGCGGCGCCAGCCAAAGATCGGTCTGCGCCGTGATGCCCTATAACTGCTCTTGGCCGGTGTGCCTCTTGTCACCTAAGCTCAGCAGTTTCAGCACCGCCTGTTGGCGCTTATCCATGGCAGTGCTGCTGCGCCTAGAGCTACCGACTGAAGGCGCCGTGCTCACAGATTGTATTTGAAAGTAGGAGGAGGAGGAGGGTTTGGAGGAAGAGGCATAATAAGTCTGAGAAACCGTGACCGAGGTAGGCCCCGCAATCCTCGGTGTGGGCATTACATGAGCGGCCCCAGGGTCAGACTCGGTCCCATCCTCCACCAAGTTAACCCAATGTGTCGTCAGGGAGATATGGTGTCCCTGCCCGCCATCACTTGTCCACGTGTCTGTGGTTAGGTGGACCTTCTCAGTAACCGCGTTGGTCAGGGCACGGTTGATGTTCTCTGACACGTGCTGGTGTAGGGCTGGGACGGCACATCGTGAAAAATAGTGGCGGCTGGGGACCAAGTACCGAGGGACAGCCACCGCCATCAGGTTGTGGAAAGCCTCAATCTATACCAGTCTATAGCGCAGCATCTCCAGGCTCAGCAGTTTGAAAATGTGAACGTTTAGGGCTTGTGCATGTGGGTGGGTGGAATTGTATTCGCGTTTGCGCTCCAATGTCTGATGCAAAGACAGCTGAACGCTGCGCTGGGACACATTGGTGTAGGGTGTGGAGGATTGTGGAGGTGAAGGGGTGGTTGTAGGGCGGGAGGTGCTCGTGCCGGGGTCCTAGGCGGGGGGTTGACTCGCAAAGCCAGCATGTGACAGGGGAAGGAGCAGTGGTGTGATCTGCAGGAGGTGAAAGGCCCTGGTTCCATTGAGTCGTGTGTTTAACACTCATATGCCTGCGCATGCTGGTAGTGGTTAGGCTGGTAGTGGTGCCTCCACTGCTGATCCTGGTGTGGCACAAGTTGCACACCATGGTCCGTCGGTCATCCTCACTTTCTTTAAAGAACCTCCAGACTTGCGAACATCTAGGCCTCGGCATGGGAGCTTCACTCCGTGAAACAGTTGCTGATCTACTTGCTCTGGCCCTGCTTCTCCCTCTGGCCACCCCACTGCCTCTTCCAACCTGTTCTGGTGCTGCACTTGCCTCCCCCCTCAGAAGCACTGTCTTGACTAGGCTTACCAACCCAGCTCGGGTCAGTCACCTCATCATCCACCTGCTCTTCCTCCGATTCCTCACTCTGCTCCCCCCCTGGGACTTACTGCCCTGACAACAACGTCAATGTCTGACAACCGTGTCTCATCATCATCATCATCCGACACCTGTTGACGCACTACTTGCACTAAGTCCACACTCTCATCACCCACAGACTGCGAAAGTTCTAAATTTTGGGCATCAGGACAGAGCAACTGCTCAGGTTGCTGTTGAGCAGTGGTTTGTGTCTCTGGGTAGGGTCTTGAAAAGAGTTCCTGTGAGTATTCTGTATTTGAATCCATATTTTCCATGGGGGAGGGGCAGGCTGGGGGGAAGGAGGTTGAGCTTGAGGAGCCAGAGGTCTACTCCCTTGGCTAGCGTGGGTGGACTGCGTGGAAGACTGGGTGGTGGATAAATTACTGGACACATTATCCGCTATCCACGTCATCACCTGTTCGCACTGTTGTGGTTTCAATAGTAGTGTACCACGTGACCCTGTAAGTTGCGAGATAAAGCTAGGGAGCGAAACTCTGCGGTGTTCCACTGCTCTCTCATGAGTAGGTACTGTGTCACTCTGCCTAGGACCACGCCCTCTGTACATCACTTGGACGCCCTCGTCCTCGATCCTTAGCCCTTGGGTTCAACATTTTGTGTAATCACTAAACTGTAGAATTAATATCTGAGGCCATAAACGTATTCTCTAGACTGTGGCTAGTGTACCACACACCACAGAATTTTTCACTGGACTGCATTAAATGTATCTGAGAGAAAAAACATATTCTCTAGACTGCGGCTAGTGTACCGCATAACACACAATTTTTCACTGCACTGTAGGATATATAACTGAGAGAAAAAATGTATATTTTGTAGACTCCGGCTAGTGTGCAGCACACGACAGAATTTTTCACTGCACTGTAGTATATATGACTGAGAGAAAAAAACGTATATTTTTTAGACTCCGGCTAGTGTAACGCACACCACACAATTTTTCACTGGACTGTAGTATATATAAGTGATAGAAAAAACATTTTTTCTAGACTGCGGCTACTGTACCGCACACCACAGAATTGTTCACTAAACTGTAGTCACCGCCATGCTGTGTCAGGCAAAATTTTTGGGTGGTTCAGCTGCTATCTTAGTCTAACCAAGCCACTCTGGGTTTCACCGCCAAGCTGTAAACTGCAATCTCAGTCTTAACAAGTCATCCTGGGGTTCACCCCCATGTTGTAAACTGCAATCTCAGTCAAACTTTGTAATTTAGGGGTTCACCACCAAGGTGTTTGAGAATACAATTTTAGCGGGTTCACCTTCAATCTCAATCACAGACTGTCATTCAGGGTTGCACCACCATGCTTTTTTAAACCATTTGTTTCTGAGCGTCACCTCCAGGCTCTCACCCACGATTTTTTGGAGGCTTGCCACTGCACTGTCAGCCAAAATTGTCTTCAGGGTCACCGGCGGCCTCTCCAACAACAACTTCAAGGACGGTTACTACCAGGCCCTGGCACACAAACATTGTCTTGAGGGGCACTAAAAGGCTCTGCACCCCCCACGTGTGGAGACTAATAGGTGGGTGCAGTGTGCGTCTTAGCCCATCTGGAATTAGGAAAACTGGGCACTGTGCTTGGAGGTCTGCCGTGGACAGGGTGGGTGGGTGTTGGGTGCGTGTTTGCACGTCTGGGATGGGGAGAGATGGGCACTGTGCTGGGAGAACTTTGTGTACGCTGTGGACTACTGGGTGGGTGTGGAGAGGGAGACGCTTATGCCTGCGTCGTGGGGCGTGGGATAGGACAGCAGTGCCAGCATAAGCAGTGGTGTCACCCCCAGGCGGTGATGGACCTTCGTTGCACCTAGTTGGGTGCTTTACTAACATGTGATGGGCATGTGTCTTGCCCATCTTGGTCTGGGTCAGCACAATTGTCTTGAGGGTCACCACCAGGCTGTTGCCCAGAATTTGGCGTAATGGTACGATTAGGCAGCCTCAGAGGCATCCATGCATGCTGCCCCTGCTGTTTCCTGTCCATTTCCGTGGTGTTTCCATCATTTTCTGAGGTTTCCAGGTTTTCATGCAACCTATGCAGAGCTTAGGTCCCCTGCAAAAAATGCTCGAGTCTCCCATTGACTTCAATGGGGTTCGAAACGAGCAAAAATTAGACTCGAATAACGAGCACCCGAGCATTTTAGTGCTCGCTCATCTCTAATTTTAACTAATGAAATGTACTTAGGAATGTATATATAATAAAGTAATATTTAATTAGTTTCAGTAATTTTATTTTATGAATTCCCAGAGAACCCCTTTAAAGAAATTGTTCCAAAGAGATGTTTATGGCAGCTATTTGGTTACAATGTGATGTGCATACAGAAGTAAATAGGGTGTCTTGGATGCTTGTGACAGGAAGACTACATTCTGCATTTTTCTACCAATAATGTGTGTTTTCGTGTGTGTATGTATGTGTATGTGTGTGTATGTATATACACACAAAGTCGACATTATTAATATGACCACTTCCTACTTTCAATGTCTGCAGCACAGAGATCTTGAAGAAAGTAATATGTCATGAGCTGGTTTGGTGTGTGTATATAAGGTGTGTGATGGCAAACATATCTTTCATTGCTGTCATAGGTAAAAGAGGCGATTTGTCAGAGTTGCAAGAAGAGCTTATTATTGGCTTTTGGGCCAAGGGGGGCAGTATTTCTGAAACTGCGCAGTTTGTGAACTATTTTCCTGCTGCTTTGGGAAAATGTATAGTGAGTGGACAAATGGCACCATTGCGAATAAGCAACATGGAAACTGTGGAGTACCACGTGCCATCTATGTGAGAGGTGATCAATAGCTACGAAGGTGTGTGAGGGTGGACTGACACACTATAGTGGAGCAGCTCATAGCCAAAATAAACCAGTGGGCTACCAGACTTGTGTCTAACATAGTTTAACAAATCCTACTGCGTATGGGGCTCTGGGGCAGATGGATGGTCACTGCATCTCTGCTAATGAAATTGCTTTGGAATGAAAGGCTTCAATTTTCATGGCAGTATCAGAATTGGACCTCTGCTGATTGCAAATGGTTGCTTTTCCTGATAAGTCATGTTTTCTTCTTCATTGAACGGATGGAAGTTGGTGTGTTAGGTGAGAAAAATTAGAGAACAAACACCCTGCAACCATTGTTGGAAAAATACAATCTGGTGGTGGCAGTTATAGTCTGGGGAATGTTTTTGTAGCATTCTCTGGGCCCACTCATCCATATGGAAGGCACTCTCAACATATTTGGGTATGAATCCATCCTTGCAGATCACTTGCACACCTACATGCTGATTGTCTTCCCTGGTGGTGGATGGGATCTTCCAACAAGACGACGCAACATGTCACACGGCTAAAAACGTTCAACATTGGTTGAAAGAACATGACAAGACTTCCATTACTATCCTGGCCCCCTAATTCCCAGACTTCAATTGAGCATCTGTGGGACAACCTTGATCATTGTGTTTGCTCTATATATGGTCCCCTACACACCCTCCTGCAGCTGTGGAATAAAATGCAGCCATCATGGCTCCAGATACCTTTGACAACCTACCTTATTGAGTCACTCCCAGACTGTCTAGTTGCTGTCCATGTTGCACTGGAGGATACTCTGGATATTAGCTGGTCATTATAATATGACTCGACCATGTATGTAAAGGGATTATCCCCAAGATCGCTGTCTCCTGGATTAGCACTTTCTGGCACATCTTGAACACAGTTCACACCAGCCCAAAATAGTGCAACTGGTTGCAACCAGTTTTATTTGCTTTACAGGCAGTTGCCAAAAAACATTCCATCTGGCCACTAACTAAACAAAGGTGTCCTATGAGAGCTGAGCCTACAACAGCATTATGTTACTTCCAGCAGTCTGTTCCAGGAGCAGAAAGATATCCACATATGCAGTTATAAAGCAAAATCTCCACTATGCTGGTGATTAGCCATAATCACCTTAAATACCTGAAGTGGGTAACGTTTTATACACAGGAATGGAACTATCTACGATGTAGAGGTTGCAGATTACCCTAAAGTTCGCTCTGCCTCATTTAAGGCTATTTTCACATATGCATAGCCCGATACTTCTGTTCATCGCCGGAGCCCATTGACTATAATGGGATCCAGTGGGGATCCAGACGGTTTTTGCAATGACTGCCAGGATTTGGCCCAACAAACACTAGTGCAAGCAACATTTTTTGTTCTGCTGAATCATGGCACTCATGCTGGAAACTGACCACACAATCACCAGGTCCCAATATAGTCATTGAGGTCTGGCGGTGGTCTTCCTATCTGGCTACAGCTGGATACAGTGAACTCTTAGGGGCTGTTCCTCTGCCAGAACAGCCTGACGGAAAGCTTTTTAATGCATACGTAAAAGTAGCCTCAGCAGACTAGTCCTATAAATGATGCTTTATAGTTGGTACCCTATTACAGATTTTGCATTTGGTCCCTAGAGCTTGCACAATTAATTTTAATTGCATGATATACTTACCGTACTTTTGTTTTTAGTCATGTCTGGATGTCAAGTTTGTGTCCTTTGTGGATCAAAATGATATTATCATGGTGGATACAAAGCTGAGTAAAAGTTTACAAGAAACAAAGGGTCATCAAATAAAGGTATGTTCTTTCTACAATTACGTACATTGCAAACAACTACAGTATACGTGATAGTCCTAGTAATATTAAAAGGGACCCTACACTATTTTATTTGTTTTGTAACCAGGGGCTTGTCGCCAGCATAGTATTGTCCTATGGGCAAAAAAAAACTACTTCCCCTACGAAATAATACTAAAATTATTATAAAAGAGAATAAAGTAAGAAGTGGTGCTTCACTAGGGTAGTTCCGCACTTAAAATAAAAACAGACTGTCCACCTTCTAGTATTGTGTTAAAGGGGTTGTCCGAGTTATGACAAAAAATATATAGCACTGTAAATCTGATGGGCAGCAATATATAACTGAGTTAAGCAAGTTTTAGGCAAAAAAAATCCATATTACCTAATTTCCCTGGTTCTCTTCTGGTCTTGCATGCAATAACAACAATCTCAGCCCCTCCCCCTTCTCCCCCCCTCTCTGCAAAGGGAATGAATACAAGTGCTGAGTGACATGCCTGCCTGCTGGGATACTCAGCAGCATGTTGTATGTGTAGGACTACAAGTCCCAGCTGTACAATGACACTGCTAATACATACAGGAATTTCTCCCTACCTGTTCTTGTACAATACAATTCCTCTATAGCTCCTTGCCCAGCATTTGTCTCCTCTCACTGCTGCAGCTGCTGTTTGTTGTAAAGCCTTGAACCCTCAGTGTGTTCTGGCTGAAGGGGTTAATGTTTTATCTGAAGGAAACCAGGGAGAGAGAAGATAGCAGGAGCCCGGCAAAGAAAGGGGGCGTGGCCAGTGACGTCTCGTGTACAGACTGTTATCTGAACTCTGAGGCTTGTGAACGAAACATCACAGAGCAGAGAGATAAGCTGACATCACAGGTCATGTGATCCTCAGTCAACTCTGAGAAACCAGCAGCTTTAGAAACACAAAGTATATGGGAAAGTTGTTATACCTGACAAGTTAGAAACATATAAAGAACAAAAAAATAACTCGGACAACCCCTTTAAGTATTGTGTATTGAGAATGAGTGTATTGTTCTAGGTGGCTGCTGTAACAAAAATGTACTGCTTCAGATAAAAAGACATACTTTTTAGTGATAACAAATCATGAGTGCTCATAATAATTGTCTGCCTCATTATGATGACAAGTGACTAGGCTGGGGATTGGATGTTTTGGTCATTGGGGCTACTGTTGGCATCTATCTATCTAATTGGCCAATTTCACACAAGTGTATTCAGTCCATGAAATACGTTCCGTGTGACAGCAGTATTTCCCAGACTGAACACTGCTCCTGTGATATGAACTCATGGCATTATAATGGTTTATAATGGTGTGTTTTCCTGACTGAACTCAGTTGTACTGAACTGTACTGAGAGCATTATGGGAGTATAAACTAGTGTAACTTCAATTGGGCAGGAACATACAGCTGCTGTCACACAGTGCGTATTTTTTTATAGACTGAATACGCTTGTGTGAAATTATGTTTTTTTTTTATTATTTATTTTTATATTTAAAACTGGGAAAGGGGTGTGATTTGAATTTTTAATTTTTTTCCATAAACAGGCAGTTTGCTAGGGAAGGCCTAAGAGCAAGACACAAGGCTGCCATAGCAATCGATCAGTATTAGAGATGAGCGAACGCGCTCAAAACGAGCACTGTACCGCTCGGCTCCCCTGCGCTCGCATGGGCGCAGGCAGCCGCTTCCGTCCTCCTGAGGAGGACGGAAGCGGCTGCCTGCGCCCATGCGAGCGCAGGGGAGCCGAACGGTACAGTGCTTCTTTCGAGAATGTTCGCTCATCTCTAATCAGTATCTTAAGATTTTGCCACATCGGAGAATGGGGTGTTCCTCTCATCTGTTTAACCACCCAAATTCTACGGTAGCTATTGACAGTGACATATGAGGGGTTAAATGACTAAGAACTGAGTTATCTCGAAAGTGTTTGAGCTGTATTATACAGCCAGCATCTGCCCACTGTATGGAGGGGAATCAGCTTGCTCTATATACCCCTTTTGCCCCACTGATGTACTATTACATCAATGGCAGTGAAGAGGTTAAACTCAGGGCATGTTCTAGGTCTGTGTGGGCTCTTTTTAACCCCACCCTTTCATATCCAAAGGTCCTAACCTTTTTGTCCCATGCTTACCGTTAGTATAGAAAGTGCGGTAGTACCGACCCTTTAAAGGCCTCTTTACATGTGCAGCGAACCGGTACAGCAGGGGGGGAATCATGTGAGCTTAAGGGTTATGTCACAGTGTGGTGTTGCCGATGGGGTTTACTCACGGTTCTGCTGACTGCCCCTGGACCAGCGTGCAGTTGCGTGGAGGGTGGACATGACTTCCCTCGGGGCACACTCCGTACGCAGGACTCCACCGGATGGTCAGATGAGGTGCCCTTGGTGGTAATTTTGACTGTGTCGGTTGGCTGGGTCCTGGTTATCCGTGACGCCAGTGTCTTAAGGGAGACACAACCTTGGTAGCAATAATGAGGCAGTTTAAGATGTAAAATAAACTCTACTTTTGCCTTGAGGTTGGATGTAATAAAGGTACAATTTCTTTAGTAGGCAGCAGATGTTACAGATTGGTGCTGTAAAACTTCTAAGGCAGTGATGGTAGGTTACTGTAGCTTTAAATCCTGTTACTCTTAATTTCCTTAATTTCTCCTCCTAGTCTGTCCCCTGATAAAACTAGTCTTGGCTCTGGATAAAATGAGATTAATATTCCAGGGTATGTTGGCCGTGCATGGCAGGAATTAATACTTCTGCACCGTGTTACTTTAGTAGAAACCTGACAGCCCATTGGGGTTTTCAGTAGGTCATTACATCACAACTTTAGCTTGAAGTTGCTAGGTTTCTGTCCGGGTGTTGTGGAGCTACTCCCAGTCACTATAAGTTTTGCTGACAAAGTCCATGAAGCTGATGAGCTCAGCGTTTACCTTTGACAGGCTTGTAATCCAGTTTATGCCAGTTTCTAGCGGCCAAGAAATGGTAAATTGCCATCATGGAGCTGTGACATGGCCAGTGTCCAGCAGGAATGGCGGCCTTGTGGTGACTCTCTCCTCCTGCACATAGCTTAGGTTGCTTCTGCCTTCCTCACATGCTTCTCTACTACTGACTCACTACCTCCTCTCTATACCATGGAGGGGTATATTTATATGTTTCTAGTCAGCACCATCTAGTGGTGGAAATTGGTATTACTGCCTAGGATGATCTTACAACACTTTATACATTTAAATACAGTTCACAATGACACGGCTATCAAAAGTGACATGGCTATACAAAATAGAGTTTGTAGTGTCTCTTTCACACGACAGGTGGGACACTGCATACCCCACTTCTTTAAACTAAGCCAGCCTCGGCTTATCTTGACTCGTAGTGGTATCTCCTGAAAAAGAGTAGAAAAAGTGCACAGCATACATATTCACTTAAATTACATTCTTTTGTAGTGTCCCACTAAAGTGTGTATAAGGGGACACTCCAAAATGTTAAATAGCCATGTCATATCTTATATATAATGCCATTTTATTGTTATGTATTTGTGAATTAATCTGAAACCTATATGGCTGAGTACTGCAGTGTTAATTTCCACCACTAGATGGTGCCATTCTGCCTTTTATATAAGTCCCAGTAACAGGAAGTTAGGGTTAGTAATAAGAGTTGGAGTGTAAGGAGAAAGGAGGAGGTGTAAGGAGTTAGTTAAGAGGAACCAAGTACTGTGCAGGAGGAAGAAAAGTGGAGAACCTTTCCTAAAGGAAAAGGCTATCATTACCCCTGACACTGGCCATGTCAGGACAACATGTGACAAGTAACAGCTAAACTACTAGAACCCTGAACATATTCTTGGACTGTCAAGCCTGACAGAGGTAATCGACCGTCCCAGGTCTTCATGGACTCTGCCAGCACCTATGTGGTCAAGAGAAGCTTCTGGCATCTGACTACAGTATCAGCAACCAGGTACAAGTTGTTTATTGGTCTACACTTTGGATCCCTCTGGGAGGTGTAGCCATCATTATATATATTTCAGGAACCTGCTGGTGCAGACGTGTCATTCCTGCCCCACAGAGTATCCTTCTAAAAGAAAGGTCTTATGAAGGTGACCTTAATATACTATTGTCCAGAACCAGGGCTAGTTATATAAGATCCCACTAGGAGTGAAAGTAACAGGATTTAAAGAGACAGTGCCTAACTAACTACCTATTATAACCACCTACCAGCCAAAGAGGACATCTTATCCATAACCAATTGTAACATCATTTTATTGTGACTATATGAACTCAAGGCAAAAGTAAAGATACCTCTTGTTTGATTAACAACTGCCTCCTCATCATTGCAAAGGGTGTGTCTACCTTTAAAAAGACACTGGCGTCATGAAACACCAGGGCCCAGCCGTCCGACACAGTCAAACTTAACATCCAGGGCACCTCACCTGACCATCCTGGAGCCCTGCATATAGAGCGTGCCCCGAGGGAAGTCGTGTCCACCCTCCACACAACTGCACACTGCCCAGGGAAGATTCAACCAACCGTGAGTAGAACCACCGGCTACACTGTGTACACTGTGACAACCTATCTACCATATCACTCACACCTCCCTGTGGCTGGTGACTGCACTTTCATATATATATTAATATTATAAAATAGAGTATAAAATTTTACATTATTAAATAGCATAAATGTTCAGCATTAATCATATCCTTTATATTCTTGAGACTTATGACGCAACAGGGTGACAAAGGGGCGTAGTTACTTCTTTGCTTGACGCTGGCACAATGGGCGTTGATTAATATGGGGAATAACATAGTCCATGTCAAAGTTCAAAGTCTCTCAAAGGCAAAGGTGAACTGGCTTGGTGGTTACATAACAGTCTCAGAAAATGTCCTTCTGGGTACATTGCTTGAACGTTGCATAAAACATGGTTATTGTCCCTTTAAATAACCTGAAAAGGGGGTAAAATTGGGATAAATGGTGCAAAAAGGGCGCAACTGGGAATGTAAATATGGCTCTATACATCACTGGAGTCCAGCAGGAAATCCTGATTATCACAACACTGTTCAATGGGCCACAGGCTCAAGAGTGGCCTAAGAGGTTGCAATGTCACAATGCCCAAAAACAAAAATTAACAAAACGCACAACCGAGGGCATAGTCTCTGTAATGGAAAAATCACAATAGTCAATGTGACTGGTCAGCCGACTTACGGTTTCTTCTTTCCTTTAAGGATAAGGATCCTCCTCTGAGGGAACATCTGTAGTGAGTGGGCTTCCAGACTCCCACTCATCTGTAAAACATTCTGACACTTCCTCTGCAGGTCGCAAACATCTGGAGGGTGAAGGGGTGGATGCTGGTGTTGGATGCTGAGGAGCCACTTGGGTTTCCACATGTCTTTTAATAACTCTTTTCCTCTACTCTGTCATTTCCTCATCTAGTTGCTTCAATCCCTCTGGAGGTCTGAAGTACTTCTCATAAGTGACATATCTCTGTCCTCTTTGCTGCATTGTAACAACAGTCTCTGAGGTATAGATCGCAGGGGCCCACAATGAAAGTGGCTTAACTTTAGATGTAGACACATGAAAGCAAGCGTCAGCCCGTGTGGGTATATTATTTTTAGGAGGTTCTTCCTCACAATCAGTCTCCCAATTCTCTATACTGGGGAGAAATCTGCATACCCCAGTAGCATAGGGGCCACGAGCACACTCTGCTGGTTTGAATAACACTTCTTCTCCTGGATGGAGATTGGGAAGGGGGTCCGGCAGACCGGGGCGCTTCACTGCCCGCCGATTCACATAAAAGTCCCGACCCGTCACTATGTCGGTCAGGAAACCATATCTCACGATTTTATCAAAGACCTTTACTAGGCCACGCCGTCGCTCTAATTCTGCCAGTGATTCAGTTGGATACTGAAGCATTTTATTTGTCAGTCTCTCAAAATGTTGCTTGTTAGCATTTACCTTGGTAAATCGGGTCTTCTGCAGTTCTTTCAATAGCTGCTGATAGACAGAATACGTAGGAACAGCCGCCATGGGGGAATCAAATGATGGAGCCACATCCGAGGGCTCAATTCCAAGCATTTCCCAGCGCTTCCTCTGGGCATTCAAGATAACACGAGCGGAGATCTCCTGCGGCCAGAGCACTTTTGGGTCCGGTAAGGACTGGGTCGCAAGACTACTGCGGTTTGCCATTTTAAAAATCAACACAATGTCTGACACGTCCGCTCTCCACAACAATCAACGTCACTTCCGTCTAGGCTCGCCTCCGGGGCCGCACCTTGCTCAGCATGAAAAGTCACTGTCAATCTAGCTCCCAATAGGTGGAGCTTCACAAAAAGGGCGCGAACAAGGCGCCATTACAGTTCCTTTAAGCAAAAACTACGCAATAGGCCCAACACAACAAAAACTGGGCAACGTCCATGGGGTTTAAACAAAAATAGCCCCCGTACAGTCACTTTCACAGTATGAAACACATTAAAGCGGCTTGTTCAGCCTACTTACAGGGATTTCTTTCTGGGGCAGTTACTTGGCTGCTGGTATTTTCAGTATAATTGTAATCCGAACGTCCGATGACGTCACAACTGTATTTTGCAATGTAGATGATGATGCACTGGCACCTTGATCATGAAAAAATTGAGCCCAAATGGTAGTTGGTTCTATACACCAGTATGAATGGCGTTGAGCAACTTGTTGAAGATGAGCGGTATTAAGTTCATCAATAAGGTCTGGATTTTCTTCCACTTTACGGGGGTCCCACACTCTCCTTAGCAGGGTTTCTTTTGGAATTTCTTCTTCCATATCCTCGAGTTCAGTATCGGAACCCGGGGTCGACAAATCAAGCGGTCCCGGTACAACTTGCTCTGTACAACATGCTCAGTAGTTCACACAAACGGGGACTGCCATAATACTTGGGTTCAACCTCAAGCTTGGGTCTTGGTCTTGAACGTCTTCGCCTACGTAGCGTTCCTCCAGGGTATCTCTCTTTCCTTCCTGGGTAAATATCTTACCTTTCTTTAGGCGGTTTAGTTGCTTGGGTTCCTGCGCTGACATGGTGGATTTCACTCCGGGCCCGCAGAGAACGGTCCTCCATCTTGCTTCCTTGCAGGTCTCGCAAGTTCTCTTTCTGATTCGCCCGCCCCCTAGGTTCTTTTGCATAATGGGGGTGGCGCAAACATTGGGCGACATAGTGCAAGTCTATGGTGTCGCAGCAAACAATACTTTTCCCGCTTCTCAAATGGGCGGTGACTTGACTTTCCCGCTCCTGGGGTGATGATGGCACAGCAAAAATTAACTGTGATGGCAGTCTGGCGCCATTTTGGATGCAATATACAGTCTTTTCAACGCAAACTGGCTGCGACACTTTTAAGTGCAATAAACGTTTCAGGCGTATATTTCTCTCAATAATAGTTCTTTTTAGCAAGAAGGGGCTTATTCGAATACTATTCACATATGGCATATGGTTTGAAATCCTGTTCGTATATGGCATACAAGTTTGTATCCTGTTCATGACGCCAATTTTCTTCAGCGGACCGGTACCGCAGGGGGGAATCACGTGAGCTTAAGGATTATGTCACAGTGTGGTGTTGCCGATGGTTTTTACTCACGGTTCTGCTGACTGCCCCTGGACCAGCGTGCAGTTGCGTGGAGGGTGGACACGATTTCCCTCGGGGCACACTCCGTACGCAGGACTCCACCGGATGGTCAGATGAGGTGCCCTTGGTGGTAATTTTGACCGTGTCGGTCGGCTGGGTCCTGGTTATCCGTGACACCAGTGTCTTAAGGGAGACACAACCTTGGTAGCAATAATGAGGCAGTTTAATATGTAAAATAAACTCTTTACTTTTGCCTTGAGGTTGGATGGTACAACTTCTTTAGTAGGCAGCAGATATTACAGATTGGTGTTGTAAAACTTCTAAGGCAGTGATGGTAGGTTACTATAGCTTTAAATCCTGTTACTCTTAATTTCCTTAATTTCTCCTCCTAGTCTGTCCCCTGATAAAACTAGTCTTGGCTCTGGATAAAATGAGATTAATATTCCAGGGTATGTTGGCCCTGCACGGCAGGAATTAATACTTCTGCACCGTGTTACTTTAGTAGAAACCTGACAGCCCGTTGGGGTTTTCAGTAGGTCATTACATCACAACTTTAGCTTGAAGTTGCTAGGTTTGTGTCCGGGTGTTGTGGAGCTACTCCCAGTCACTATAAGTTTTGCTGACAAAGTCCATGAAGCTGATGAGCTCAGCGTTTACCTTTGACAGGCTTGTAATCCAGTTTATGCCAGTTTCTAGCGGCCAAGAAATGGTAAATTGCCATCATGGAGCTGTGACATGGCCAGTGTCCAGCAGGAATGGCGGCCTTGTGGTGACTCTCTCCTCCTGCACATAGCTTCTGCCTTCCTCACATGCTTCTCTACTATTGACTCACTACCTCCTCTCTATACCATAGAGGGGTATATTTATATGTTTCTAGTCAGCACCATCTAGTGGTGGAAATTGGTATTACTGCCTAGGATGATCTTACAACACTTTATACATTTAAATACAGTTCACAATGACACGGCTATCAAAAGTGACATGGCTATACAAAATACAGTTTGTAGTGTCCCTTTCACACGACAGGTGGGACACTGCACATGGTCCAACTTAAGCAGTCAAGTCAATTGTCCCTGATAATTCCCAGTTCAACATAAGAGATGAGACCCCTTTACACAGTCTAACTATCTGAAAGTACCTGAAATATTCTTATGATCATTCCCAATAATTGGCTTGTGTAAAAGTGCTGCCAATCACCAAATGCATGAGAAAATGCCCATTCATTGAGTGAAAGTATTGCTGATGCAACACCCAAAAATCATAAATTCTGGACAGCAGATTGTTCTGTGTAGACAGAGATTTGCTTCCCAAAAACAATCAATCTGTTGGTGACTGCAGTAGTACTCACTTGTCCGATACATTTGAGGTAATTGCTGCATGTAATTGCAACTATCGCTACTGTGGTCGTGCATTCTAATAGACAATTAGATGGGCAGAGGACAATCTGCTGCTCAGAAACAATTAGGGGGAGATGCAGTGATGCAGATTGATTCTGGTTCTGTATGATATTGTGGCATAGCACAACAATTTACAGGGGCTGATTATTGGAAATAAACATTTGTATTAATATTTACAGATGTCACCAATCACCTGATTAACAAGCAAACGCTCGTTGATGCAGTGCACAAACTAAGGGGGAGATTTATCAAACTGGTCTACAGTTGAACTGGCTTAGTTGCCCATAACAACCAATCAGATTCCACCTTTCCAAAGGAGCTGAGAGTAATGAAAGGTGGAATCTGATTGGTGGCTATGGACAACTAAGCCAGTTCTACTTTAGACCATTTTGAGAAATCTCCCCCTTAGTTTGTGCACTGCATCAACGAGCGGTTGCTTGTTAATCAGGTGATTGGTGACATCTGTACATATTCATACAGATGTTTATTTCCAATAATCAGCCCCTGTAAATTGTTGTGCTATGCCACAATATCATACAGAACCAGAATCAATCAATCTTATAACATAAATATAATACCAGGCCCAGCTCATAATATAAACAAAACACCGAAACCAAGCTCCTAATACAAACGCAGTCAGAACCAAGCACATAACATGAATACAACACCAGAACCAAGCTCATGTCATAAATACAGAACCAAGATCAGTACATCAATAGAGATTCAGAACCAAGCTCTGTACATAAATACAGACCCAGATCCAAGCTCATATTAAAATGAATACAAAACCAAACTGATGACATGTTTAACAGCACTGGAATCAAATATTTACATAAAGTACCAGGACCCAGAACAGAACATATACAGCACAAGAACCATGCTGATAACATAAATACAGCACCAAATGAAGATCATAATATTAATATAGCACCAGAACCAAGCTAATTTCATAAATACAGCACCGGAATCACACTTACTGTTATGGCAGTGGGTGTGGAATCACTATGTCAACCAACAGATTTGGCTTTGTGCTAAACCTAAGCCCATTATCCTTGCAAACCTGTGGTATTCACCCTTTAACTTCTATACAGGGTTCTCAACTTCCCTGCATGGGAACCACCAGGCCGCTATCTCCTTGAGTAGCCTGTGTGCGGTTGACAGCTGACTGGGTCAGAGACATCTGTGTGGGGCACCGAGGGATCATGCGAAACCGTAGCCAAGGACTGGCTGAGGTCAGGACAGGTAGAGTAGGAGCAATCCAATAAACAGCCCAAGGTCTGGGTAGGCAGCAAAGGGCCAATATGGAAGTGGTCTCAGGTCAGGCAGAGGATGATCATAATCCAGGAATCAGGCAGAAGTTAGTACATGGGCAAACATATACTAAACCTTTGCACGGAACTAGAAAGCTAGATAACCTATTTCTTAGGCACCCTCCCATAAGATTAGGGTCTGCCATTTAAGAGCCAGAGTGAAGAGGCAAAGAAGGAGAATCCTTGCAGGCAATCAGTGTGCAGCCTGAATGGAGGGACAGAGCAGGTCCAGTGGTTTGGCCCGCAGGAATATGAGTAGGAGGTGGGTCAAGACTGCAGGATAAGTGAAGTCCCAGAGCCAAGCTCATAACATAGATGCAGCACCAAACCAAGTAATAACATAAATACATAACCAAGTTCATAACAAAGTCAGCACCAGAACCAAGCTCATAAAATAAATATGGTGCCAGAACCAATCCCATAACATAAATACAACATCAGAAATATATTCATATATTATATGCAGCACCAAAACCAAGCTTATAAGGTAACTACTGCCCTGTAACCAAACTTATAACATAGATATAGCATCAGACCCAAGCTCATAACTGTAGCAAAACTGATGGACACAAGTAGCCTGTGCAGCATACTGCACACCAACTGCATGATCTGGTGCTAGATACCCAGAGCTGGAGTATTTGCCATTCAGCACCACTATTACTACAGGGTCCTCCCTACAGCTGAATAGCTGCTCTGATATGAGTGATTCCATTATCAGAAAGCTAACTAGTTAACTTTGAGTGGTCCCTGGGGGTGGTATGGAACCCAGAAGTGCTGCTACACATTTAGGCTTTTTGATGCAGTTTCGAAGCCTAAATCAGGTGTGGATCATACCAAGAGAGAAAGTATTAAGGGCAGATACATCTTCTCCACATTTTTCAATACACATCTAGTTTTAGCTTCAAAAACTGTATTAGAAAACCTGAACTTGTGACAGCACCCTAATTCTAGATGAACTAGCCAGAGTCATAAATAGAGCAGTCAGAGATCATAGCCAAAACAGTATGCAACTGTAGCACCAAAACCAAGAGAGACAAAAGTTACAGACACAAGCACAGGAGAATGTTCGCTAAAAATGTCAAAGACAGTAGCAAGCAATGAGAAGGCAGTCTTTGGGTGGTTGGGTAAACAAGTCAGGTTAACCCCTTCGCGCCCAGCGCCGTACATGTACGGCGCTGGAGCGATGCGGGCACATGGCGCCCGCTCGCAAGTGCGGCGGGCGTCATGGCCGGCAAGTCTCTGCTGTTTCTAACAGCAGAGACTTGCCGCTACTTACTGCCATCGGCGGCGTCTTCCTCGGAGTTTAGATGCCGTGATCATTCGCTTCCGGGTGGTGTACAGACACCCCGTGTGGCCAATCGGGGTGTCTGTACACCATATGCATATGAAAACTGTAATCCTCGCTGGTGAGGATTACAGTTTTCAAAGTGCAATTCTTATTCTGGCCACTAGATGGCAGGCCAGGATAAGAAATGAGCAATTCTTGGATTTCTGAGTCTATAAAATCCATAATTGCTCATAAAGAAAAAAAAAAAAGGCACAATATATAAGCCCATATTTGAGCTTTCAAATAGTAAAAAAAAATATATATAAAAAATAAAAAAGATATAAACGTTCAAATCACCCCCATTTCCGTATAATTAAAAAATAAATACCTAAATAACAATAAATATAGACATCATGGGTATAACCGTGACCGAAAACGCCCATACTTTTAAAATATAAAAAAAAAAAATTCCAATACGGCGAATTGTGTGGCGGAAAAAAGCGTCCAAATGGCGATTTGCCGTTTTTTGTTGCTTTTTTTTTTCATAAAAAAATTAAATAAAAAGTGATCAAAAAGTCATACACACCCCAGAATGGTATCAATAAAAACTTCAGATCGCCCCGCAAAAAATGAGCCCCCATACAGCTCTGTACACATAAATACCAAAAAGTTATAGGGGTCAAGATTTGACAAGGAAAAAAAAAAAAAGCTTGAGAAAGGCTCTAGATGTGAGCCGAAACGTCGCATCCCACTGGGGTAATTAAAGTTTTTTCGTTTTCAATATTTTCTTGAGAGTGCTGCCTCTTTTTGTTTTTATATTTTAGTCTCTGTCGGACTCAAGGCTTTGCACCTCTACCTTATATTTTTAAGTGCTGCCGCGGTTTTTGTATATATATATATATATATATATATATATATATATACACTCACCGGCCACTTTATTAGGTACACCATGCTAGTAACGGGTTGGACCCCCTTTTGCCTTCAGAACTGCCTCAATTCTTCGTGGCATAGATTCAACAAGGTGCTGGAAGCATTCCTCAGAGATTTTGGTCCATATTGACATGATGGCATCACACAGTTGCCGCAGATTTGTCGGCTGCACATCCATGATGCGAATCTCCCGTTCCACCACATCCCAAAGATGCTCTATTGGATTGAGATCTGGTGACTGTGGAGGCCATTTGAGTACAGTGAACTCATTGTCATGTTCAAGAAACCAGTCTGAGATGATTCCAGCTTTATGACATGGCGCATTATCCTGCTGAAAGTAGCCATCAGATGTTGGGTACATTGTGGTCATAAAGGGATGGACATGGTCAGCAACAATACTCAGGTAGGCTGTGGCGTTGCAACAATGCTCAATTGGTACCAAGGGGCCCAAAGAGTGCCAAGAAAATATTCCCCACACCATGACACCACTACCACCAGCTTGAACCGTTGATACAAGGCAGGATGGATCCATGCTTGTTATTGACGCCAAATTCTGACCCTACCATCCGAATGTCGCAGCAGAAATCGAGACTCATCAGACCAGGCAACGTTTTTCCAATCTTCTACTGTCCAATTTCGATGAGCTTGTGCAAATTGTAGCCTCAGTTTCCTGTTCTTAGCTGAAAGGAGTGGCACCCGGTGTGGTCTTCTGCTGCTGTAGCCCATCTGCCTCAAAGTTCGACGTACTGTGCGTTCAGAGATGCTCTTCTGCCTACCTTGGTTGTAACGGGTGGCAATGTGAGTCACTGTTGCCTTTCTATCAGCTCGAACCAGTCTGCCCATTCTCCTCTGACCTCTGGCATCAACAAGGCATTTCCGCCCACAGAACTGCCGCTCACTGGATGTTTTTTCTTTTTCGGACCATTCTCTGTAAACCCTAGAGATGGTTGTGCGTGAAAATCCCAGTAGATCAGCAGTTTCTGAAATACTCAGACCAGCCCTTCTGGCACCAACAACCATGCCACGTTCAAAGGCACTCAAATCACCTTTCTTCCCCATACTGATGCTCGGTTTGAACTGCAGGAGATTGTCTTGACCATGTCTACATGCCTAAATGCACTGAGTTGCCGCCATGTGATTGGCTGATTAGAAATTAAGTGTTAACGAGCAGTTGGACAGGTGTACCTAATAAAGTGGCCGGTGAGTGTATATATATATATATATATATAGTACAGACCAAAAGTTTGGACACACCTTCTCATTCAAAGAGTTTTCTGTATTTTCATGACTATGAAAAGTGTAGATTTACACTGAAGGCATCAAAACTATGAATTAACACATGTGGAATTATATACTTAACAAAAAAGTGTGAAACAACTGTAAATATGTCTTATATTCTAGGTTCTTCAAAGTAGCCACCTTTTGCTTTGATTACTGCTATCCCAACTGCCATACACACGGTCACATGTCCCTTATCAGTCAATAGAAGCTCGTAGGTCCTTGGTCTCCACATACACACTGTTTTACTGCATGTTTTCATAACAACCCAACTAGGGACAGGGCAGAGGAAGCTGGTTGAGAACAAGAAAGACTTCTTGGGAAATAGGTTTTCACTTTGTGTAGTAACCAGGCTGGTAATGAGAGGTACTGTAATTAGCAGCCAGCTGAGGGGCTAAGGTATATAGCTCCCCGAAACACAATTCAGTGCTTACCTCCCACAGGCCTTGGCGCAGCCTGCCTCTTACACACGGTCTCTTGCACACAGTTTTACTCCAGGTTTCCATAACAACCCAGTCTTTTTTCTTGACTGCTGTAGGTCAGATTTAGGCTAGACCTATACAAGTGTATAGGAACGAGCCATCCTATTGAAATAAATGGGACGGCTTGGGTGTAATTACACCTGCTCACCGCTGCGTATGTTACGGTGAGCAGGTAAACAATGAAGAGGAGGCATCGCTGGCACGGCGCGCGCCTCCTCTTCAAACAGCTGATCGGCAGGCGTGCCGGGTGTCAGACCCCCTCCGATCTGATATGGATGACCTATCCTGAGGATGTTTGTTGCTTGCATGTTAGCTTTATAGATGTGCACCTGTGACTATGGATGTGCTAGTCTAAATTTTCTTGTAGTATGTTTGGAGAGTAGGCCCCTCCCCACCCATATGTGTCCGTCAATTCTGTGCTAAGGGCCATGGCGTGACAGTTTGGTGCTTGTATGTCCTGGGTTAAAACTTGGTAAAAAAATATTGTCTCAGTTATAGATCTCACACGTCCCCTATCTGGGTCTATATAGTAAAATCATTTTTCTCCTATTATAGTAAGCAGAATACCAAAGGGGTGTTCTAAATTTCAAAAAATTGACAGTGTCACAGACACACTCTACAGAAGAATTTACTCTCCTACAACATTTAGACGGATGAGGGGGGTGTTCCTAATTTTGTTGAATAATTCATGTCTTTCACACACACTCCATAGAAGAATTTCCTCTCCTACAACAATTAAGACGGATGAAGGGGATGTTCCCAATTTTTTTTTAATTCATGACTTTCACAAACATTACACATAATAATTGGGGGGGGTTGGGTGGTTGATAACTGTTGACCACCAAACATTGGAAGATGGCAAAGAGAACGCACAAACTGCGCTGGAGTACAACAATGGCTAGGTGCACCCAGTATACTTCTCTACTCTGCCAATATAAGACATAACAATCTTGAGCCTGGAGGAGGAGGTCCCAGTGGAGGAAGAGGCTGATGTCACAAACCTTATTTTCTGTTTTTGTTTTTTGGTTTGTAGAGGCCCCAAAACATTGGGAAATAGCAAAGAGAATGCACAAACTGTACTGGAGTACAACAATGGCTATGTGATCCCAGTACACTTCTCTACTCTGCCAATATAAGACATAGTGGAGGAGGCAGACATTGTGGTGCAGGCGGAGGAGGCAGACGTGGTGGTGCAGGCGGAAGAGGCGGAGGAGGTCACCAACCTTATTTATTTATTTTTTACATATTTTTCTTTCTCTTTTTATTTTTTTTAGTTAGGTGCGCCCTGTAAACTTCTCTACTTTGCCAATATAAGACATAACAATCTTGAGCCTGGAGGCAGAGGTCCCATTGGAGGAGTAGGCAGACATGGTGGTGCAGACGGAGAAGGTCACAACCTTATTTATTTATTTTCTAAATTGTTACTTTTTTCTTTTTCTTTTTTTTTTGTTTTGTTTTTTGTTTTGTGGATGTTCCAAAACATTGGGAAATAGCTAACCCTCCTTTCTGAGGTGCTGACGGTACCCCTGCTGCGTTGTCGACTTCCTCCTCCTCCAATGTCTCTGCTTCGTGCTTCCACTGAGCCCCCGCTGGGAACACCACCAGTAGCGCCTCTAACAGCGCACCAAAGTGTGCGTAAAAGCAGTACAATTGCCCTGCAAACAAAAGTGGATGGGGAAATGACTTAAAATGACATACAAATAAAAAATTACAATCTTGAACCAAGAGTCAGAGGTCCAACTAGAGTAGGAAGTTGAGGAGGCTGTGTACATGACGGTGTAGGTGGAACAGGCGGTGGAGGAGGGGGTGGAAGCCAACACTCTTTCTGTTTTTTTTTCCATCTGTCTATCAATTCTGTGCTAAGGGCCACGGTGTTTGGTGCTTGTATGTCCTGGGTTAAAACTGGGTAAAACTGTGACTATATATTAAAATAATTTTTCTCCTATTACAGTAAGCCGAATGCCAAAGGGGTGTTATAAATTTCAAAAAATTACCAGTGTCACAGACAAACTCCACAGAAGAATTTACTCTCCTACAACAGTTAGGCCCCATTCACACGACCGTGTGAATGGGGCCGTATCTATCCGCAAAATTGCGGGAATAGATGCGGCCCCATTCACCTCTATGAGGCCGGGAGCCGCAGCACGGAGCTAGCTCTGTGCCGTGGCTCTTTTGAAGCATGTCCTATACTTGTCCGTGCGCACGGACAAGTATAGGCATTTTCAATGGGGCCGCACGTGTGAATGGGGCCTAAGACAGATGAAGGGGGTGTTCCTTATTTTTTAAAATTAATTTTTTCACACACACTCCACAGAAAAGTTTACTTTCCTACCACAGACGGATGAAGGGGCTGTTCCTAATTTTTTTTAAAATTCAGCTTTCACAGACACGATACACAGAATAATTTCCTCTCCCATCGAATGGATTCAAAATGGGTTGTCTTGTTAGTATTCTTAAGTTTTTTTTTTGGTGGTGGTGGGGGTGGGGGGTGGGGGGTGGGGTAGCAGTTCATAACTGTTGACCACCAAACATTGGGAGATGGCAAAGAGAATGCACAAACTGCGCTGGAGTGCAACATTGGCTAGATGTGCCTGGTATACTTCTCTACTCTGCCAATATAAGACATAATGATCTTGAGCCTGGTGGCGGAGGTTCCAGTGGAGGAGGAGGCAGACGTGGTGGTGCAGGCGTAAGAGGCAGACATGGCGGTTCAGATGGAGGAGGTGGACGTGGCGGTTCATGCGGAAGAGGTGGAGGAGGTCACCAACCTTTTTTTTTTTGTTTTAGGAGACCCCAAAACATTGGGAAATTGCAAAGAGAACACAAAAACTGCGTCGGACTACAACAACAGCTAGGTGTGCCTGGTATACCTCTCTACTCCGGACAAGTTCTGTGGGATCCATGCCTGGTTCATTTTAACGAACGTGAGCTTGTTCACATTGGCTGTGGACAGATGGATGCGCCTGTCCATGATCACCTTCCCTGCCATGCTGAACACACATTCGGACAATACACTTGCTGCCAGGCAGGCCAGCACCTCCAAGGCATAAAGGGCAAGCTCAGTCCATATGCCCAATTTGGAGACCCAGAAGTTAAGCAGGGCAGACCCATCAGTCAGTACATGCAGATGTCTTGACACCTACTGTTCCACCATGTTGCTGAAACGCTGTCTCCTGCTAAGACGGTCCGTCTTGCTGTATATTGTGGCGTGCAGACAAAACTTTTCCACATTTTGGCCATGCTAACCCTCCTTTCTAAGGTGCTGACGTTGTCCCTGCTGTGTTGGCGACTTCCTCCTCCTCTGCTGTCTCTGCCTCGTGCTTCTACTGAGCCCCCGCTGTCAGGTGGGAATGCCATTGATAGCGCCTGTAACAGCGTTCGCTTGTACTCTCGCATCTTCTGTTCCCGTTCCAGTGATGGAAGTAAAGAAGGCACATTGTCCTTGTAGCGGGGATCCAGAAGGGTGGCCATGCAGTAATCAGCACCAGTAAGAATGTGGGCATATCAGCTGTCGTTTTGCAGGCACTGCAGCATGTAGTCGCTCGTGTGCCATGCTGCCCAGAGGCAATGACAAGCTGTCCTTGGTGGGAGGTGTATTGTCTGTGTCCTCTGTATCCCCCAGCCATGCTCCAGTGATGCCGTGAGCTGATGCCACCCTGCTGTGAAAAAGGATCCTCCTCCTTATCATCATCATCATCCTCCTCATCTTCCAAAACTGTGCCCCAGCTGGACAGTTGGGTACCTGGCTGCTATTGGTGCAGGAACCCACCCTCGGAGCTACCTGTGGATGACTGACCTGATAACCGTGGGAATGATCCCTGTTCCTCTACCTCCTGTGACATATCCTCATCCTTCAGCATCTGAAGCGTTTTTTCAAGGAGACAAAGAAGTGGACTGGTCATGTTGGTGGAGTACTCGAAGTGCAACATGGCACAGAAGTCCTGCATGGAGGTCCACTCTTTGGTGGTCAAATTTTGCCGTTCAGCAGAGCGACTCACTCGTGAGTGCTGCAGCTGAAACTCCACTATTGCCTGCTGCTGCTCACACAGTCTCTCCAGCATGTGCAAGGTAGAGTTCCACCTTGTGGGCACATCACATATGAGGTGGTGAGCGGGAAGGCCGAAGTTACTCTGCAGCGCAGACAGGGAAGCAGCAACAGGGTGAAAACGCAGAAAGCATGCATAGACTGCCCTCACTTTCTGCAGCAGCTTTGACATATTTTAACCTCTACACCACCAAGTTCAGCACATGCGCCAGGCAAGGGATGTGCATCAAACCGGCTAGCCCCAGAGCTGCCATTTCACCTGTTGTCACACACCACAGGCCTGGCTTGAGGCTCAGCAGCACCAACCACTCATCGGTGTGTTCTTCCATGCCCACCCACAGCTCCTGTGCGGTGTGGTGTCTTTCCCCGAAACGTATGAGTTTAAGAACAGCCTGCTGTCATTTCCCCCTTATTGTGCTGAAGTTGGTGGTACAGGTGTTGCGCTGACATGATGAGGCGGTAGAGGAGAAACCAGAGAAGGAAGTGGAGTAGGAGGCAACAGGAGGCACTGAGAAACGTCCAGCAATCCTTGGTGGCGGTAGGGCATGCGCCAAACTGCTGTCTGCCTCAGGCCCAGCAGCCACTGCATTTACCCAGTTGGCAGTTAGGAAGATATAACCAGGGGTGGGATTCAAAGTTTTAACAACAGGTTCCCTACTCAACGGCAGACATGTGACGTCACGACATGTATATGTATACATACACAATATATATGCAACACACATACACATAAATACACCATATATACACTACACACACATACCACCCAACTTTTAATAAGCCTAAGGAGCAAAACTATGGAATTGAAGCGCTCAATACCTGCTGCCGCCGCCAGAGTCCTGTTCGGAATTCAGCGGGTAACCCAGATCTCAGATCTGACTAATTTTTACAACCGGATCTGGAGAACCTGAGGGAACTGGCTGAATCCCATTCCTGGATATAACATCACTGCCCGTACTTACTGGTCCATGTGTCGGTGGTTATGTGGACCTTGCCACCTAATTTTTTTCCACCACTTATTCGTGCAGGGCAGGGATAGGCCGCCTTGAAAAGTAGTGGCTGGGAACCAAGTACCATGGGACAGCTGCCGTCATTACATTTTTAAAACTGTCCGTCGCCCCCAGATGGAATGGCAGCATTTCAAAAGCCAGCAGTTTTGAAATGTTGGCATTCAGGGCCAGGGTTCACGGGTGGGTACTTCCTCATTTTCTCCAGTGTTTGTGGGATGGACAGCTAAACGCTTCCATGGGACAGTGTGGACATGCTTGGTGACTGTGACGGTGGTGTGGCTGCCACATCGTTTGTTTGCGGGTGGCAGGTGCCCCTGTTGCTCCAGAGGGGGAAGAAGCGGCCGGTTTGGTTCTTGAGGTGTCTACTCCACTGTAGCTCATTGTCAGGAATCATACTGCTATGTCTGTTTAGTTCAGACTGTCTTGCCCTTAAGTTTTCCCTCAGTTAAGATGGTGGATTGTGTCTTAGCTGGGTGCCATCTTACTTCCTGTTTCACATATAAACTTCTCAAGCCCGTTACTCATTGCTTGAGTATTGTGCTTTAGCTCCTGCTTGTGCAGTCCTCTCGCCTGGAACTTTCTCTCCGGTTTGTTCCTCCTCCTTGCGGTTTACCCTGCAACTTCTGGACACCTGCTGACCACTCGCTGGTTTGCCTCCTGACTTCTCGCCTGGATCCCTGCCTCATCTGCATTCCTGTTACCTCCTGTTCAAGCCTCCTGTGTTTAAGCCTTGTCCCTGCCATTGGATTCCAGCAGTATTCCACTAGTATCGTGACACTCATACTTTGTGATTAGATGCTGGATCATGCAGGTAGTGCTCAGGTTGAAAACATTTATGCCTTGCATCAGGCTCTGAATGCACAACGTGCAAACTACTCGTGTCTTGTCGTCAGCACACTGCCTAAAGAACTGCCACGCCAGGGAACTCCGCCGGCTTTGGTGTGCTATGTCTCTTGGTGCATTGGGCAGTAGCAGGCGTACTGGCTGGAGGACAGCCTCTTTGCTTTTGCACCTTGCTCCCTCTTTTGCTGTGCAGCTGGCGCTGTGTGCCCCCCTCCTTTTCCTCCAAACTGCACACATCACTGGCATGACCTGGATGCCATATGAGGTCTAGAACCTCATCATCCTCCCCATCATCTTCCACCCACTCCTCACCCTTGCCCTCCTGGCCGGTCTGCAGAAAGCCCCAGCAGTTGGCACCTGAGTTCCATCATCAGAGACATGCTGCAGTGGTTGTCCCACATCCTCATCCTCAAGCATAAGTTGTTGGGCATCAGTGCACTCAATCTCTGTTACTTCTAGGGCAGGGCTAGGTGGATGGCCCACGAAAACCCCACCAGCAGAGTCATCAAATAGCATAAGTGACTGCTGCATGAATTGGGGCTCAGACTGCTTGGCTGATGTGCCAGGGATTGAGGTGGAAGACGGATGTCCATAGTTCGCTGGTGCCAACTGTGCAGTTTCAGCAGTGGACTGGGTAGAAGTCAATGTGAAGAAACTGGAGGCACTCTCAGCCATCCAATCTACTACTGCCTCTACTTGTTCTGACCTCATCATTCTTAGAGTGGTATTCGGGCCTACAAAATGTTGCATAACGTCCTGTCGCCTGCCTGCATGCACCAGAGGAAGGTGTTTCATTTGGGTGCATAGCTGGTACAGATGGACAACGTCCTCTCCCTGCAGCAGGAGTTCCACCAACAAAAACACCAGCAACACCACGACCAATTGCCTGACAGGCGAACAATTGTATATCCATGACAGGGATGCAAAAGAGGTCTTCAAATAAATAGAAAAAGCAAATGGGATGGCACTACTCCTTGAACCCTTCTTAAGTGGTCCAATCCAGGAGATGCCTTATATGCAAGGGTATCGTCTGCAATAGGTGCTCTGCCCCTCATGCATAGTTTAAAAACATATTAAGTAATGTCATCGCTAGACCCTTATTTCTGATATTTAAGGACTCTATACTGACAGGGAGTGTTCCACAGGATTGGCGCATAGCAAATGTGGTGCCAATATTCAAAAAGGGTCCAAAAACAGAGCCTGGGAACTATAGGCCGGTAAGTTTAACATCTGTCGTGGGTAAACTGTTTGAGGGTTTTCTAAGAGATGCTATCTTGGAGTACCTCAATGAAAATAAGCAAATTACTCCATATCAGCATGGCTTCATGAGGGATCGGTCATGTCAAACCAATTTAATCAGTTTCTATGAGGAGGTAAGTTCTAGACTGGACCGCAGCGAATCAATGGATGTCGTATATCTGGACTTCTCCAAAGCATTTGACACTGTACCACATAAAAGGTTAGTATATAAGATGAGAATGCTTGGCCTGGGAGAAAATGTCTGTATCTGGGTAAGTAACTGGCTCAGTGATAGAAAACAGAGGGTGCTTATTAATGGCACATACTCAGATTGGGTCACTGTAACTAGTGGGGTACCACAGGGGTCAGTATTGGGCCCTATTCTCTTCAATATATTTATTAATGATCTTGTAGAAGGCTTGCACAGTAAAATATCAATTTTTGCAGATGACACTAAACTGTGTAAAGTAATTAACACAGAAGAGGACAGTACACTGCTACAGATGGATCTGGATAGACTGGAGGCTTGGGCAGAGAAGTGGCAGATGAGGTTTAACACTGACAAATGTAAAGTTATGCATATGGGAAGGAATAATGCAAGTCACCAGTACATACTAAATGGTAAAATATTGGGTAACTCTGACATAGAAAAGGACCTAGGAATTTTAGTGAACAGAAATCTAAGCTGCAGAAACCAATGTCAGACAGCTGCTGCCAAGGCCAATAAGATAATGGGCTGCATCAAAAGAGGCATAGATGCCCGTGATGAGAACATAGTCCTGCCACTTTACAAATCACTAGTCAGACCACACATGGAGTACTGTGTACAGTTCTGGGCTCCTGTGAACAAGGCAGACATAGCAGAGCTGGAGAGGGTTCAGAGGAGGGCAACTAAAGTAATAACTGGAATGGGTGGACTACAGTACCCAGAAAGATTATCAAATTTAGGCTTATTCACTTTAGAAAAAAGACGACTGAGGGGAGATCTAATAACTATGTATAAATATATCAGAGGTCAGTACAGAGATCTCTCCCACGATCTATTTATCCCCAGGACTGTGACTGTGACGAGGGGCCATCCTCTGCGTCTGGAGGAAAGAAGGTTTGTACACAAACATAGAAGAGGATTCTTTACGGTAAGAGCAGTGAGACTATGGAACTCTCTGCCTGAGGAGGTGGTGATGGTAAGTTCACTAAAAGAGTTCAAGAGGGGCCTGGATGTATTTTTGGAGGGTAATAATATTACAGGTTATAGTTACTAGAGAGGGGTCGTTGATCCAGGGAGTTATTCTGATTGCCTGATTGGAGTCGGGAAGGAATTTTTTTCCCTAGTGGGGAAAACTGGCTTCTACCTCACAGGGTTTTTTTGCCTTCCTCTGGATCAACTTGTAGGAAAACAGGCCGAACTGGATGGACAGATGTCTTTTTTCGGCCTTATAAACTATGTTACTATGTTACTATGAAAACAATAGATCCAGAAAGAGAGACGGCACTGACCATCTTCTTTAGAAATTATTCTTCTCTTTAATTGTATACACAATGCTAAAATCATTTTGGATATAATTATAGAGAAGCTAGTGAGTGTTGCCTCTCTTTCTGGATCTATTGTTTTCAGATGCAAAAGAGGTGTTTGGAAAAAAAATAGGTAGGACACACCGACCCAATTAACCACCTAAATAACTGATATATATACAGTTAGGTCCATATATATTTGGACAGAGACATTTTTCTAATTTTTGTTCTGTACATTACCACAATGGATTTTGAACAAAACAATTCAGATGTCGATTTCAGACTTTCAGCTTTAATTCAGTGGGTTGACACTGTATTTCCTCCTTTATAATGCTCTGCCAGGCCTTTAATGCAGCGGTTTTCAGTTGCGGTTTGTGGGCCTTTTTGTCTGAAGTTCATGCTCTATTGGGTTCAGATCAGGTGACTGACTTGGCCATTCAAGAATATTCCGCTTCTTTGCTTTAATAAACTCCTGGGTTGCTTTGGCTTTATGTTTTGGGTCATTGTCCATCTGTATTATGAAATGCTGACCAATCAGTTTGGCTGGATTTGAGCACACAGTATGTCTCTTAAAACCCCAGAATTCATCCGGCTGCTTCTGTCCTGTGTCACATCAATAAACAGTAGAGACCCAGTGCCACTGGCAGCCATGCATGCCCAAGCCATCACACTGCATCTGCCGTGTTTTACAGATGATGTTTTATACTTTGGATCATGAGCTGCACCATGCCTTTGCCATACTTTTTTCTTTCCATCATTTTGGTAGAGGATGATCTTGGTTTAATCTGTAAAAAGAATGTTCTTACAGAAATGTTTTTTTTAGCAAAGTCCAATCTAGCCTTCTTATTCTTGAGGCTTCTGAGTGGCTCACAACGTGCAGTGAACCTTCTGTACTTACTTTTGTGAAGTCTTCTCTTTATGGTAGATTTGGGTATTGATACTCCTATATCTTCGAGAGTGTTGTTGACTTGATTGGCTGTTGTGAAGGGGTTTCTCTTCACCATGGTAATTATTCTGGTCCAGGTCTTTTTGCATTGTTGAGGTCCTTTCTTTCTCAAGATATACCAAACTGTAGATTTTGCCACTCTTAATAGTGTAGCAATTTCTTGGATGGGTTTTTTCTGTTTTCGCAGATGACTTGACTTCACCTGCAAGGAGAGCTCCTTTGAATGCATGTTTATGATTTGCATGCAAAATCTTCAAAATACAAGCACTACACCTCAAATCAACTCCAGCCCTTTTATCTGCTTAATTGAGAGTGAAATATTGAAGGAATTGTCCACACCTGCCCATGAAACAGCCTTTGAGTCAATTGTCCAATTACTTTTGGTCCCTTTAAAAACAGGGTTGCCACATGTAAAGGAGCTGAAACTCCGAAACCCTTCATCCAATTTTAATGTGGATACCCTCAAATGAAAGCTAAAAGTCTGGACTTTATGTCCATATCCATTATATAACTATAACTTGAATATGTTTTAGTAAACAGGTGAAAAAAACAATTTTTCGAAATGTGTCGAAATATATATGGACCTAACTGTACCTTTGACGATGGCATGTACAGTCATGGCCAAAAGTTTTGAGAATGATACAAATATTAATTTTTACAAAGTCTACTGCTTCAGTTTTTATAATGGCAATTTGCATATACTCCAGAATGTTATAAAGAGTGATCAGCTTAACAGCAATTACTTGCAAAGTCAATATTTGCCTAGAAAATGAACTTTATTCCCCAAAACACATTTCAACATCATTGCAGCCCTACCTTAAAAGGACCAGCTAACATCGTTTCTTTGATTGCTCCATTAACACAGGTGTGGGTGTTGATGAGGACAGGGCTGGAGATCAATCTGTCATGATTAAGTAAGAATGACACCACTGGACACTTTAAAAGGAGGCTGGTGCTTGGCATCATTGTTTCTCTTCTGTTAACCATGGTTATCTCTGAAGAAACACGTGCAGTCATCATTGCACTGCACAAAAATGGCCTAACAGGGAAGAGTATCGCAGCTAGAAAGATTGCACCTCAATCAACAATCTATCGCATCATCAAGTACTTCAAGGAGAGAGGTTCCATTGTTGCCAAAAAGGCTCCAGGGCGCCCAAGAAAGACCAGCAAGCGCCAGGACCATCTCTTAAAAGTGTTTCAGCTGCGGGATCGGGCTACAAGCAGTGCAGAGCTTGCTCGGGAATGGCAGCAGGCAGGTGTGAGTGCATCTGCACGCACTGTGAGGCGGAGACTCTTGGAGCAAGACCTGGTCTCAAGGAGGGCAGCAAAGAAGCCACTTCTCTCCAGAAAAAACATCAGGGACAGACTGATATTCTGCAAAAGGTACAGGGAGTGGACTGCTGAGGACTGGGGTAAAGTCATTTTCTCTGATGAATCCCCTTTTCGATTGTTTGGGACATCTGGAAAACAGCTTATTCGGAGAAGACGAGGTGAGCGCTACCACCAGTCTTGTCTCATGCCAACTGTAAAGCATCCTGAAACCATTCATGTGTGGGGTTGCTTCTCAGCCAAGGGAATCGGCTCTCTCACAGTCTTGCCTAAAAACACAACCATGAATAAAGAATGGTACCAGAATGTCCTCCGAGAGCAACTTCTCCCAACCGTCCAAGAGCAGTTTGGCGATCAACAATGCCTTTTCCAGCATGATGGAGCACCTTGCCATGAAGCAAAGGTGATAACTAAATGGCTCAGGGAACAAAACATAGAGATTTTGGGTCCATGGCCTGGAAACTCCCCAGATCTTAATCCCATTGAGAACTTGTGGTCAATCATCAAGAGACGGGTGGACAAACAAAAACCTACAAATTCTGACAAAATGCAAGCATTGATTGTGCAAGAATGGACTGCTATCAGTCAGGATTTGGTCCAGAAGTTGATTGAGAGCATGCCAGGGAGAATTGCAGAGGTCCTGAAGAAGAAGGGTCAACACTGCAAATATTGACTTGCTGCATTAACTCATTCTAACTGTCAATATAAGCTTTTGTTACTCATAATATGATTGCAATTATATTTCTGTATGTGATAAAAACATCTGACAAACACACATAAAAACCAGAGGGCAGCAGATCATGTGAAAATATAATATTTGTGTCATACTCAAAACTTTTGGCCATGACTGTACAGTGTTTTTTCAACCCAAAATATGTCACGCTACGGTGTGGGTGGGGAAACTCCACACCGAGCACACACCAAAACACTACAGTGAGTTGAGGACCGGATCAGCAGGCAAGGAGCCAGTGGCAAGGAACACCACTGAACCAAGTGCACCGGAAACACCAGGAACCAAATCCAGAGGGCAGAAACCCAGTGAGCCCCGTTCTTCACAGAGCCACAGATGGTAGGGATGCACTTATCCAAAACTCACTGGCTGCACCTCCAGGATGGTCCCAGTGCACCTGGTAACTTACCTGCTGATACTGCTGGAAGAAGCACCAGCAGCCCACACACCAAAGACTGGAACCCAGGCACATGTACTGGAACCCGAACACCTAACAGGACTCAGTACACACAACACACCCAGGAACCAGCTCACCAGCAACAACTCACAGTTTTGCTGTTCCCCCTCCGGGGAACCCTGGAGCCCTCTCACCGAAGGCACATACATACAGGGAATGTCTGGACTCCATGTCAGAAGACACATGGCAGTCACAGACCAAAGACCCACCCGGAACATAAACCACACACCACATAACCGGGATAAGGGAAGGGGATGAGAAGACCTTGGGAAGACCTCGATGACCTATTAGGTGGCCACAAGGACTGGGCAGATGGAATCCCAGGAAAGGTGCATAGCTCCAGCACCAAAGGAGGCTGGAGCACAACTAACCCACCAGGCTAGCAACAACAGAATAAAAGCACCTAGTGACCACACCCAGGTAAATATGTTAACCCCATGAGAACCAGACAGGGAAGGAGGGAAGTATACAATAAGAAGGGAACATACCAGCAACCAAAACTACACGTTGCCCCTGGCAACTAGCAACCTTGGAATACTACCGCAGCCAGAATGCCAGGACACAAACATGAGCAACATGGAAGCCGTGTCACGGAGAACAACCAAGACCGTGACACCACCAATTTACACGTTGCCCCCGGCAACCAGCATACAACCACATCCGGTATACCAGGGCACAAACATGAGCAACATGAAATACGTGTCACGATAACCACACGGTACGTGACAATATAGGTGGGTCACACCGACCCAATTAACTGGCTGAATAACTGTTATATATTCCGTTTGGGGGTGCCAAGTACAGTGTTTTTTCAACCCAAAATATAGGTAGGTCACACATATCCAATTAACCAGCTGAATAGCTATTATATATTCCCTTTGACTGTGGCAAGTACAATGTTTTTTCAACCCAAAATATAGGTAAGGTCACACCGACCCAATTAACCGGCTGAATAACTATTATATATCCATTTGATGTTGATTTGATTTGATTTGGTGGCAAGTACAGTGTTTTTTTTTCAACCCAAAATATAGGTCGGTCACCGACCGAGAGGAGGCCAGAATAAAACTACAAACATGCCTCTCTGCATGTTTGCCGTGCTATGGCCAGAACTCCGGTCCGCCCCCATTACAGTGAATACGCGTGCGTTAGTGGCAGCACAGATCCAGCAGGCTGTTCACCCGCCGGAACAGCCTACCAGAGAAGACTATCATATATTTCCTTTGACGGTGGCAAGTACAGTGTATTTTAAACCCAAAATGCAGAAACCAGTGTCAGACAGCTGCTGCCAAGGCAAATAAGATAATGGGTTGCATCAAAAGGGGCATAGATGCCCGTGATGAGAACATAGTCCTGCCACTTTACAAATCACTAGTCAGACCGCACATGGAGTACTGTGTACAGTTCTGGGCTCCTGTGAACAAGGCAGACATAGCAGAGCTGGAGAAGGTTCAGAGGAGGGCAACTAAAGTCATAGCTGGAATGGGTGGACTACAGTACCCAGAAAGATTATCAAAATTAGGGTTATTCACTTTAGAAAAAAGACGACTGAGGGGAGATCTAATAACTATGTATAAATATATCAGGGGTCAGTACAGAGATCTCTCCCATGATCTCTTTATCCCAAGGACAGTGACCATGATGAGGGGACATCCTCTGCGCCTGGAGGAAAGAAGGTTTGTTCACAAAAATAGAAGAGGATTCTTTACGATAAGAGCAGTGAGACTATGGAACTCTCTGCCTGAGGAGGTGGTGATGGTAAGTTCACTAATAGAGTTCAAGAGGGGCCTGGATGTATTTCTGGAGGGTAATAATATTACAGGTTATAGTTACTAGATATGGGTTGTTGTTGGAGTCGGGAAGGAATTTTTTCCCCTAAAGTGAGGAAAATTGGCTTCTACCGCACAGTGGTTTTTCGCCTTCCTCTGGATCAACTTGTAGGAAAACAGGTCGAACTGGATGGACAGATGTCTTTTTTTTGGCCTTATAAACTATGTTACTATGTTACTATGTAATATAGGTAGGTCACACATACCCAATTAACCGGCTGAATAACTATTATATATTAATATTATACCCCTTATTATACCCCTTTGAATCCAGAGGGAAAAAAAGCAGACTGGTTTGAGAGTTGCACTTATAAAAGCAGAGAAACAACGTGAGCGTTCGCGTGTTTGATTTTAAGTGTATGTTTGAATTAAGTGTGTGACTTTAGATTATGTGACTTCAGATTCAGGGACTTTAAGAGAGGACTACAGTAAGTCGGTTTCATATCACTGTATTGTATTTTTTTCTCTTTTTTGCATAATCCCCATTAGTATGTGTTCCATTATTGACAGCACAGTCCAGTGCACATGTTGTCTAGTATGCAGTTCTGGAACAGCCGTTTAAAGGGTTATTCTCATCTTAGACAGTGGGGGCATATCGCTAGGATATGCCCCCATTGTCTTATAGGTGCGGGTCCCGCCACTGGGACCCGCACCTATATCGAGAACGGAGCCCCCAAAGTAAAGGAGGGCGCACTGCGCATGCACAGCTGCCCTCCATTCATTTCTATGGGTCCGGCGAAATTTTCTATCGGCTACATAGAAGTGAATGGGAATGTTGGCCGTGCATGCGCGGTGCGTTCCCATTCATTTCTATTGGAGCAGTGGGGGAGCTCGATATAGGTGCGGGTCCCAACGGTGGGACCTGCACCTAAAAGACAATGGGGGCATATCCAAGCGATATGCCCCCATTGTCTAAGATGAGAATATCGCTTTAAGGGTGCATATCTTTGTTCAAAATGTGAGGAAATTGCCAGTTTGGAATCGCACATCGTGTATCTAACCGGGCAAATTTTAACACTGAGAAGCGCTGACAATTTGGACAAGAGTTTGCTGCTCACTGAGCAAGCACTCTATGGGGTAGATGTGGGGGGGGGGGTGGTAGTGAGGATGCTCAGGAAAGTGAGGTAGCTAGCTGGGAAGCAGAAAGCGGGGTAGAGGGAAAAGTGCCAGGGAGGCTAGCCCTGATCTGACACACCCCAACAAGTTTGCAAGTTTGGCAGATGTGGGGGATGCCAGTTCAGGGAGAGCACTGCTGTAGCCGGACACTTCTTCTGCCAGTCGGGGGAATGTCAGCTCCAGTAAACAGGGGACCAGGAGAGCAGGGCAGGCCAGACAGGTGCTGGTAGTGGGAAACTCAATTATTAGGGATACAGAGAGGGCAATCTGTCACAAAGACCAGGATCGTCGAACAGTGTGTTGTCTTCACGGCGCTCGAGTTTGACACATCATGGATTGGGTTGACACATTACTGGGAGGGGCTGGAGAAGATCCAGCAGTCATGGTCCATATTGGAACCAATGACAAAGGTAGGTGGAGCGTCCTTAAAAATGATTTTAGGGATTTAGGTCATAAGCTTAGGGCAAGGACCTCAAAGGTAGTGTTTTCCGAAATACTGCCTGTATCACGGGCTACAGGCTCTATCGTAGGGATGGGCTGCACCTCAATGGGGAAGGGGCAGCTGTTTTGGGGGAGAAGATGGCTAGAAGGCTGGAGGAGTGTTTAAACTAGGGACTGGGGGGGAACTACATTATAGGAGGGAAGATGGGGAGGAATGGAAGGAGGAACTAGAACAGTTCAGAAGGAAAGGTGTAGGGGAAAAAATATACATCAATCTCTTAATTGTATGTACACTAATGCCAGAAGCCTAACTAATAAAACTGGTGAACTAGAAGTAGTGATGTGTGTGGAGAATTTTGACATAGTGGGAGTAACTGAGACATGGCTGGATGATAGCTATGGCTGGGCAGTTAACGTACAGGTTTACAGTCTGTTTAGAAGGGATCGCCAAAACCGGAGAGGGATCTGCCTTTATGTAAAGTCCTGTCTAAAGCCCACACTCCGGGAAGATATAAGTGAGGGATATGAACATGTGGAGTCACTGTGGGTAGAAATACATGGAGGAAAAAACAATAATAAAATACTAATAGGAGTTTATTATAAATCACCTAATATACCAGAGTCCACAGAAAATCTACTTCTAAACGAAATAGACAAATGGCAAATCATAATGAGGTTGTTATTATGGGCGGTTTCAACTACCCAGATATAGACTGGGAAACTGAAACCTGTACTGTACATCTCATAAAGGAAACAGGTTCTTGGCAATAACCAAAGACAATTACCTTTCCCAACTGGTTCAGGACCCGACAAGAGGGACAGCCATACTGGACTTAGTATTAACCAATAGACCTGACAGAACAACAGATGTGCAGGTTGGGGGACACCTGGGAAATAGTGACCATAAAATAATAACCTTCCAATTGTCATTCAAAAGAGAGTTTCTTCAGGGAGGAACAAAAATACCAAACTTCAAAAAAGCAAAATTTAGCCAACTAAGAGAGGTCATAGACCTAACTAACTGGGACAAAGTCCTCAAAAATAAAAATACAGCCACAAAATGGGATATTTTTAAAAGAATCCTAATATCTAATTGTGAGAGGTACATACCTTATGAGAATAAAAGGTTAAGAAACAAGAAAAAAACAATGTGGATAAAAAAGAACCGTAAAGGAAGCAATAAATGACAAAAAGAAAGCATTTAAATCACTAAAACAGGAGGGGAGTGAGGAAGCATTGAAAAACTATAAGGAAAAAAAAATAGAATATGTAAAAGAAAAATAAAAGCAGCCAAACTAGAGACTGAGAGATTAATCGCCAAATAGAGTAAAACTAACCCTAAAATGTTCTTTAATTATATAAATGGTAAAAAGCATAAACCGGAAGGTGTCGGCCCCTTACAGAGTAATAAGGGGGGAGTTGCAGAGAGCGATGAGGAGAAAGCAAGGCTACTAAATATTTTTTTCTCCACTGTATTCACTGAGGAAAATAAACTGTCAGATCAAATGCAGAATATAAAAGTAAATTCCCCTTTAAAAGTGCCCTGTCTGACCCAGGAAGAAGTACAGCGACGTCTTAAAAAGAATAAAATAGACAAATCACCAGGATCGGCTGGCATACACCCGAGAATTAAGTAATGTCATAGCCAGACCCTTATTTCTAATTATACCTCCCTATCACTCGTGCAAAGTAGTAGGATTGCCAACATGTCACCCTCAGACTGAACTGATTAAGTATGGTATTTCTGTCTCACTGGTGCAAGTGAGCTGTATTGCACTCATGTCTACAGGTCACCAGCACACTTTTTAAAACTAATAAAAGCCTAACACTCTCCCTTACTGCAGCAGTGTCCTGTCCCTACGCTAGTCAGATCAGAATGGCGGCGCACCATGTCATCCAGCATTTATGAATGCATGGTCACATGGTGCACCGGCCAATCAAAGCCATGCCAATACTAGGCATGACTGTGATGGCTTCCAAGTACCCACAGCTTAATGTGATGCAGCCTTTCAACAAGCTTTATTTAAAGTACGAGCAATGACCCCGGACACTGACTTTGACGCCAAAATCTGGGTTTGATTTGGTACACGGACACCCAAATGTCTGTTACGGTCCCGAACGTGTCGGTCCGGGTTCGCTAATCCCTAATAAGCACTGCTTTTAGGCCTTGATTCTCAAATTGGGGGGAATAAGCTGTCTAATTTTACTTTTATTCGGATGTCCACCGTGATTAATTGATAAGTCTATTAGGCCTTGATTCTCAAATTGGTGTGACTAATCTGTCTAATTCTTCTGTTATTGGGGTGCCCGCATTGTTTAATAGATAAGCATTGCTTTAAGGCCTTGACTCTGAAATTGGGGTAAATAAGCTGTCTAATTTTACTGTTATTGGGGTGTCTACCTTGTTTAATTGAAAGCAATTCTGTTAGGCCTCGATGGTCAAATTGGGGTGAATAAGCTTTCTAATTTTACTGTTATTGGGATGTCTAACTTGTTTAATAGATAAGCAATTCTATTACGCCTTGATTCTCAAATTGGTGTGAATAGTCTTTCTAGTTTTGCTGTTATTGGGGTGTCTACCTTGTTTAATTGATAAGCAATTCTGATAGGCCTTAATTCTCAAATTGGGGTGAAAAAGCTGTCTAGTTTCACTGTTATTGTGGTGTCCACCTTGTTTAGTAGATAAGCAATTCTACCGTATTAGACCTTGATTCTCAAATAGGGATGAATAAGCTATCTAATTTTACTGTTATTGGGGTGTCCACCTTGTTTTATAGATAAGCAATTCTATTAGGCCTTCATTCTTAAATTGGGGTGAATAAGCTTTCTAATTTTACTGTTATTCGGGTGTCCACCTTGTTTAATAGATACGCATTTCCATCACGCCTTGATTCTCAAATTGAGTAGACATATGTATTAGGTATTGCTGCATCTAAGCCAAGGTGGAGAGTCTCAAGCCATCAATACGTACTTCTCTACAAAAGCTGTAAAAGCCCTGCATACGAACATACAGCAGAAGGTGGGCCAGTCCTTGAGCCTGTCGTTGTCTGGTACAGTTCAAGGCAGCGCTGACAAGTGCAGCTATAAATATGGTCAAGGAAAATATATGTCCTTTATGGCCCACTGGGTAAATGTGGTACATGCCCCGGAACACCAGCAACTTAGCTAAGTGATGGCAATGCCGCCTCCGCATTCCCACGCCAATGTCCTCCTCTGCCTCCTCATCCTCCAACTTGTCCTCAACCTCCACTGTATGTACAGTCCTGAGTGGTCCTCCAGCATACCACCTATGCAGAGCATGGCGATGTCATGATGTTCTGCACCTGGCCAGCCTGGATGAACACCGGGGAGGAACTGCTCCGTGTCTTTTGTCAAAAAATTGAATCCTTGCATTAAAACTCCACCCTCCACATGTTGGACCAAGTGTATGAGCAAAGGAAGGCCGTGAACAATTACTTGATGATGAAGGTGGACAGGAGTACTCCCCTGTGTAATTTTGACGTTAGACAGTGGCAGCTCATGTGTGACACCTGCTGTTCAAGCCCTTTGAGGAAGTCATTTTATTTGTCAGTCACCAGGGCTATGGGATGAATTATGTGATTCCATTCCTTCACGTCCTGGAGTAAATGCCAATAAATATGGCTGGACAAGAAACAGGAGATGTGGCGCCTACATCTCACTGCCACCTGAGCCCTGTGGGGGCTGAACTGGTGGTGGATGAGGAAGAGGACATTAATGCCCTGGAATTGTATACAGAAACACAGGAGAGGAGCAGGAGGAGCATGAGGAGCTGGAGCTGGAGTGCAATGAAGAAGACCAGGCAGATGACCATGACAGACCATGGCTGTATGCAGTGAAGATGGAGGCAGGGAGTCCCTCCAAGTCCCTTGCGCCAATGGCCATATGCATACTGAGTTGCTTGCGAAGTGACAGCCGTATTATCACCATTCGGCAGAGGAATGACTACTGGCTCTCCATGATGTTAGACCCTCTCCACTGGGCCAAAATGGGGTCCTTTTTTCCACCTTCTGAGAGGGATAATAAACCCAACTACTATCGAGACATCCTATGTAGTTGATTGGTCACTGGCAATGTGCACCATCGCACATCCTCATGAAGGTCTGACCGAGGGGACCCTCTGTGCTCACAATCCACTACTATGACTGCTGGAGGAGGGGTGGGGGGCAGAAGCAGCACCAACTCCATCAGCAGTAACTTGATTCAAGAGTCTCTGAGCATGTTTCTTTACCCCCCACCCCACCACACTAATGAAACCAGCCAGCAGCAGGACATTAAGCAGAATCTGAACCAGCAGGTGGGGGCAGACTTAAAGTGTGGCCACAACTAGCCGATTTTGCCTTGGACAAATTTTCCTGCCCAGCCAGTAGTGTGGCATCAGTGGCGGGGGTTTAGTGTGACCTTGGGGGGGGGCTTGGCATATTCCCCAAAGAGAAAATGTTGAAAGATTAACCTTTATAAAGATAAATCAGGCATGGATCACATCAGTGCCTAGATTATTCTGGCAGTAATGTTGCCGTTACCTCTAGCCACGTGCTTTAGCCACTGTTCTGATGCTGCCACCCATGTGATACCACACACCTGCTGCCTCTGCTGCCATCATCTCCCACTGCCAGCATCTTGTGCTGTTACTGCCACTGCTGTTGCCTCTCCCATCCCCACTCTGTGACTGAGCCACTGTGTTGATTCCTCATGCTGTTGGTACCCTTACCACTCTGTGACTGGGCCACTATGTTGACTCCTCATGTTGTTGCCACCCTCACCAGACTGTTCTGGGGCCAATAGTGTCCCTGTTTGGCCTTTTTGACATCACTGTTTATTTTGATCCATTAGAAAAAACGAAAAATGAAAAACACAACGGATCCTGTCTTTGGAGCATCTATAAGTTCTTGATCACATGGTCAGTATTTTGCATCCGGATTTTATCAGTATTTATAAGCCAAAAGCAGGAGTGGGTCCAAAACACTCAAGACATGCAAATATTTCCTTCATATGTCATCTCTGTTTTGGACCCACTCCTGTTTTTGCCTTACAAATACTGATCAATTACTGACCAAATACTGACCATGTGAAGGTGGATGCTCAAACTATAGGATCCTTTTTTTGGGGTTGTTCTTCTGATGGATCAGAAGAAGGAAAAAATAAACAGTGACATCAACACAAAAGTACTGCTGACATCCTCCTAACACTACTTGTATCAGTGGCTATGTGGAAGCAACAGATGGTGTAAAGTGAGACCGCTCTTTCCCACTTTAGTAGAATCGGTGGCTAACAGATTGCTAGTTAACCGGTTCTATGTGGAAACAGCAGATGGTGTAAAATAAGACAGCTCTTTCTCTCTATAGTAGAACCTTTGGCCACTTCATGATTAAGTACATTATACTTGATGCTAACATTGACTGCTAACATTGACCTGTGAGTCTAAGATCATTCTAGTTGGCCAGTTAATTCCAGCAGTTACTGTATGATGAGCCAAAAACATTAGCCAATCCTACTCTCAGATTAGAACCTTTTTTTGTCCACTACTTAATTGGCACTGCCTCCATGTCCTTCTTTTGTTCCACTAAAGAGCTATAAGGACACAGGTCTTGTGGGGGCGCACAGTGTTTTTATTTCTTTTACTAAAGACTGCTGTATGCTTTTCTTTTGGTTTAGCTACAGTTAGCTGGGACTGTTGCTAGCCTGCGTGACGATGTTTACATCTATATACTGTGACTTGCCTGTCATATTTATGTACAGTAACTGTTCCACTACCAGAAAGGACTAGCTATGTATGTTGTTGCAGTGCACAATGATGTACACCCAGATACACTCTCCCTTTCAAGCTGGGATATAGCTGATTAGCGCTTTGTGACAAATGAATTTGGAACTAATCAAATTTTTTGGAAAAAATTTGGTGGTGTCCGAATCAAATTTTTGAAAACTTTGCTCATCTTTACTATGTATTAAGCTTGTTTTTGGTGGTGGGGGAGTTTATCAAGCCCTGCTCTTCGGAATCCTGTCTGCAAAAACTCGGAAGTCTTTTGTGGCTGTTTTTGCAACTTTTTGTGTATACCACTCACTACAGTTTTGCTATTAGCTATTTTAATGAGTTGTAGGCCAGATTTAAAAAAATAAAAAAATGTACAATCTAAACGGCTTTTCTTGTCTTATGACTCCAGAAGAATCTCAGTGTACGTTACACATGTGACAGACCTGATATGACCCAAGAGGGCAACCACCTGCTCTGTCTGGGGATGCTACTTATGTGTTAGCTGTCACTGATAAGAATGTCTATTCCCAGAGTTAATATTAAAGTATAACTGTATCTTCGGCTTGTTTTATAGTGTTAGTGGAAATTATTCTGATATACTGGAAATTATTATAAATATTTTTGGAATATACTTTATTAACTAATTATGTTCAATTTTTTAACCCATTAATTACCAGGCCTGAAAAAGCCTTAAAGGCAATGTGCAGTGGAGTAATATTGATGACTTATCCAACTGGGTCCAACTGTCATCCCTGTAAATTAGCTGTTTAAAGGTTGCAGTGCTTGTAGAAACGCTGCTTCCTCTTTAAAGTTTACTTGCGCTTCTCCTCCTCAGAACCCCTCTGCTCCATCCTATTCAAGTGAATGGGATGATTACAGTTGTAATTACACTGTACCTCCGCTACAAAGGAGATGGAATGCAGGAAAACTATCAAGAAGAAGTAGTACTTGTACAACCACTGCAACCCCTTCAAACAACTGACCAACGGGGGTGACGGGAGTCAGATCCTGCCAATCTAATACTGAGGACCTATCCTCAGCTCTCCCAGATGTTTCATTTGATGGACTACCACAATCATTTTTAAAATCTTTTCTTACATAACATATAGAGGTTTTTAGTAATATAGATGTAAAAAAATCTACAACAATTTGAAAAATATAGTAATTTCTGTTTTACGGGATGTATAAAAATCTGTGAAAAAAAGGTTTTAGAAATAAAAAAATTAAAAAAATCTAAAAATTCTAATCACCCCCCCTTTCCCAAAAATGAAAAAAAAAAAAAATTTTAAAAATACACATCAGAGGTATCCCAGAGTGCAAAAATGCCTGTACTATTAAAATATAAAAATGAAATTCCATACAGAAAACATACACAGAAACTTGTTTTTTGGTTGCTTCTCCCACAAAAATTCAATAATCAAAGTCATACATGCCCCAAAATGGTATCACTGAAAAGTCTTCACACAGCTCCTCATACATAAATACAAAAAAGTTATAGGGGTCAGAATATGGAGACTAAAAGAAAAAAATTATTATTTAAAAAATAAAATATACATATGTGGTATTGCCGGATTCATACTGAGCTGGAGAATGAAAGTAACTGGTCAGTTTTATGATATAGAAAACCCCATAAAAACAAAAGCCCAAAAAACTGTTCTGAATTGTGTTCTTTTTCCAATTTCACCCCATTTATAATTTTTTTTCTCGCTTCCCACCACATTGTATGCAACAGTCAATAGTTACTAGAAAGGGAATCTTGTCCCGCAAAAAACAAACCCTCATGTTGTGAACAGAAAAATAAAAAAAATATGGCTTTGGGAGGGCTGGGAATACAAAATGAAAACTAAAAAAACAGAAAATTGCCCGGAAAGGGTTAAATATATTTTTGTTCTTTTATTTGTACTTTTTAAAACTTTTTTTAACATATTTTTTGCCAAGGGGTCATTAAAAGGCCTTTGGGGACATTGACACTTTTTTTTAAAGATGTTGCTATCAGTTTAAAAAGCTGGCTTTGAAGTTTTCCATTAGTAATACTCTGAATGAGTGCTGCTAAGGAAAAAATCATCTTCTACATGTACTGCTCATTGTACTGTAGTCTCCTTGCTGCCTATATACATATAAAGTAAGTAACTGCCCCTATGTCAAGTTAAAACACTTTTTCCCTGTCTCTATGACTATTAGGATGGCTTCACATGCTACCGATTTTGTTGCAGAAATTTCGCAAGTGAAAATCAGTTCCATTAATCTGAATGGGGCTTACAGAAATCCGCGAGCTTGCCTCTGTATTGATTTCTAATTGTTGCTTAAACTTACCTTACCTTGGACAAAAATAAATGAATTGGGAAATATATATATGAAATAATAATAGTCATATCGTATAGAAAAATAACAGAATAAATTATATTGCTATTTAACATTTTTTAAATATTTTATACATTTCAGAGAGGAAAATTTACTTCTAATGAAATCTTTAAATGGATGGATGATTCTTCAGCAATTAGAATAGAACAATTACCTGTAACCACAAAAGGCTTGAGTACAGCCTCAGAAATTCCTGCTTGGTGTCAATGTTTGAAATGCCACAAGGAAAACGTGTTTGAGAATCAGCTCTGCTGCCGATCAAGAAGAGGGGAGTGCATTACAAACTCAGATATGTTTAAGAGACTGGTCCTGGACAGACAAGCACTGGTCTACATTCTTCAGTACAATGATCCATTATTAAAAACACACTCTGTAGTTAGTGAAAATCTTGTAAACTGTGCAGAGCAGCAATATATACAGTGGCGTTTTGGGTCTAATAAAGACATAATGGAATTTTCCAAAGTCCCAAGCTGCTGTCAATTTGAGATTAGAAATGTATTTGACAGTAACATTCAAGAAACTTTGTTAGATGCAAAAGTACAATCATCAGATGCTTCACAGAGACCCCTGCTAAAACATCATTATTAGTGATGATTATACTACCAGTAGCAACTTTGCTAATGTACAGTATTTTTTCTATTGTGTACAGGTTATTGAATTGTCATACCTCCTGTATGGTAAATTTAGTGTGATAGTATTCATGTTGCTTTAGCTCCATCTAGTGGCCTTTTGTGCAAATAGTTTCTAGTTAGCTAGCATTTATTTCCTTGTATGTCCCAAGCGAGCCATTTTATTACCTATGACCTGGGGCTGAATCATCTGATCTATTTTGTAACATCCCCTGTGCTCTTCACATGCCCCCTCCCATTGATTGACAGGACTAGCCATCAGGCTGAGGGCAGAGCTGTGTCCTAGAGCTAGCAAGTAAATATCATATGTTCCATAGACCATAGCTTCACCACATTGAGATCTGCTCAGAAAGCTAATCTACATATTAGTGCTTTGTTAACATGTCCTATATACTGTATGATTATAAAGACACCAGTTGGCTTACAGTATAAGCATGGGAAAAACATTTATCTTTATGTGGTAATGTTATAGCTTGGTGGTTAAGTAACTGGTTTTGCATGTAGAGATCTTGGGAGAGACATCAACATTTTCTTCAGATATTTTGTTTTCTTCCACGTTCCACCAAGAGATTAATCGCCAAAGAGAGTAAAACTAACCCTAAAATGTTCTTTGAAGGGAACCTGTCATCAACTTACCTGCCCTCAGTGAGGTCAGCATAAATTGGTGACAGAAATGCTGATTTCAGCGGTGTGTCACTCATGAGCTAAAAGTAAGTGGTTGCTGAGAACAAGCATCATAATTATTACAGTCCAGGCCTTGAAAAGAGTCAAATCTGTTTGAGAAGAGTCATGGTTATTCCTAATTTCCTTCTCCTCACCTATCTGCTGATGATTTGCAGTTCTCTCCTAGAGAGAAAGGGAGAAAACTAGGTAGAAGACTGTCATTCATCAGTAGGTGGGCAGGGAGAGTAGGAATTCATGAATAACCAGGACTCTTCTCAAGTAGATTTGACTCTTTTCAAGGCCTGTGCTGCAATGGTTATGATGCTGGTTCTCAGCAAACACTTACTTTTAGCTCCTGAGTGACACACCACTGAAATCAGCATTTCTGTCACTATTTTATGCTGCCCTCAGTGAGGTCACCATAAAGTTGATGACAGGTTCCCTTTACTTATATAAATGGTAAAAAGTATAAACCTGAAGGCGTCGGCCCCTTACAGAGTAATGAGGGGGGAGTTGCAGAGAGCGATGAGGAGAAAGCAAAGCTACTAAGTATTTTTCTCTCCACTGTATTCACTGAGGAAAATAAACTGTCAGATAAAATACAGAATATAAAAGTAAATTCCCCTTTAAAAGTGCCCTGTCTAACCCAGGAAGAAGTACAGCGACGTCTTAAAAAGATTAAAATAAACAAATCACCAGGACCGGATGCCATACACCCCCGTATCCTAAGAGAATTAAGTAATGTCATAGCCAGACCCTTATTTCAGATACTTAAGGACTCTATACTGACAGGGAGTGTTCCACAGGATTGGCACATAGCAAATGTGGTGCCAATATTCAAAACGGGTCCAAAAACAGAGCCCGGGAACTATAGGCTGGTAAGTTTAACATCTGTCGTGGGTAAACTGTTTGAAGGTTTTCTAAGAGATGCTATCTTGGAGTACCTCAATAAAAATAAGCAAATAACTCCATATCAGCATGGCTTCATGAGGGATCGGTCATGTCAAACCAATTTAATCAGTTTCTATGAGGAGGTAAGTTTTAGACTTGACCGCGGCAAATCAATGGATGTCGTATATCTGGACTTCTCCAAAGCATTTGACACGGTACCACATAAAAGGTTAGTATATAAAATGAGAATGCTTGGACTGGGAGAAAATGTCTGTATGTGGGTAAGTAACTGGTCCCGTGATAGAAAACAAAGGGTGGTTATTAACGGCACTCAGATTGGGTCACTGTCACTAGTGGGGTACCACAGGGGTCAGTATTGGGCCCTATTCTCGTCAATATATTTATTAATGATCTTGTAGAAGGCTTGCACAGTAAAATATCAATTTTTGCAGATGACACTAAACTGTGTAAAGTAATTAACACAGAGGAGGACAATACACTGCTACAGATTGATCTGGATAAACTGGAGGCTTGGGTAGAGAAGTGGCAGATGAGGTTTAACACTGACAAATGTAAAGTTATGCATATGGGACGGAATAATGCAAGTCACCAGTACATACTGAATGGTAAAACATTGGGTAACTCGGACATGGAAAAGGACCTAGGAATTTTAGTGAACAGCAAACTAAGCTGTAGAAACCAGTGTCAGACAGCTGCTGCCAAGGCCAATAAGATAATGGGTTGTATCAAAAGGGGCATAGATGCCCATGATGAGAACATAGTCCTGCCACTTTACAAATCACTAGTCAGACCACACATGGAGTACTGTGTACAGTTCTGGGCTCCTGTGAACAAGGCAGACATAGCAGAGCTGGAGAGGGTTCAGAGGAGGGCAACTAAAGTAATAACTGGAATGGGTGGACTACAGTACCCAGAAAGATTATCAAAATTAGGGTTATTCACCTTAGAAAAAAGACGACTGAGGGGAGATCTAATAACTATGTATAAATATATCAGGGGTCAGTACAGCGATCTCTCCTATAATCTATTCATCCCCAGGACTGTGACTGTGACGAGGGGACATCCTCTGCGCCTGGAGGAAAGAAGGTTTGTACACAAACATAGAAGAGGATTTTTTATGGTAAGAGCAGTGAGACTATGGAACTCGCTGCCTGAGGAGTTGGTGATGGTAAGTTTACTAATAGAGTTCAAGAGGGGCCTGGATGTATTTCTGGAAAGAAAGAAAATTTATATCTCTTCTGGGATTTGAACCTAAGACCTCTACAAGCATTGTAAACCACTATACCACTAAGCTACAGCATCACCACTTAGAAATCTAGGTTTTTTATATGCTTATAAGCCAACACACATCACTGGTTTCTTTATAATCATATATTGTGCCTGTGAATAAAGCAGTCATGTGTAGATTAGCTTTCTGAGCATATCTCAGTGTTTACAAGCTATCACACAGCTCTGCCCTCACCATGTCTAATTAAAGGGAGTCTTTCACCTGTTTTTCACCTATATAACTAAGAGCACTGCCCCACAGAAGATTGCATACATATCCCAGATATACCTGTGTGCACTGTGTGTCTGTATTACATGTTCAGAAAAAAGCACTTTTATTCTGCAGTGCCCAGCTCTGCTGCTGCTGCAAACCAGACTGAAGAGGGGAGGGCTGCTTTAGCTGCTCATATCTTGGGATTGGTAGCAGATAGAAAAATGGTCCTTTTTTATGACCTTTTTTTGAAAGCTGGCATTCCAAGCTTTCATATGATACCAAAATCACAGCGTTATATCCAGTATATCAGAAGATATAGCTGTTAGAAATCCAGTTGGGAGAGAAAGCTGTTTTTAGTTTCACTTTCAGCTGGGCACTTGGGAGCTGTTTTCCTGCAGAATAAAAGTGCTTTTTCTCAACATGGAATACAGACATAGGTCAGGATAGGTCATCAATATCAGATTGGCGGGGGTCTGACACCCGGCTTGGCTCTACCTGCTCGCCGTAATATACGTAGCGGTGAGCAGGTGTAATTACACCCAAGCTGCGCCATTCATTTCAATGGAACGGCTCGTTCCTATTCAAGTATATAGGAACGAGCCGTCCCATTGAAATGAATGGGACGGCTTGGGTGTAATTACACCTGCTCACCGCTAGGTATGTTACGGCGAGCAGGTAGACAATGAAGAGGAGGCAGCGCTGGCACGGCTGGCACGGCACGACACATGCCGATCTGATATTGATGACCTATCCTGAGGATAGGGTATCAATAAATATAACTCGGAAACCCCTTTCAGGGGAGAGGAAGTGTGCAGATCACAAGGGGTGTTACATAGCAGTGCTCAGACCTTTCAGCCCGGCCTCCTAGTGCTCCAATTACTTATTTGCATATGAATAAAATCACAGATATCTCTGCAGCTATTTATCATACAGACAAAAGAAAGATATTATTTTAATCAGCATGATGAGCCCTATCAGGCAGTATTTCTGGCTTAATAGGATTGATCATGCTGACAAAGCCTCTTTAAAGAGGTTGTCTGGGCTTTTTAATATCTATGACCTATCCTCAGAATAGGTCATCAATATCAGATCGGCAGACAGGAAGACAATAGGGAAATAGCACCTGCACACTGCGTGTGCCATTTCCCTGATCGGTGGGGGTGCAGGGTGTTAGTTGGGATTGTATATTCATGAATATTGATATGCTGTACTGAATGTATTCTGTATTTATGCACGTTTATGTTTAAATAGTTTTTTTTTACTGTAATGTGTTAGCATATTGCCAAATGCTCATTCATTATAGTAAGTTCATCTTCTTTTTGGTCTTCAGAGTCACCCTATGCATGCAATAAAAGTTTAAGTTGATGTTACTCCTGTGTCAGTGAGTTGGTACGAGGGAGTTTAGCTGTCTGTTATCTTATGCCCTAATGACACATAAGGAAGACAGAACATGCATTTTAAAATGAAGCTCCCTCTTTTGATAATTTATAACAAATGTAATAATTTAAAAAACACTTTGTCTAGAGTTCACAGTTACATTCTTGTTATGGTGGCCCCTGGTGGTCTTCCATTTTATACCATTTTGATACCATTTTAGAGTGCTCACATAACCTGCTTAGTGCAGTGAATGGAAGCTGATTATAATCTATTGATTCTTATTAGCTGGGCAGCACAAAATCAGGAATCACTCAGGTGTCCAAGGACAGGAGGATCTAGGTGGTGGGACTGAGCCACTGGGCATGTGGGACCCATGGCACGGGACGTGATTTTTTTTTTAAATCGGGTACATTTTTAATAAATTCTTTTTTATAAAACACAGACAACAATAACCAAGCCCCTGCAATCCTGTGCAGCCTTTCATGCTTCTCACAATACTAACACTTCTTATTACATTGAACAATGTCCATTTACAGCAAAAAAATATGACAGATATTTGTTATAAGAATAAAAAGCAATGTACCACAATGTGAAAATATAAATAAAACCATATTTGTATTGTTGTGTTCTTGCTGTCATTAATTACAGAAACAGTAGTCAGAGTCTCATAAGAGAAGAAGAAGAAGAAGCTAGCCCTTGTCATGTTCTCCATGGCTCCAATTGCTTTTTAAGTTAAGACAGAAAATCTCTATGGTGGTACACACTCATTTCTAAACGTATTACAGAAACAGTAGTCAGAGTCTCATAAGAGAAGCAGAAGTTAGCCCTGATCATGTTCTCCATGGCTCCATTGCTTTTCAAGTTAAGAATATCTCTATGGTGGTACACACTTATTTTTAAACATATTATTGAGTTTAAAGTACTTGACAGTTCTTCCATACAGAAGTGAGCTGTACCCAATAATTCTTTTCTATGGCCAATTTACTATATTATTGAGTGGGATATAGCCTCAGAAGTCCATTTATGGATTTACAGGAGATGTAAGCTGTTATGGCAGTGATGTGGGTCAACCAGCACTCTACTCTCCATGGTTGGCATGGATGCCACTCTGCTCACTTGCACTCCCATATTCTGACGGGCCTGGCCACCAAAGTAATCTTGCTGTTCCTTCACTGCTCCTTGCCAGCAGTGCTTCTCACAGCCTGTAGGGCATGCACATTGTCTCTCTGGGTCTTAAAGGGACATTTTTGTTACGGTATCTCAAACTAGACATAGTAACTCAAAGCTTGTCTCCACTATGACACTTTTACTGCTTTTTGTGTGTATAATAAATATGTGCACTGCTCATTATAATTAAAAGGGCATTACGAGGAACATATCTTGTATGTGTCTCTGTATCATGACCTCGAGCCAGCTCATTCAACTTCAGAACTATAAAACCACATTACATCAAAAGGTCGATGTCGACCAAAGAAAATGGCACCCAAACAGGGACAGGATATCTAGTAGGGCCATACAGATTGACCAGCATGGCTGAGACTCTTGTCTGATTTGCTGAGCATTCAGGATATGAGGGGAAATTGAGGAAAATTTGGATGAAAAATTCCTTCCCAAGCTCAATTCTTTCTGGTTGATCTACTGGATTCAGGGAGCAAAAGTACTTGAACTGTGTACTGGAGGCTGTTGCCATTACATGTAATTGGTGTACCCCATCTGCACACAATATGTTTAAAAATAGAGCCATTGAGACTTCAACTGTAACCTGCTTAACAGATCCGCCTGAACACTCAGTGCACCTTGAATGTGGAAGGCTGTCTACGGTTTGACATACGCTGCCCAAGTCATAATTTCACTGTATTGACTGTTCCGTGGAGTAGAGAGAAACCTGTTCCGATTGTTGATATAACACATGGCAGAGATATTATCTGTTTGCACCACCACTGACTGGTTCTTGAGCATGCCCTGAATGAAACCTAGTGTGACGAAACCTGCACCTTGGAGCCCTGCCTGACATCAACTATGTTGAGCTCAAGAGATGCTGTTGCGTCACTGGTTACCAAGAGGTGACACCTCCCTAGGAGCAGGTAGGGTCAGCTTGGTACAGTTTACACAGACGCCTCCTGTCCACGCAGGCACAGGGAGGCCGGGGGGTGAGTGGCAGTGGTCCATGCACCTCTGGCATAACTCCACTCTTGCTCACAACCCTGACAAGCTGAGAGAGCCTTTTCACTGCCTCCAGTTCCTCATTTAAATTAAGCCTGGTCGGCTAGCGGGATTATACTGGCCAGGGACCACCCACAGGTAGCTAAAACTATGCCAAACACGGACATGGGGAGTCGTGATCGAGATACAAGAACAGCACAAGATTAAATTATATATATAAGTGCCTTAAAGGCACACTAGATATACACTATATACACAGACAATGGATACGGTGGTCTGATGTGCAAATACAGGTGGTTGAACAAAGCAATAGTCAGTTACATATATAAATAAAGATTATGATTATTATTATAGTTACGAGGTGGATGAGTAGTCCAATGGATTATGATGAGTCCTGGGGTTGCTGTAAGGCCTGGCTGTAATCACATGGGGCAGTGATGGTCTACGGTCTCTCCAAACATATAACTCAACATTACTCCCTCCAAACACATTACTTTCAGAGAAAGACGCTGGCCTCTGTCCTGGGTGGCTTTTCGACCTGTAGCTGGTGACACCCGTCCCTCCGGGAGGAGTTCGCCCTCCCTTCCCAGTTCTGTTAGCCAGAAGACCCACAGAACTCATTATGGTCCATTGCTCCAGACCGGAAGGTCACAGGGAAATAATTCTGGTACCAACGGATCTGCCTGGGTTCCGGCTACAGGCACATGACACATTTATCAGGTTCCTGCTTGGAGATCTCCGTAATGCTGCTTCCTGACATGTTATCACTAATCTATGACCATAGGAATGTCCGCCTTGGCCTCTGTGTTGCAAATATATAACTAGTTTATGCCTGTGATGGACAGACAATTCATAATTCCTTATGAACTCCTGGTTCCATGATGTCTGGGATTTTAGTTATCTGGCTATCAATCTGACGGCCTCCAGCGGGGGGCTCTTCCTGTAGAAGGACTGGGCCTCCATGCTGTCTGATCAAAGTGTGAGATGCACACATGTGGCCTGCATTGAAGGCAGGAACCCTATGGTGTTTACTATATCTGCTAGTTGACAGTGGCTATCATGGCTAGCATTGATCATACTTCCACATTCCTCACACCTAGATATATTGCTCCCAGCTCTCTGATATTGTATCACGGATACATCTCTTGTGGAGACCACCTCCCCTGAACTCAAAGAACGTGGAAGGGTACTCTCTAACCAGAGTTATTGGCATGTCCACAATAATCTGCCCTGTTCAATATTTCTCAAACAAAGCCATCAAGACAGGTCTTCCTGAGTTTCTAACTTGATCATCACAAGACAAAACCAGAGTGGATAAATATTGGTTTCATCCTGAAAAGATGCTGGTTTGCAATGTGCACTAATGCTCATAGTATGGCTTCTATAGATGAGGTCAGATTCCCTAGAATTCTTGTGGCGGTCCTGACTAGCACTTGGTGATGGGACCTTAGACCTCACATCCACCTTGATTTTCTTCATCTACTACTGTGAGCTTCAGCAACCAGTTTCTGGAGTCTAACTGGAAGCCTTTAACCTTAGGGCTGCAGTTAGTGTCACAACTCATTAACAACTCCAGGCACGGATGACAAACCAAAAGAAAGGCAAGTGAATTGAAGATAAGAAACCATATCCTGGTGAGTGATGCCCAACCTGAGAACCTGCAATGGGTTGGCATTACCATGCATATAAGCATCTCTGAGATCTATCTTGGACATAAAATCATCCTGCTGGCAAATGTTAATGACAGCGGATATTGTCCATCTTGAATTTCTTCTGAGAAGGTATTTCTTTGGATAAGCCAGATCTATTATCAGCCTCCATCTTACCTGTGGCTTCAGAACTGCATACACTCTTGAAAAAAAACCCGGGAATTTTCTTGGAAAGAGGTCAAGATTTTTCTGTGAAGTACGAAAAAAAACACCATATCAGGTGTGAGGCAGTGACAGACCTCATATTTGAGGGAAGGTATGTGTCTCCTAGAATGGTGCAGGAAACCTATTAGAGGAGATGCATATCATAGTTTTGCTGTGTTTCTGAGACGTACCTCCAAGGTGCCCGGCCTTGGTAGAGTAAAAGCCAGTAGCTAGTGTGTCCACTAGAATAGATGGTGGACGCGGTTGTTACTTAGCATCGCTGGTTTCAGCTGATCCGGGCCTGGCTTTATTGGGAATAAGCATAAAGCTGGGTGGATGCTTATTCCCCACAATCCACTCCGGGTTTCACATGTGTCCCATGTCCATGGTTCTGATTTAAAAGTCAGCTGCAATCCTCAGTGTGGGGGAAGTCTGGGGAGAGATAGGCCCCAGAGAACAGACCTGAGTGATTTAAGGCTGGGCCACTGGCAGACCGTGAGGCTTGGAAACCCCTTGTTTACTGAAGAGTCTGTTGTTGCTGACCCCCTGTGAGAGAGCGATCCCTTACATATGGTGGAGGATGTGGGCAGTGAACATGCGAGAGGCAGCAGGAAGTTGCTAGGGGCAAAAGCATGACAAAAGAGACTGTTATGCTGAAGTTTGTAAAAATTTAAAGGGCTGGAAGCCTGTTTGTTTGGTGAAGCTACAGCTACTAATCTGGACACTTGTGCTTCTTACAAGGAACCCTTGCGGTGTTTTAAAGGGCTGGAAGCCCAAGAGACTGACTTGTGGAAAGCCAATTTTTTTTCTCCCCTTTGGTCTATAACTCTTATGTCTGGGGTAAAAGCTGCAACTACAATGCAAAGTGCATCAAGTGCCATGGAGGAAATGATGAAGCAGCTGGTGCAGGCTAACCTAAGGCATGAAGAGGCCATGGCGCAGCAACAACAGGCCATGGAGCAGCAGCGGAGATTGCATGCCGAGGATAAAAAGAGACACGAAGAATCCTTATGTGTCCAACAACAGGCTAATGCACAGCAGCAACAAGCCATGGCACAGCAGCAGGAAACTAATTGTTTGTTGATGTAGCAGATTGCGGCACTTAGAGAGACTGCTGTGGCTCATTCCCAACGAGTGGAGGTAAGCCTCCAAGAGACTGATAATGTGAGGAAGGTTGTGCAGCGGGCCTTGCAAAAGATGACACCTGATGATGACATTGAGGCCTACCTCGCCATGTTTGAGAGAGTGGCAGAAATAGAGAGACTCCCAGCTGCTGAGTGGGAAGATGTGATTGTGCCATTTTTAACAGGGGAACCGCAAAAAGCCCACTTTGACCTCAGGGAGCAGGATGTTTGGGACTATAGCAAGTTAAAGTTGGAGATCCTTGCTCGCCTTGGAGTCACCCTAGTGGTATGTGTGCAGGGCATGTGTCTACAGTCTGGAAAAGCTGGCCAGGTCCCAGATGTTTGATCTGATCCATTTGGTGAGAAAATGGCTGGAGCCAGAGACATCTACACCGGAGGAGATCATGGAGAAGGTGGTGGTGGACCATTACTTCAGGGCCCTCCCTGCAAAGCTACAACGCTGGGTTGGACATGGAGATGCCAAGTCTGCTGACCAGCTGGTCAATCTGGTGGAAAGATTCCTAATGACTGAAGATTACCTCCGTGATGTTCCTTCAGTCCAAGCACCTCCCAGGTGTGGCCGATCTATGGGTAACAGAGTTCCGGAAATCAGAGGTACCCCGGTGCTGGAGGTGCCAGGAATGGGACATGTTGCTGCTTATTGCCCTATTACCTCAGAGCCCATGGAGTGTAACACTAGTCGGCGACAGTCGCTGTTTGCATAATCTTTTTGTGTGACTGTTCCAGAGACTGAGCCGCAGATATGCCCTGTGGTGGTAAATTACTGTTCTGTCAATGCCCCGTTGGACTCTGGTAGTCTGGTAAGTTTGGTTCATGAGAGCTTGGTAGTAGGGGACTATGTGCTGGACAAACATATAAATGTACAGTGTGTTCACGGAGATACCAAGGTTTACCCCGTGGCCTATGTCAAATTAGTGACACAGGCCGGAATTGTGACCTTTGATGTCGGGGTAGACAAGAGGCTCACATATGATATAATATTGGGCCGTGACTTCCCATTATTTTGGAAGTTGGGGAGAAAAAACACTTCTGTAGGCAGTGAAGAAACTCCTGCAGAATCTGTGTTTTGCCCTTTAAATCGTGGGGTAAGCAAAATGCCCATTGAAAACAATGGTTCCAATGAAACGTATGATGGTGATGACATTTTTCCCTTGCCCATGTTAGCTGGGGAAGGAAATGCTTCTCTGGCCGATAAAAAGGTACTTGAATTGCAAATGTCTAGCAATAATGTTGGTAAGACACATAATACAGAGAATAAAGCAGATTACAATGGTAAGCCAGTGCCCAGGACCCCAGAGTATAGGAAAGAGTTTTGGGTCCAGGCAGGTGTATCTGATAAGGGACTGAGAGCAGTGGTGTATTAAATAGTAAATGGTAAGAAGCAGCCAGAGAGATACCTGAGCAGAAAGCTGACTCCTGTAGGGAAAAGGTACACCATCACAGAACAAGAATGTTTAGCCATTAAGTGGGCTGGTGGAATCCATAAAAGACTAGTTGTGGGGAAAAGGTTTACACTGGTGACAAATCGTTCTCTGCTGGACTGGATGTGGTGGAAAAAAGAGAGAAATATGAAGGTGGCCAGGTGGGTCATGTCATTAAAAAAATGTAACTTTTGCATACAGCACAGGTCCATGCGGTTTCTCTCCTTGCAGGGTTATAAATTCGCGGGGAAACATAGAGCCGGAAAAATTCTTGGTAATGCGGATGCCCTGTCACATGCATCCTGTTTTGGTGCAATTGTTCACCCCCACAGGTTTAAACAGAGGGGAAGGGGGTGGTATGTAAGGCAGTTACAGGCCTCATATTTGATGGAAGGTATGTGTCTCCTAGAATGGTGCAGGATGGGTGCTTATTCCCCACGATCCCCTCTGAGTTTCACATGTGGCACATGTCCACGGTTCTGATTTAAAAGTCAGCTGTAATCCTCAGTGTGGGGGAAGTCTAGGGAGAGGTAGACCCCAGAGAACAGACCTGAGTGATTCAAGGCTGGGCCACTGGCAGACCGTGAGGCTGAAGGAAGCCGGATCTATCCCCTTGTGTGAACAGGGACTTAGAGGTGAGATAGAGACCTATATGTCAATTAGAGCCCAGATGGGCAGGTGTTTATTTTGTATTTATGCTTTATGGTGCTGGTGCCTCACCCAGTGATGTGATAACTGGAAAAGATCATCTGTACTGCTTAAAGTGACACAATAAAACACTGTTTGGGCTTGGAAACCCCTCGTTTGCTGAAGAGTCTGTAGTTGCCGACCCACTATGAGAGAGTGATCACTTACACAGGCTTTGTGAAAGTTTGATTAATATTTGCCTCGGGGGAAATTTCCACAACCTGAGGGAGTAACCTTTCTGAATACAAGATTCTATCATGGTGTCTGACGTAATCTTTGCACAAATTGAGAAAAGGTTTTGTAATCTTATTCCCACCGTAAGCCTGACGTCCTAAGTTTGATGTTGATGTTTGTAGTGCTTGGAGAGCCTGAACTCTCGGAACTAAATCTCCTCTGTCTGTTCCCTCTGAACCCCTCTTAGGTGATCTTTGGAATGATAATGACAAGAACTAATCTAGACCTAGAGGTGTATTGAGGAAAGGAGACCCATGTTGTAATAAAAATTGATTCTAAATAGTATTAATTTGGGCACAAAACCTCCTAGATAGATGAAACAGTAAGGAACAAAACGGTGCTTAACCAGAGTGTCTATGGGGATCACATGGAACTTAGAGGTACATTCAGGGCCCAGTCATCACACATCTATATTTTTTCTTTCAACACAAGTCCCATAATTTTGGGTCTTATGTGGACCCATTGATTTCAATGGGACGGAGAGATATGGATAGCCCATGGTGAGACGTCCACGTCCATACTTCCATTTTGGGGACCTGCAAAAAATATAGAAAATGTCCCACTCTTGTCCATTTTGCGGACAAGAATAGGCATTGCCAATAAAGGCAGGATGTTCTGATCCATAAAAGCAGTATCCGTGCATATGGCTAGTATCTGTGTTTTGAGGACCTGCCTTTTGTGGTCCGCAAAAATGGATATGGTTCTGTGAATGGACCCCCACTTTTAGTGACCTTCCTGGGGAAGCTATCCCCTATGTCCCTAGACAACTGAAGTAAAAGCTGCTTTTCACTGTGCCATAGCCAAGGAATTACTATGTTTCAGCAGGGAAACAATCTTTCTAACCATAGGGTCCTTAACAGGGAATAATCGAATGCCAGAAGAAAAGATTTCCTAGCCAGACTGGCCACTGGAATATTTACCATAGGAGGGTTTGCCCATTGAGCTGAGATTGCTGTAATCTACTATAATCTAGCTCCCACATTATGTTGCCTATCTGGCTGGGGCCACACTCCTGCCATACACCCCTTTAATATTGGATTATCAGGCAATACCCCAGTATTTATTTGTTTTTTGCCATCCTTTTTAGCTTAACCTCTCTAACACAGCTTATAATAATGAAAATAAATGAAGGTATGCCATCATTACGAAACATCTTCACAATCTTCCTGATCACAAAGAGTTTAATCCAGATGAGAAGAAGCAGGAGATAAGATAAAAGACGTTGTCGATAAACATGGTCTTATAGATATATGAGCAGAAAGGACCTGAGAGATAAACCACAACCTTTGCACTATGTCTGCACTGTAGAACTTCAGCTGGGAGGCAATGGAGACACCTCCTACAGTGTTTTCAGGAACAGTCTGTCCACAGTTGGTGCACATACTACCATTAGCTTTATGGATTCTTTGCAGAGTTTTGTATCTGTAACATATTAATTTGCTCACACATACACACAATCTACATACTGTATGAGCCATTACAGGAAACAGGATCCTTAAAGCTGCTTAAATTCTGCTGCTGCAGCAAGATCTCACATCTGTGCAGAGCCATAGGTATAGCTGAGCTAAAATGACAGTTATCTTGTGCCATCTTGACAAAAGGCAAATGAAATTCATTGAAAGAGTTAGTTAACCATCAAGTTTAGCTTGGCTGCATACTTAATTGAGATCTACTCCAAAATGGCTCCTAAGATGGAGTCACTGTCTGCAGGCCTGAAGGTAAGAACTGTGATTGTAGCAGCCAAACCAGCACTTCTCACAGGAACACACCCTGTAACACACATTGATAGTCTGCATATAAGAAACATACCAGGAATACTCCAGGATAAATCTCAGCTCAGTCATGTCATATATCTAACTCTGGAAAACACTTCCAGCTCAGCCATATCATGCAGTTAATTCTGGAAAACACTTCCAGCTCTATAACATGCAAATAACTCTGGTAACACTTCCAGCACCTCATATCATACATGATACTCTGGAAAACACTTCTAGCAATATAATATCAGGCTTAGCAACAATACTGGCTTTCACAGCAGCAGGAACCTCTGTATGTGTGAGCTTCCCTGTTCTAGACAGAAGAAAAAAACAAGTCTGCCAAGTGGATGTATACTCCTTTATAGGGGGTTAATTAGTCTTATTTACTAATGATTGGCCTTCTGTCCTAGATGGTAGGAGCAAGACATTAACCCTTTGTGTGTGCTGCTTGAAGGATGATAATGAAAGATTCAGTGTTGTTTCATGAGAATCCTTGAAAGAGCAGGTAAGAGTGTGAGTGATCTATGAGGGACAAATGAATACGTCCCTGAATGATGAGGGATTCCAGTAGGTGTGACGTCTTGTATGTGACAAGATGATCCTGCCTTTCTTAAGGAGATGGAAGGAGAGGGATGTGTGAGAAACATAACCAGTAGGAATTTCCATGGTGAAAAAGTACACTGGGGATGTGGTAAAGTCTTTGGAAATTTATAAGGGAAGCTTCCAAAAAGAATTATGTCAAAAGTATCTTTATGCCAAACCCACTAGAGACTTGTCACATGGCACATGAGTGAATGAAACCAGGAGATCCCATCATAGCAAAAAAAGTCAGCGACAACCGTGAAGAATAGCAGTGAAAGTTGCTTGGCTGTTTTGCGTGTCTGTTTTGGAGAGAGTGAGATTTCAAATCCAGAGGGCAAACCTTTAAGACTAGACTCTACAGATCGAAAAACATCCCCAAGAAGATACAGAAACGATCTAGGGAAGGATAGGAGTAAGGCTATAATGGTGACAGAGGAAGTAGAGATAGATTCGAGTGTACTGATAATTTACTTGCCTGGCTGCTTCAAGATCAGGAAGGAACATTTCCATATTGAGGTTACAATAGACCCTGACTAGGTATACCAGAAGGACTGTTGTTCGCAGGAGGGGGATCCAGACTAAGTGTACCAGAAGGACTGTTGTCCGAGAGAGGAGGACCTAGAGTACGTTTTGACTAGGTGTACTAGAAAGACTATCTGAGGGAGAAGGACGTAGAGTTTGTTTTGATTAGGTGTACAAGAAGGACTGTCTGAGGGAGGAGGACCATGAGTATATTTTGATTAGGTGTACCAGAAGGACTGTTGTCTGAGAGAGGAGGACCTAGACTAGGTGTACCAGAAGTATTATAATCTGAGTGAGGAGGACCTAATGTAAGCCAGACCCAAATCCTGTGATTGGACTAAGACAGACCATGGGACCACATAAAGTATGTCTGGGCAAAAGAGAGAGAGGGAGAGAGAGGGGGAGAGAGAGAGAGGAAAAGGATGGGTGTCTGGATTCTGAAAGGCGGAGACATTTTAGGAGAGAATGTAGGGGGATGGCTTGTAGTTGAATGCTTATAAAAGATGGAAGTTTGGATGTTGCAAAACATGGATGACAAAATTAAAGGGACCCCCCATATAAAGATTACTCTGAACTAAGAATCCCCTTGCAAATGCTGTGTGTTTGGGGAGGCTTAGGTCTGGCTCAATAAGTGAGACTCCACTAGTTAAAGAGTTGGGCAGACTTAGTGTATCTGCTTTTGTCCCAGCAGGTAAGTTAGTCAAACATATGAAAAGTGAATATATAGTGCTGAAGTAAGTGATTAAACTAAGGCTTGAAATGTTGGTCATGAATGGTATTGACTTTGTTTATCCTGTTACCGTATATGCATTTTAATGTTCTTCCCTTGAATAATTTGATTTGTATCTGTCATAACTGTAGCGGAATAGCGGTTTTCTTGCAATTTCACCCCATTTGGAATTTTTTTTCCCGCTTCCCACTATACCATATGCAATATTAAATGGTGGCGTTGGAAAGTACAACTTGTCCCGCAAAAAACAAGCCCTCATACAGCTATGTGAACAGAAAAATAAAACAGTTATGGCTGTTTGAAGGCAGGGAGCGCAAAACGAAAATGCAGAACAGAAAAAACCTCCGGGGTAGAAAGGGTTAAACTGTTAACATACAACACAAATGAACAAATTTAACAATGCAAACATAAAGGACCCATGGGAAACATTTCTATCACATTTGTTTCTTGAATTAAAAATCAAAACTTATGGCACCAATAAAAACCCCAAAATCTACCAAAAAAAAAAAAATCCCCCAAAAAAACAAATATTGTAATCTACTTTGTTATTTCATACACATTCATATTTCCATTCCCTACTGCACCATAATGTATCCATATCCACACAAAGCTAATTCTTGGAGTATAGACTTCACATCCAAAACTAAAAACCCACACCTATTCACATTCCAATGATAATTTATAGATGTCATACCAGCTACACAGTGCTCTCTGTCTGATATTCCAAAAACTTTCAGCCACACAGCTTCTCTGGAAACACAAATACAGACACACACCCAGAATTGGTGATAATCTCTATTGACTTACCAACGTCCTATGATCTTCACTCTGTAATCAAGCAAAAGCTTATAACAAGAAATCATACTTTTCTAAATCATAAACGGTTTCTTGCTAAAAGCATATACGCTTTCGTATAGGAAAACTAACATATTACCCTAGAGCACGGTATAAGAACTTCATGCAAACTTTGGTAGAACATAGCTTTGCCAAAGCCCTGGGCCCAAACGTTGACTATGCTATGCATTATACTTAATGTAAACAAAATGCATTATATGCAACTTTTCTTAAACTATTAACAAAAAAATGGGTACAGGACGCCTATTTAAACAAAAATACAGCGACCTCGATAACCCCTTAGCAGCTCTAACCATCTCTAATACAAGTGCATTTCCACATTTA